>WBNO01001092.1:0-417213 GCA_013400575.1 Peucedramus taeniatus
AGTAGTGCAGGTCTAGGTCAAATTCAGGGTATTTTGCTAAATTCTACTGTATTTTCATGGTTCCTGCATAAAACAGCTATTTAAGTACTAATCAAGGGTCTTTTTCTCACTGTAATTTGCCTTAATCAACTAACCTATAAACACTGTGATAGGTTATGGAAAAAACTATTGTCTGGTCTGTCTCTTGTGAGGGACAGCCCTGTGTGAAAAACGACCTTGGAAATTGAGGATGTGGTTTGACACATTTCATTTTGGCAGAAGTACTTAACTGTGCTTCTGTGGGGACACACACCAAACTGGGAATAGCTGCACATTCAGGAATAACCCATTTATGTATTATGCTTGCTTCCCATGCCTCTTCTCCCTTAAGAAAGTAAATATGGAATGTGTGGACGATTTCTTAAGCTAGCATTGCAAAAAGCAAGTGTTGCATAATGCCTTTAACAGCAGGTGTTCATTAGTTTGTTAGAAATCCTAATGCAGTTTCTGCATGTGATGTTTGTTCTCCCATGTTCATATGTCTGAGAAGAAGTAAGTGATAAATTCTCCTCCTCAGGTATGGATGGAGCGTATACTGACATCTTACCACATGTAAGGGATGGATGTAGGAGGGAAGGCTGGTTTCAAAACACTTGTGTTATAAAGCATTCATTCATTTTTTCAAAGCCTGATCTCATTGGCTTGATACCATGAAAAACTAATGTTTTGCAGCTGTTTTTGATAACAGAAGTTTGCATGACCAGTGATAAAACTGACAAAACCCACTGCAGTATTTCATAAATTATGGCATTTCTACATTACCTAAATTTTCTCTTCAAAAATATTTGTTATATAGTATCAAACCAAGTAGCCTCCCATACATGTAACCCAGATTTTTCACATTATTAGTTCTAATATTTCAAGTCCTAAGGATGTTTTTTCACTTGACAGGGCCACAACTCAAAATGTGTAGAAGTTACCCGTGTCTAATTCTGGGCTGCTGATTGTAGTTCAAAACCAACTGACTGTTACAGGGCTCCAAGAGTAAGCAGTCATGGTACTTACCTTTTAGTGTGCCATTTTTACCAAAGTACACAGCAGACAAGACTGTCCAATTTAGAGGTGCACTGTATGGGCAACAATGACAATTATCATGTATTTTTAAAAGCAGAATATATGCTAGATTTTTAACTCTGTATTTTGGGTTTTGGGGAATTCTTTTATTCTTTGTTCCTTAAAGTTATCTTTCTGTAATATCTTTCAAAGCTCCAGCAGAACTTTTGTATTCTTTGTAAGAAATCTATTTCTGCTAGGACAGACTTGTCTTGTCCTCACCATTATACAGTGTTCATATCTGGGTCTTATTTCCTCTTTCTTCAAGTCTTTCTCTCTTGAATGAGGTCAGTGTGTAGTTGCTTTGAGCTTATATAACTTGAAAAATAGTAATTTTGCTTTAAATACAAAATACCTAGAAAATTTGAGTTAATGCATCTAAAAGCAGGAGGAAATATCCTGGTGAAAATTATTTCTGTGGTCATTTCCTTGCTCTTTCTTTCCTTCAGGACAAAGCTGTTCTGATTAGCTGAGATGAGTAGTTAGAAATATTTTTCAAATACTACCTATTAGTCTCAGAAATTGTATTTGATTAAGTATTTATTACTCTATGAAGTTTAGAAAGCAAGCAGGTATTTTCCTCGTTAGATAATTTTGCTTCTTAAATTGTAGAACTTTGTAGACAAGGTTAACCATGATCTTCATACCAAAATGTTGACAAGAAGGTAACATAAGTAATTTTTTAGTTTAAGCATACCATTTTCCCCCAGTACTTTGCAGTTGTGTGATTTTTGGGATCAGTGAGTAGAAGGAAACTTTTCAAGGCTGTTTCTAAATAGTGTTTGGGATACATATTTTCTCCTGGTAGTAGTAGTAGTACTGAAGGCAAAACAAACTTGGTTCAAATTTCAGGAAGCATATTCAGACATTGCTTACAAAATATTTTGTATCTCTTGCATATGTAGCTTGAACTGTGAGGTGATTAAAGTGTAACCTTTCCTGTGTGGCTTTCAGGATGAAACATGCTTGCAACAACACCCAGTGCAGTATGAGGCTTCATGGTAGTATTTCGAGGGGTTTTGTACATTTGTTTTCACATAATCCTGTTCATGATGTTTCTGTCAGAATGTTTCATAGGATTGTGATTAGTTGTTTTTAAAATAGCTATTACTCTACATTCTCAGAATAAAAGCCTTAATTCTCTAAATTGAATAGTTGTGGAGAAAGTAGGAGGTACCATAATGCAGACTTAACCTTACTAGTTCACTTCAAGTCTTTGTATCTTAGAGCTGCCTATGCATTTTTTTTCCATGTATTGAATTTTTAATATGCACTCTTTCTTCCTCTTTAGGATGAAGAGAATGGGAATAGACAAGGTATGTCTTGTTTTTACTCTCTTATAGATCCAGTATATTGAATGCTTTAGCTGTGTAATAGACTTGAATTGCTACCTAAGAGCTTGACATTTAAAATCACTTCAGTGTGAGCATCAAACTCATTGATCAGTCACTTAATTCTAGGTTATGCCAGTCGGTTCCCCTCAATTTTCATAGCTTTCTCCCTCTCACATTGCTTTTGTCTGCTTTCTTTCTTAATTCACTCATGAACTTATTTTTTTATAAATTTATGGTAAATCTCCATCCCAGTTAATTGAAGTTTGTCTGTGGTATTTAGCTATTTTCTCATCCATGCTTCCTTTTTGCTGATATCTTATTGTTCCCTTAAAAGAGTGAAAAAACATATTGATTTAAGGAGGATGGTTTCCAGCTTGGGAACCCATTCCCACTTTGTTTCTCTGGTCTGTTATGATGATGAGGTACAGGGGCAGTGGGATTATGTGCATTGTGAGTGCCCTGTTCAGGGTTCCCCTGGTGCTCTGCCTGCCTGCCATGGCAGTGCAGCTGGCTGAGGACAGTGGGGGCTGAGTGCTGCTTCTGGTGGTGGGTTCTCATTTGTAGCAAAGCATGGGACCTGCTGTCAGTGTACCTTTAAGTGCGTCCTTTAGATGGAAGACAAAGAATGTCTGAGTTCCTGTTTCCATTTACTTTGTGTAGCTGTGATGTATGAGAAGCATTCTGGGAAATACGAATTTATCTGAACTTTTTTACTTTCTCTTGGAAGCAGATGGATTCATCCGTTTCATCCTCCTAGTTTTACTCAGCTGTCATCACCTGCGTGTTAAACAGTGAAAAGTTAATATCTTCCTCCTTCTTATCACTCCCCAAACAGGGAGCATCCTTTATCTGTTTTGACTTACAAAAAGAAAAGGCAGATTCCTTTAGGAAGGGAAGGAGTTGATCTTTTGTGCCACACCAGTATGGAAGACACCACTTGTGGTCTAGAGATAAAAGTTCTGTGGTGTTCTTGTTCTCACAGGGAGAACTCAGGCAGCTAAAGGTGTAATGTAGGTCTGTTTATCTAAAATGTTATCTGAGAGCTATTTTTCAGTAGAGAAACAGCAGTGAACAAATATTTGGTTCACCATGAGACCTGTGAAGGTGGAAACAAGATTACTTTCTGGAAATTTTTGTGCAGCTTCTTCTAAACCCATGAATCGTAGCTCAACTATTGCTTATTTTTTACACCATGGTATGTTGTATGCCTTGAAATACAAATCAGAGGGCACAAATGCCCTGAAAGTTAACAGCGTTCTTATGAAGGAGAGAAGGTTGGACTTTTCCCCCTTGATGGAGAAGAAACTACTGTGAGACAGAGGATGTAGATGTCAGTAAAAATTAACGTGCCAGTTTTGTGCATTAAACCTTTAAAAATGGAAATGGGACGAAGTGTGTTAGACACTTTTCTCCAGCGTTTGACATGACCTTCGAGGGTGTCGGTGGAGGAAACTGTCTTTATTTACATTGCTGCAGGTTGCCTGTTCCCAAATAAGGGGAGTAGGCAGCTTGTGTGGAGAAAGTGAGGAAAAACGCACGTCTCATTATGAATGTCCGCAATAGTGCTGTTTGTTCAGCAGCAGCCGGTGGGGCCGAAGCGCCGTGCAGGGATATCCCGGGATCGCTGGAGCGCTCCGCGGCCCAGCGCGGGATGGAGCCGCGCCGCGGGAACGCCGGAGCCACCTGGTGGAGGGTACCTGCATTGCAGGCAAATTGCGAAAAACAATTCGAAGCCCTGCCGAAATTAACTGAAAACACCCTATTGAGAAATACTTCTCTTTTGAAGTTTGTACGTGATAATTCACTTAATTCGCTTGATCCTTCCTCTCTGAAAGACTGAGCTAAGGGGATTGAAGCATTTCGTTTTTTGTGAAGCAGTGTGTGCCAGTGCAGGTGTCTTTTTTTGTGTCAATTTTCAGTGAAAATTTTTAATTACCTGCCCTTTATGCTATTGTCCTTGTCATAGATTAAACTTACCTGTTAAAAATGAGGGTTTTGTACCAAATTCAGCATTTATATATTTGATTAGGTGAGTGTGGATAAAAGCATCTCTATTGCTATTACCTTTCATTGAGACCACTTGAATATTTTTCCAAAGGATCAAAGTACCTAATTAAGTCTAGAGGGCAGAAGATAAAAGCATGTACCCTCTTTGATGTATTCTAACAGTGAAAAAATATTTTGATATATTTTAGGTTCTGGTATAGAATTTTAATATATAGTCAGATCAAGCTTCTGGCTTGCATTAATCTTCCTTTTGGTAAGCAGTAAAGTTTCAAAGTGTTTATAATGGAAGGTAATGCCAATTTGTCCAGGAGAGCTCTTAACTAGGAATGATACCAGAGGGAGATGCTGGCCCAAAAGCAAGATTGGGTTGTCAGGCAAAGGAGTTAGGATGCTGTGACCAGGAGACACCTCACAGCAGGTCAACAGCAGGGACAGAAAGGGGCCACCTCAGCTGTGCACATGAACGAGAGAGAGCCCACAGGACAACAGCATGGAGCTCTCATGCCTTTTTCAGGAGCTTGAAGCCCCTGCACACTCACACAGAGGGGGGGTGGGATATCCCACAGGAGAGGGCCAGGGTGCTGCCATGGATGAGTAGAGGCACTTTGGGAAGAACAGGCTGGGAGACCATAGGGGTTGAGTTGCCTTTGTGGTCCAGTTGTGAGAACAGCAGGGGTGCATGGAGCTCTTGGGATGGATGAGGAGCTGGCTTAGAGCTTGTGGCCAGGATTTGTGGGCAGTGTTTTGGTGAGTGTCTGCTGCTTCCCTCTCATGGAAGAATTAGCCAAGGCTTTCTTGAGACAAGCTGTGGAGGCTTCACATGTGCACGTGCTGCTTCTTGTGGGAGACTTTAGCACCCTGTTTTCCTCTGGAAGGGCATCACAACAGATCTACCCTAAATATTTTGTAGTTATTATTTTAAAGTTTTCAGTTCTTTTCCTACTTTTGCTGCTCCAGGTTGTTGATCTTAAGCCAAGTCATTGAAATGCTTCTCTAACCAGGTGCATTTGATCAGAAGATAGATTTTCCACAGTGGATTCTTTGGTCAGTAATTGGAAACTTTTATCAGGTTTTACTGCTTTCCAGAGAATCTCTGTTTTACTGACCAACCTGTATTACATATTTCTTGGAGTTGTTACTCCCAGAAATAACTTGGAGTATTTATTTTGTGTGTTTTGAGGGTAGCTTCCCATCAGTTTGCCATTCTTCCTATTTTCTGGAGTTGCCCTGTTTTAATACTCAATTATTTATTTGAGTGGTATCTCACAGATAGAAGTCTTGCAGGAGAGCATATTAGGAATATTTGGAGCCAGGCTGAAAAATACCTGTACCTATTAAAAACCTAGCATTGTTATTAAAAGCTTGCACCTCAATAGACCTGTCAAGACCTAATGAGTGGAGCTGGAGGAAAACTTCATGCCATTTGATTTGATTGTGCATTTAATATGATTCTGTATTTTGTCCTTCAAACATTACTTAAATTGTAAATGCTAAAACACAGGTTTTGTACATATGAAGGTAATTTCTTGTAAATTTAAAAAAAAGAACGTGTTTTCCTTTAAAAAGTTTTGGCTTGGTGATTGTGATTAAAGTGAACAGTGGTAAGAATAAAGAAATAGACTGAAAGAAATTTTATCTTTCAGTAGAATTAAGCTATTTTAACACAGTACCTGGGAATCCAGCATCATTATAATCCACTATATATTTTTAAATAATATGATGCTCTTGCTTTTTGTACTTTTATCTCTATTTCTGTGTAGAAGTACCTGTAGCAACTAGGAGCTCCTTTTCCCATAAAAATGAAAGTCAACTTAGGTGTATTATTCAGTGTATTTTTCTGTAGAGACCCAGTGTGTGTTTGTTAATGAGACCTTAGACATGTTTTCACTGAGAAGTCTAGAACATTTAACTTTATCACCAGGCTTTTTGTTTGTTTGTTTGTTTGCTTGTTTTTTTAAATGTGCCTAAATATGTACCAAAGTTTCTACCCTTCAATTGTCTATGCTACATAGTTGCAATTTAATACCTGGCCTTCTTCAGCTCTGTGCAAGTCTGCTTTGGCAGGGTAGAGCCTTGGAGAGAAGGGTGGGAAAATGCAGGAAAAGGTTTTTCTCCTGCATTACTGCTGCTTACATAAGGCCTGGAGTTTTGAATATTTCATTTCTTTTAACAGACTGTTGATTTCTGTAATGTGTTTGTGTTCTCCCAGGATTTAATTTAATCCCATGTTTTTAAAAATCATGGTCTATTGGCTCAGTCTGTTATGAAATAAACATGTTGTGCCTGTGATGATGGGAACAAGGTAGATAAGAACAAGAGGATGAACGTGACAGCAAATATGTGGAAAAGTCATAGATGGCTGGGGTGTTAGGGTCCAAGGTATATGATAGTAGAATTAGGAATAAGAGGCAAGAGGTGTGTAACAGTAATGCTTCAGGATAGTGGGACAGTAAATTGCCCTTTTTTGTGGATTTTTGATCCAAGTTAATTTTTAACACTTAAATGTTGAGAATGCTAAAAGAGGGCTCACTTAGTTTTCCACTGAGACCAGAGCCTGATGATTCCTTGTTCCCTTAAAGTACATCCAGAGTGTCTAGTGGATTCATCTTCCAGCTTGTCACATGTATAATGTTTCTCAGTGGTTTCTGTTGAGTTCAAATTATCCTTGACTTTGAATAAAAACATGAAGTGTAATTTCCAAGGATTTAAGGGAGAGTCCATAGATTCACCACTCTAGATAAAAATTGTATTGCTCTATGCTTATCTAATGACTATAGTAAATCCTCTAGACTAATCAGAGATTAAATTTTAAACTTCAAAAGGTTTCATTTGAGAGAAGTGAATAAAGTCATAGTAATGGCAAATAATGCAATGAGAAAACACAGTTTTGGAGAGTTTGTAACTAAGCTGAAACTGTGTTACGTATTTTCCATAACATTGCCAAATTATTTTCTCATCTTCTCTCCCTACCTTGGCAAGTAGATAGGGTTGAGGTTGTGTTAGTCAAAGGGTTTAACAGAAAAGTAAGCAAAAGAAGAAATACCATTTTGGAGTTGCCTAATCAAAATGCCAGAGGTACTTTGAGAAATAAGAATGTATTTTTCCTGTGTTAGAGAGTTGAATGCCAAGTGTTTCTCTGCTAAATGACTGAACAGCACTAATTTACTTATCACATTCTTTCAGTGGCTCATCCCTGGCACTGTATTTCAGCTGGTGTTTTTCAGTTGAGTTGCTTTGAGCTTGACAGTGGGTGAAATAAGCTGTGTTGGGACTGGGCTGAGACCTTTGGGCTCCTTTTCTAGAGTGGATTGCTAGTGGAGAAATGCTTACTGTGTATGAAATTCACTTTGCAGATTATAATGTGCAGAGTGATCTGTAGTTGGCCTCCCTCAGTTAGGTGTAATCCTAACAGGTTTGTGATTTATATTTAATAAAATGTAGTATAATTTAATAAATGTACGTTCTGCTGCATTTTCAGCAACCTTTTTTGAGTAGTAATTGCAGTGCTGTATGTATCTGTTCCCCTCCCTTTGCCTGAAAGGCATCCCAAGAATCAGTGCCACTCAGCATTATTGCACCAGTGCAGCTCAAATGCCTTGGATACCCAAAAGCATGCTTGTAGATCTTCATGCTCAAGAGGTATGTTCCTCCTCCTTGAGTCAAAGATGTGCATAAGAGCCTGTCTTAATTGATTAATCTGAGGTGTTTCGTGAGGCTGGTTTCTCAAATGTAAAAGTGGAAGTCATCCTTTCACTATCTGCTGAGCATAGGGCTGGGAGTAAAAATGTTCTACAAGAAGTTGTTTTACAAACCTCTGTAGGCTTTATTGAATCCCTGTGTTATGAGGATTTCTAAGCACAGTTCAGCTGTCCTGAGCAGATTTTTTTCCTCCCCTTGAGGAGGAGGAGCAATGGCATGTTCTTCAGCAGTGGCTAGTTGGAGAAACATTGTAAAAAAGTATGTAGTATACTGTGTTCCAGCACTTGCTGGTTTGTGTTCTGCAGGTCAAAAGAGCTCTGTCAGCAATAGCACTTTGGCATGAGATTGTTTTTTTCTTTTTTCCTTTCCTATTCAGAATGTAAAGGTTGTACTTTTCATAGTCTTTATGACTCAGATGTTTTAATCTGTGTTCTATATCAAAAGGTTAATGACTTCAGAGAAATGAAGTGCTTGTTGCTAGGTTGTAGTGTGTTGGTAGATTAGATAGCATAATTTATGCCATGTCATTTTGTTTTCCAGGTGAATCATAGAGCAGTACAGTAATACTGTCTGGTCTGCAGAGAGTAGTTTAAAAATTAAGTCAAGGTTATTGATACAATACTAGTTATGTTCCTTGTAGCAGCTGTATTTCAAACTAGGATTTTAGGGGATTAAGCTAGAATTGGCACCTAGGTAAAATTAATTTCTATGTCAAATTTGGGGGAGTTTGGAGAAGCTTTGCTGAATATCACCCCCCAGATGTAAGTCAGTTTTAAATGTTACCTAGTCTTAATTCTACTGTTCTGTTTAAAAGTAGAAGTATTTTTTTTATATTTCCTTTTATCAGGGAGAGCATATTTGAATTCTGTTATTTTGTAAATGTGACGATTGCTAGTGCAGCATATTCCCCTCTGCTACTTGTAGCCTCTTAAACATTTGTCAGGAAAGCTTCCTTGTAACTTTGCAATGGGAGGCTTGTTTTCTCCTGTCAGACTGTGAAGGCATTATTGACTTGAATTCTCAGCTCATAGATCCAGGCAGTATAAAGGTTAGATCATGAATGATTCCATGATCTGTGCTATGAATAAAGTTTCTATTTTGCAGTCATTTGAACAAAAGTTAAAACGAGGCACTAATTTTGGTTTCTAGATTTTACTGTGGTCTCTGTGGTTATTGTAGGTGGCATGTACTCTCTGATTAATTAGAAGATTTGCATCGAATTATGAAAAACATATTGGCTCAGAAAAGCCTTGTTACAATAAATTGGTTTTCTATATTTGTCTTGCATTTGATTTACAGGTGTTAGTGCTTTTTCAGGCTACTTTTTTTAAACTTTGGTTGTCTAGACTAAGGACCTTATTATTAAGACTCTCCTGATTCCTTACTATCCTTGTTTAAGCCTATGAATTTTTGTCTTGAGCCTTCTATACACTTGGGGATTTATTTTTCTTTCCTTATTTCTGATGATGCTGAATCTCTGAATTAAAAGTTCAGACACCAGTTTGCTTACTCTAAAGTTATATTTTGATTTGTGTAACATCATTGAAGGGAGTCATTGCACTGCAAGCACTATTTTAGTTGTTCTGTTAGCAAAACTATACTACTGCCCGGACAAAAACTTGCCTATGAATTTATTTTGTCTGATGACCATTTACTCATGCTGGAAATTTTCATGTGCTTACAAAAGTGGTACAGGAAAGGACAGCTTGATGGGCTTTTCAGTTTCTGATCAGCTGAGTTGTGTACTTACCAACTTCATTTGCTTTTATCTTTTTATTGCCCTAATGTAATGCCCTCTCTTTATAGCTACATTTAAGAGGGAATGAAGTACAAATGAAGTTCTTTTTACAGAGGTTGTGCTTTTCATCTGTGCTGTTGCCTTGCATATGTGAATGTGTTACTGGCAGCTCACACTTTGTCTGTTCTTTGTGTGCACATGATGTCTTTTTTTTTTTCATTTGCAATTGAAGATTTGGGAGAAATTGTTGTATTTGCTGGTAGCCTGCAATGTAATGCTCAATTACAAAGTATGTTGTTTTGTTTACAAAGTATGGAGGGGGAAGGAGGCAAAATCATATGCAGTAATGAGCACTGGAAAAGCACAAATAAAGCTTATATGTCATACAAACTAGAGGTCTGAGGTGTTTTTACTGCTCTTTGTACTATCACCTTGTCAGGAATCGCTGGCATGCTCCAAAAAATTGGTCTTTTCAATATTAGAAACAAAAATCATGGATCCTGATAGAACATAGTGCAGAGCTGGAGAACTTAGTGTAAAACGCTTGGCTGTGATATTCTGTTCTAGACTGTGGCATTTAGGAGGAGGGCAGTTTAGGCTCTCACTTCTAGGCAGCATCTTGCTTTTGCCAGATAATTGGGTGCAGACAGGACCACATGGAGATTTAGGCATAATTAAATCAGAGTGTAGTGAATGTTAAATTTTGAGACACGAGGTGAGTTATTAGATAATCCATTTTACTTGAGATTTATTTCTACGATGACTGAGTGCACATTTTCAAGATTTATTCCCCTCAGCTAGTCTGAAGAAATACTGTTAGCTTCTACTGTCAAAAAATATTGCTTAACTTTGCTTGAGTTTCAAACTCCATTTTGAGGTTATGTATTCAAGGAAGTTCATTTCTATGTTACTGATTAAAAAAGATTTGGTTTGTATTGAAGTATATAGAAGATCAAGGAGAAATGAAGAACATATATTTATCTACCAGAGCTTGACAGTTCTAAGATTTCTTGTTTCTACTTGTATTTGGATAGTGCTGAGTTGTAAAATGAACATGCAAATGTAATCAACATTCTGAATCTTCTATCCTGATTTTTTTGCCCTTAAATTTATATTTAGTGGTGGCTGACCTTTTTTAGGAAGTAAGAATGACTGTTTAATATAGCTGCCTTCTGCAAGTAGGACAAAGAACCAAGTTTAATGTGCAATTAGCTTTCTGAATTGATTGATAAAATAGCTGTGGAAATGTGAAGTGACTGCCCATAATGTCCCAGTGTAGCTAACAGGCAGGTCAGAAGTCAGATGTCAGGGAAGTCTGCAGTCTCTGGTCTCCATAAATTGTGGCAAGTTTCCCCTTTTACTCAGAAGTGGAAAGTGTATTAAAGGAGTTCTGTGTTGCATACTGAGTGGGAGTAACTTTATCTGCCTGACCTCTTGATTTGCATGTTCAGGTATGGACAAGGCATAAAGCAGCACTTGAGTGTTAAGCAAGCTAGCAGTAGGCCACTAACATTTTTTTGAAGAGTATTTTGTAAAGGAAGCTGAGGTGTGATAAATTAAATGTGCCATGGGAGCTGTATTTTTTTTTTCTTGCCACTTTTGGAAATGTATGTGTCTTCAGTAAAAGATAAGGGGTAGCACTGGGAAGGATGTTTGGTGGTCCTATAAAAGGCCATATTTTAATGTCATTCTTGTTGTGGTTGAAGCAACCTTTTGTTCATGGCATCTGGATAGATTAATCTTGGAGCTTCTCTAAACTTGCTGAAATGTTACTGCCTTTTTAAAGGACAAGACCCATCACATGTTCAGTGTCTATTTAAATCTGCAGATTAAAAATGACAGATATTAACTTTGGCTCACAAAGAGCATTTTGTATGTCTTGTAGCTGTATCTCGCTAATCAAATTGTAAGTATTTGGGGACTGAGCTGCCAGCTGGAGTTTTTTGATTGGTAATTCAGTTGCTTTGTATATAGTATTTATCTGATTCTTTCAAATAAACTTTTTGATTATTTGCTCCCAATCTGGAACTATTTTGAGAAGGCCATTTAGAGTCATATGAGTGAGCCATTTTGTTGAACTGTTTTATGGTAAAATGGCAGGACACTGAGGATCTGCACAATAAAAGCATTAGGCTAAAACCAGGATCTGAAAAATGTGAATCCGAGTCACAGGGTGATCTGGTTTTTTGCAGTTTATAAAATTTTTCAAATGAACATGGAAACTGAACTAGAAAAAAGAGGTTAAGGGGGCACCTTATATTCAATAAATACTTCTGTGATTTATTAAATGTTTTAGGTGGAACATTTAAAGCTCTGGGGAAAGTACTTCAAAAAGCGGGGCCATTTGTGCGTAGGTCAAAGTCAGTCATTTCAGGAATGGTTAGAACCTAATAACGCCAGTTTTAAGGAGTTTGTTTTATCAGCAATACCAGTTTTAGACAATTCCTTTATTCTCTCATGCTGTTCCTTCTTTTCCTGCAGTTTAAGCCTCTCTCTCTGCTATGTTAGGATTTCCTGCTAAACTGGAACATAGACCCAGCTTATTTTTGTGCCATGTCAGTTCCCTGGGCTGGCTCATCACATAGCCTCCAAAGGTGGCACTTCCTTAGCTGGGAGTGTGCAGCAGGCATAGAAACTAGAGCCAGGAGTTGGGAGTGACCAAGGCTGTCAGAGCCAGCTCTGGCACTGTAAGGCTGTGAGTATCTGGCTGTAGCCTTTCAGGTTCTGCCACTGGTTCTGTGAGCACTGGACCATGCAGGGCCATTGTGGATTTATTTGTTTATTTTTTGTTATTTCTGGGTGGTTTTCTTTGTGAATAATTGGGGTTTTTGGGGGGTTTGGTTTTGGTTTTTTAACTTCACTGGCATAGTAATTCCATCAGTGGATCTGTGTACATGCTGTAAAATGGCTTACTCCAGCTGTGTGTAAACGTAGGACAGCTACACTGTATTTTAGCCTGCTATGTAACTGTGGAGTTTTTTGTTTGCGTTTTTGTTTGTTTTACTGCACATCCCCCCACCCTCCTATCTTGATTTTCAGAAGCTGTGGCTGCTTAACAAAGAATTACTTAGCTTTGGTGACAGGCATGTAAAACCAAAAGGTGCCTGTGTTTCTGAAAGAATAGAACTTGAGTGTGTATTGAGAAAGCAAGAACATCCTGCTGTACATGGTTTTTAATTACAGTAGATTAACTGGATTGTGTATCTACAGATATACACCATGTGCAGACATATGCTGTGCATATAATTTGAATTATAAATTTCTTTTTGAACCTTGGTAAATCTTCAAGAAAACTTTAGACTTCATCTTGGAGTTTCTGAAAAACACTGTTGGAAAAATCACTTTTGTGGTCCATGAGAACTGTAAATCAATGTTTTGTTTTTTTTTTTTCTATCTAAGGGAAGATTTTAACATTTTATTTTTCAGTTTCCATTACATTACCATTTCTTTGTATGTCTCTGTGAAAGCAGCAGGATTGCATCCCAGAATATTTTAAAAGTGAAAATGTTGTAATGCAGTATAATGAAATGCTAATAATAGATAGCCTTTCTTTTTCAGGAAAACAAAGAAATAGGCTGGAGCCAATGGATACCATATTTGTTAAGCAAGTTAAAGAGGGTGGACCTGCTTTTGAAGCTGGGCTGTGCACAGGTACTGTTCAAAGGCATGTTTATGTAAATGATGTAGAATACATATGATTTAACTTTGCTACTACATAGTTCTATCTTCTATTTGAACCTTGTTCTTTCCTTTAGAAGCTTTTAGGTTGTCCTCCAGTGTTTTTCACCTTGGAACCTTGTTTTGCTTATTAAGACATTAAAGTCTTAGTCTTTTTGATTTGCTATCTTTAAGAGAGTAATAAAATATATGAAGAAGAGGCAAAAAAGGAAAATAATACCTGTAAGTCCTATTTCTTTGGTTTGGGACAAATTGGTAACCTGAAAACATTCAGGTCTTTGTACGTTAAATAAAATTTTTCTACTCTACCTCCTTTAAATCGAATAGGAAGGGTCCAAGTCTCTTTATTCTTACAAAATTCTGTTCAGTTGCTCATTTAATCAAACTGGAGAGCAAAAACATGGAGGTTTTTTGTGAATTGTGTCATACCTTTACTTAAGTGCTGAAAGAAGAAAAAAAACTGTATTAGAATAGAAAATCTTACAGATAATAAAGTTACATTCATAGATGGATGCCACTGTGAACACAAGTTTCTTAAAAATATGGTAAAACGTCTTTGAAAGGCTTGTTCCTGTGTCAATAATGGGATGTTGATATATTTTTAGAAAAGAGTTAATATACCTCAAATTGACTGGAATAGAATTAAGTTTTGTATGTTCTTCCTAAAGAAATACAAAGTTTCTAAGTTGATCAGTTTAAAGGCAGTTCTAGATCCCACTTGTATAATGTAAGGGTTTTGTTGTTTTTTTAACTCCTCCTTAGATAGTTATTTAGAGAAGGGCTACTTTGGCAAAATTTGATTGCTATTATATAAAGATGTTTTGGCTTGATAAAACACAGCATATGTTGAATTTGTGCAGAGGAACCATGTTAATTTGTGCTCTGTTCAGTGTCTGCCAAATTGAAAGAGATGAAATCTGTAGAGAATATTTTATTTTTAGTTATAGAAGAAATTTTTAGGAGCCCAGAATAAAGAGCAGAAAATAAATGAGAGAAGACATTTTTAATAACAAGACTCTTCTTCTTAAACACACTGCTTATAGCAGTTACATCTAATTAGGTCATGCCAGTATTTCTTGTTTATGGATTTTAGGTGAAATATATTACTATATCTCTCTTGGTGTTAAAAAACACTCAGGGAATAATCAGCCAAGTAGATTGCTTAACCTCTCATGCAGACACTGTATACATTTCTTATTTTGTAGAATCAGCTGTTATTGTTACTAACTGGTTTTTTGGTTTTTTTTTTTTTTGTAACTTCTCTCTGTTTCATGGTCCATCAAATGGAAATACTTGAATATTCAATATGAATTTAGAAAATTGTTTATCAGTTCTTGTTTCAATGCTGCAGGGTCCTTTGTAATACTGAAAGTTTCAACATAAGTTTCATCACCCATGATAAATGAGCTCCATTTCAGGAGCTTACTTGCCTGCTTCTCACCAGAAAACTTGAAATATTCTTGCAAATTTGAGCAATAGAGAAAGGTATTTTAAATATAAGACAGTCAATTCTGAAGTATTTTTGAATACTCCTGTAAAATCATCTTAGTTAGAGTTAGAAAGGTAATACTTCTCCCTTATTTAACCGTTAAGGCATTTCATTAGCAAATAACATATCTTGGAGTTCATAAATATTAGATATATTGAAATATGAACAGCCAAAACAGATCTGTATTTCCCATGTCTTGATCTTCGTGCTGTTATTTATCTATATGCAGGATTATAAAGGACTAAAATGTGTGTGGAAAGGGCATTCTCATTAATTTCTACTTTGATCAAAATACATAGCAGGCCACCAGACTGATGGAGAGCTGTTAGAAAAAGCCTTAATGTTTCTGTATCCCTTTTTGCATTACAGGCACTGACTTCCCCTTCCTATGTATCTGAATCAGAACAAAGTTGTACTTGCAGAGTTGTCTGTGCTCATGTGATTTATGTAACCCGTTCTGCAGCGTGTCCCCATCAGATCTTTTGGCAGATCCATGGGATGCCTATTTCAAGTAGACTCGTGTCACTGCTGTGTGTAATCTAGTCTGCTTCTGTGAAAAATAAAAGCTGCACAAGTATAGATAAAATTATATGACCCACTCTAATGATACTTCTAATTATAGTTTTTAGTGGGAATACTGAGTAAAGATTGGTGGCAATGTAGCCCACATTGCAGGCTGTTCTTAAACAACCTGGAAAAGAGCCAGTTGAAGTCTCAGAGAAGGATCTGGTGTGTTCTGGGGAAGTTCTGCAGTAAGACCTAGCCAGGACAGGGTTCAGAGCTTCTTGCCACCAAGTTTGCTTTCATTGCTTAGGAAGCAGGAGACAAAATTATGAGTTTTTTAAGGCAAGAGGGTAACCATTGGATGAAGGGGAATAGGTAAAATTTTATAAAGTTGAAAACATCATACCAATTTATTGGCCTGATGTTAACTTTGTGTGCAGACCAAATTCAAGAGTCAGATCTGTGTAGTTTGTTAATCCATGGGGTCTGTATGGGGAACCTCCACAGAGCACAAGCATTTAAAGCTTTATTGTCCCCAGGACAGGGTGAGTAGTCAGAATGAACAGCTTTTTCCTTGCTTTGATTCAATCATGCCGGAAAAACAAAAAGGGCTTTTAGTTTCTAAAGCTGTGTTGAAAAAAACATTCCCTTTGCCTCACTGTGCTCACGTCCTTTCTTTCAGCTCTTCTTTTTCCAGTAGCTTTTTGAAGTTCCCTACCTGTAATCCTTCAGACCATTTTCTCCTCATTAGGAAATTCGAGATACCTTTCTGCTGTTCTCATCAGAGATGTCTTAAATACCATGTGGTTGAAAAAGCAGGATAGGTTTTTCATCACAGGCTAAAAATAGCTCTACACAATATATTTGACAATTAGTTTATGAGAGTATATGAAACTCTTAATGAGGAAGGTGTAGCAAAGTATTTGGAGAAATCTTTTTTTTTTTTTTTTTTGTGGAAGACTAACCTTGAATTTAACATATGGGTGTTCTTGATTATTGTGAGGTATAGAAATACAAAATAAAAACTGTATTAAAAAAACATCCAGACAAAACTAATTTCAGTTATAACTTTTCCCTCTACAGGTGACAGAATTATAAAAGTCAATGGTGAAAGTGTTATTGGGAAGACATATTCTCAAGTCATTGCTTTAATACAGAACAGGTAAGATAATAGTATTATCATTTTATTAGCATATAATAGTATTATCATTATCAATTAGGTATTATATTATGTATTATCAGTCTACTTCTTGTATATTGAGCATGAAATGACCACTTAGGAGAGTTTTGAAAAATCATTGAATTACTAAATTTTCATTAATATTTTCATTAATACACACTCAGTTTTATTATTTCTTTTTTCATTTATTTGCTGATTGCTGAGAAAAGTTTGAGAATAGGTGTGCTGAATTGTACCACCGTCCTTTTATTGTTGGTACTTGTCCCTTGTTAGCAAATAACAGCAAGTGTTATAGAGGAAGTTTGAACTGAAAATAGACAGATTAGGTGTACATACATGTGTCAATTGGAAAAGATTATAAAATTCACCTTGCTTATGCGATCTAAGAACTAGAAATCAGCATATTGCTGAAGGAAAAATTTATGCTAGTGCACACCTGCAGAATATCTGCGGTAAGAATATAAAGTAAGACTTTGCTTTCCTCTGTTTTGCTGCAAATTATGAACCTTGCTCAGAGTTGAGAAAATACTAATATTTACTGCTCCTGCAATTCACAAGCACTTGTGAAATCATGTCTATGCATGAGTCTAGATACTCTTTCATGTCTCATGTCTGCCTCCTTTTTTACAGTTTTCTTGGTCTCAATTTCTGTTCTATAGCAACAAGTTTCCAATATAATGCTGAGCTATGTGGCAAAAAGATGTACTATGATCAGCATGAAAGAATGTTTTCTAATTACATCTCCTGTGTCATATTTTTAGTGGCTTGTCACGTGTTAAAACTTAGATATGCTTACTGTTTAAAGAAGGAAGAATCAGATTCTGATTTTCCTATTTCAGTGGTGTCTTTATTCAAGATTTTGTTCAAAATGTGCCCACCTCCGGTGGTTTGTGTCTCTGTGGTTTTGTTTTGGATGTTTGTTGTTGTTTTGGTTTTTTTTATAAACAACAAAACTATTCAGAAATGTGATGGACCAGGTAGACTGAAACATGTTTTGTGTCATTAATGCTGTCTGTACAAGAGCTGGACAGATGGGCTTTTTTTATTTCCTTCATTGGACACAATACTAGCCATGCATTGTTTCTTTATTTTGTATTTTTACAAGCAGCACTATTGTACAATAGTGTATACCCAAGATACAGTATATGCTCAACTATGTAAATCAGTCAGTTAACTCTCTTAATCCAAGAAGAAGACCAGTCACATCTTGGAGTGGCTTGTGTGGTCAGTGATTCTTAACTCTAGGTGTGTCCATGAATCGAGTATATTTTCAGTGAGTGTGGGTATATTCAGTAGGACTGAACTCCTGCCCACTGTGGGTGAACTGGGACACCTGAACAAGGCCTTGTCAGTGGTTATCTAGTGCAGGCAGGAAGGGTGTAGCACACTGCTGCATCTATCCCACTGATTTCCATGAGGGCAGGGAGGATGAAGGGATGCTATTGTTTGTTAGAGAGAACAGTTTGTTTTCTCGAGCCAGATGTGTACATCACAGAAGATTTAACAAAAGGTCATGTGCATCCTTGAGCATTTTATTCAGCATATACAACCATCAGGAAGTCTACAGCTGAGCCTCTTAGGATAAACAGATAAATATTAATTCTGATCCATAAAGAGAGCTCAGACTCCACATCAGGTGTATCTTGTAGCTTACAGGCAGTACTTCTCATGTGACTGAAGAATCAGCTGTCTCTCATTCTTTGCTTGAAAACAGTATTTTTGAGCTCAGAGCAGTTTGGTCTAAGGTTTTTTACTTCTTATGCTGCCATTTCATGGCAAATAAAATTGCATTATGGTGCATGCTGCTCTTGCATTAGCATTGTCACCTGGGTCAGACTGATGGTCTGTTATGCCATTATCGTCTATGATAATATCCAGTAAAGATTTCTTTGAAGTCTGTGAAAACACTGAAACTACAGAGTGATTGAGTGGTCAGATAATATCAGCCCACTTTCTATAAATCCTTGGTTCAGGAAGTTGCTGAACCACAGGGTTTATCTTCATTGCTTGGTTAGTAATTCTTGATAGGTTGGCCTTGCAAAATTCACTCTTGAATATACTTACACTCTTCACATTAAAAAACACCCAGTGACACAGTTTTTGCCGTGTTTCGTGTTTTAGCTGATCTTTCATCCATCACATCTTGGCTTCTTTAGTAGGCCTTGTGAAAGCAGATTGCTGAAAGGCCATTTGAAAGGCTCAGCTGTCTGCTGCAATATTTTTTATGACTGAAGACAGTTTCCTTCATAGTCTTAATGCTGGTTTTCTAGACATTTTAATTGCTGTACTTTTATTGTTTTTAATTACTCATTCAAACATATTGATGAATGTAAATGCTTATTCTTTTGTCACTTTACTCATCTTCAGAGCAGTTTTTAAGATTACAAAACGTTTCATCCTCGTCTCTCTAAAGAGGGGGCTTCCCCATTGCTCAAAGTTCAGCTGTTTGCAATAAAACTCAGTGCAGGCTGGTGTATATTTTTAGATTACTTCTGTGCCTCCATTTTTATAGCTGCTTATTATTTTTCTAAAAAGTTGTTCAATTTTAGCTGCTTGTCTTCATTATATAATGCTGCAGACATCAGAACTTACCTGCTTTAGAGGGAATGCTACCCATATCTTCCAGTGGGACTTAAGGATGGGATGTAATTCAGCCATGCTCTGTACTGTTCCCAGAAAAGTTTCAAGCTGTGTCTAGAATGTTTTCTATATTCCTCTGCTTGGAGATAGCAGAAAACCCAAAGTTACACTAGTTATTTCCTCTGGGAGGTGAAAGGCACACCTCTGAAGAGATGATAGAATTAACTACGGTCCCATAAGATTAATCACGACTACACTTTTTAACTCTACGTTTCCTTTTTGCCAACAGTTGCTGGTTTGGTCCATTAAGAATTTATTCTTATCTGTTTACATGTATAATCAACTTGGAGATATGTGATTGCTAACATAAACTCTGTGAATTATTTATTATTAAAAAAAAAAAACAACAAAAAACAAACAAACAAAAAAAAAAAAAAAAAACCCAAAAAAAAAAACAAAAAAAAAAAAAAAAAACAAACAAAAAAAACCCAAAAACAAAAGCAAAAAAAACCCAAACAGATTCTGATTTGCAACTTGTCTTTTTGCCCCTTTTTTTCTTTGACTGGGGAATTTGAATGATTGTCTATTCTGCTTGTTTCTCTTTTCAAACTGTTCTTGAAAATGTTTGGATTACTAAGAAATGTACAGAGTTTAGCTACTGAATCTGTGTCATTAATACAAAATAATGCATCAGAAGATAGACTTTATGATTACTGTTTTAGTTTGATGACTTGGAATCAAGACATTTGAATTTAACTCTCAGAATGTGTAATGAAAGTAATTGGAATGATAAATACCTCTGAGAGTTCTGAGTACTGTGTCTGGAGCTCCAGTGTAGACTATCACTTCCTGTGTGGTGTTTCTTACTAACACTTTCTAGTTCATAATTTGCATTTATGTTATATTCTGCAATAAACCAGAAGTCTTCCTTTTTGTTTCTGATATGAGAATTAAAAAACATCCTGAGAACATGTCACAAAATATGAAGTAAGATCATCCAAATTGTCTCAAAAAGGTTCTTCAGGCAAACAGGAACAGAATAGTTAAGTAGTTATTTAAATTATGCATAAAACATTGTTTCTGAATGGAACCCTTTAGTCTTCTGAATGTCTTCTAAGAAGATGCTTATTGTGTAAATAGATTTAATCACTTTCTTAAAAAGAGGGAGGAGGGGAAACATGCAAAATACATCAATGAGTATGGTTTGTTCTGTATCAAATTATATTTTTTTATATAAAAAGTGCTTCAAGAAGAGCAATGCTGTCATATTTTTGACATCCAAAGTCTTCATCCCACAAGTAAACAGTTGCCTGATACCATTTCTACATACATGCTATCCATGTGTAGAACTAAAATCCAAACACTTTGTTAAAAATGCCTCAAGCTGTTTATGCATTCAGTCAATATGGGAAATGCTATGGGAAGTGCACATTAAGTCAATACTCCCTTGTTTCTTATTATTCAGTATTTTAAAATAATCTTCACAAGGCTTTTGAAGACTTACTTTTACCTAGATGAGTGTAGACTTAATGAAAACCTTGAATCACTGCTGGTCTTCAGTTTCAAGAGTAAAGTAAGTTCTATGCTGCTTGGAGAACACTCTTTTCCAGAATAAGTAGTGGTTTAAAAAGATTGTGAAACCAAATACCCTTACTCTGCTATTTTGGAATTCAGCCTTTTGTCTGAGGTTGCTAGAAAAATGAAAAGGAACCACAAAATAGAAACTTTTTTCTTATAAGAAAGTGTAATTAATCACACATTACATTTTGAGATGATGGCTTTCTTTTCTGCACAAATAAACTGAGGTCCCTTCTCAATTTCCTTAGGCTAGTCAGTGTGCCCTGTAGTTGGGCCAGTCTTTGTGCTGGTTTTGTCTTTCCTCACCTAATGCATTGTACTTACCAGTACAGACGAGCTGATTTCTGAGGTACCCAGTTTGGTTGCATTGATACTTATGCTGATACTGGTCAGGTTGTTTTAAATATCCTTTTTTAATTCTTACATGTGAGATTTCTAAGTAAGGATCACAGTAACTTTGTTTTGGTTTTTTGGCCTCATTATAATAGACTGTACATTAGTCTTTCGTAGCCCTTCTCGGTACCTGTTCCACTTCACATTTAATGAATTATCCCAGATGAGATAATAAATTCATCTATTCTGTATCCAGTGTTGCAAGCATATGCTTCTCTCTTGTGAAAACACCTTACTTCTGGTAGATACCAACTGTGGATGTCACTGTTTTTAAAATATTCGACTGGGTAGCTGGTACATTGTACATTTGGTATCCTGATTTTGCTTGTGTTTGAGTCAGACTGATAGAACTGTTCAGATTCCTGGATCTTTATGCTGCTTATGGTTTCAGCAGCTCGGACTGACAAATGCAGCACTTAAAAATAGCAAGTGTTTTTCATCCATATTTCACATGTTATCTGAATGACTGTTAAAAGTTGATCCTGCTAGGAGGTGATTGGAGTGGAAAGGTGTAGGTCAGTACTGGCCTTGGTATTGCTCCTCTTTTCAAATAAGGTGATGAGCATGATCTCACCACAGCAATTTTAAAAAGTGCTAAGAAACTTAAGTTTAAAAATTGAAAAAAGGTGAAAGTTTTAGCTTTTATTCACAGATTTGTCACATTATTTTGTCCAAGAAACTCCAAAAAAGTAGTGTACCTCAGGACTTAAAGAAGAAAAAAAAAAAAAAAAAGGAAAAAAAACTACCCCAACCAGGGTGTTGGCTCCATAAACTGACTCAGTCAGATTTCTCTTCTACTCTTAGTTCCTAAGATTCCAGTGGAAATCAGTGTTTACTTTTGCTGTGTCACATGTTTGTCATAATAGCTGAGTGTTGGGAGTTTTTGAGCAATTTTCATCTATGGAAGTGAATGGATTATCTTTGTAATAAGAATTGAAAATCTCCAAAAGTTTATCTGTGATTTTTTTTTTCCATTTCTTTCAGTGACAGCGTATTGGAACTTAGTGTTATGCCAAAAGATGAGGACATCCTTCAATTGGTATGTGTATGAAGCTTCTGTTCAGAGAGTAAACTACCTAAACAAAAATGTTCTGTTGTTGGTTTCAAAGTCTTTGAAGTGTGCTATCAGCAAATAATTAGAGTTAATATTTATCTCTTTGTAACTCCTTAGATATTTTCCTGCCTCATTGCCGTGCCTGAAATTTCAGGGGAGTTGAAATATAGGGAGTACTGTCTTCACATGGTATTTCTAGCGTGTTAAAAAATACATCCTTTTCATATTATTACTGTAATTTGGATTAATTTAATTGTGTTAGAATTTATGAATTGGATTGCTTCCTTTAACTAGGTTGTCCAGTTATAAAGAACTTTAACTCAAAAACTAGCATATGAAGCCTTTGTTAATAACTCAGTAATTTTGAGTGGACTAAGAAGTGTGACAAATGGGCCAAAGGTTATTACCAAATTTAATTGTGACTGCTGTAAATGTTTTGTTGCACTAGTGCCTATTTGTTCTTGATTTTGAGGTCCTGCATGTGTAATAAGAGAATTCATCTCCCATTTAGTGTCTGTAAGTCCAAAAGAGTCTTGAATAATACATGATATGTAAGTGCATATTCTGAAGAATCAAAAAAAAACCACCTAGTATATTAATATGCTCTAGATTACTTTAATTGGAAGCAGAGGAGAGAAGAAGATGACAAGCTAGGTAGGTTTTCTTGTTGGTAGTTGGAAAAGTGTATTTTCTAATCCACACAGAAGTAGTAAGATGACTTTGTGTTAAGAAAAACCTATGGATTTCAGTAGCTGTTTTCCTTTATTACAGACCAAATTAAAGGGTAAAGGAAAAAATAAAAAAACTTTGTTCGGCATTAAAGTGAAGGTAGAAGCTAGTACAGGAACTCTCCAGCTAGGACAACAAGCCAAGATTATTAGAATAGATGTGATATTTTGAGAACATTTGATGAAGACATATTTCAGTAATCCAACACAGAAAATGTTGGCGGCAGGGTGTGAGTTTTGATTGCATGAATAAGTGGGAGAGAAAAGCTGTTGGGGTGTTTTTGGTGTGTTTTTTTTTTTTTTTTTTTTTTTTTTTTTTTTTTTTTTTTTTTTTTTAATTGGAACTGTGAATATGTATAAATGCAGGAATAATGTTAACATTTAAATTATCTGAATGCCCTACGCATCTATGCTGTCTTGTAGCCATAATAGTTTTAAGAATCTGGACAAGGCAGGACTTGTAGTTAAAAAGTTAAACATTTGTATTTGCCTGGATGAAAAGGTCTTGGGCACATCATCTCTTTGCTGATGAAACACAAAGTACAAACTTCAGGTGAAGTAGAGATGAAAAATAATTGATTGTATGTAACTTGTTATATCAACAGGTGAGATGGGGGCAGAGGGCAAAAAAGGATGATTGTTGCCATGATGGGTTAGNATAGTAACAAAAAGAAAATAAGGTCATTTTCCTTGAGAAGATTGAGGGGTAAAGAAAAGAGAAAAAATACCTGCCTGTGGAAGTTCTAAGAAAAGACTGGATATATGAAAAATCTTCAGGTGTCATTATGCAAAAGTTCCTCTGCGTTTTAAGATGCGATAGGAGTTGTGAATTTTGTATGTGAGGTTGCTCTGTTGAAGATAAAAAGAGGATTACGTTTGACAGGTGAAGTCATCATTTTGCAAAAAATGCTTTACATTGCCCCTATAGCTTGTGTGAGTTCATTCAGTTGTTCATTGTTGGGTTGGGTCATGATACAGAAGGATTTTATGCTACTGTTTGCTAGGATGCATTTGTTTGGGATAAAGTGAACTGCCCTTGAGGGCTTCCAGTTCCAAATAGCGTTTTCCAGAGGAAAGCCATGGAGGCACAGGTGTTTCCTGTATCCATAAGGGTGAGCACTGAGTGTACTTGGGCCTGTTGGAAATGACCTCTGATAGCAGCAGTTTGTCCATTCAGTCCTGTCACAGAACACTTCAGTGTATATGTTTGCAAGTGTCAGTCTTTGATGGCTGAGCTGCAACTTGTGAAGAAAAAGATGATAAACATGAATTACATCTTACAACAGAATCTGTCAGTTGTGGCCTGTAATTGTATCTGTTTTAGCCCAACACACACAGGAAGAAAGATTCTGACACTTCTAAAATAATTTGCAATCTTTTGAGACAGTACATTCTCAGTAACTTCAGCAAAATGAAGAATCTGTACACTTCCTCTGAATTACAATATAATGAGGAGAAACTTACTCCTGAAGTTGTGTTATGTAAACTATTATAGAATGTTAAATAACTTAGTTTTCTGTGACATATGTCACTGTAAATGTCTTCAAATAGTGTCACTCATTGTAAATTGATGTTAAATACCAGTATGCTGTAAAAATAGCAAAACTCCAAGCACTACTGGATATTGTAGTATGAGCTAACAAATGGTATATCTAGTGCAAAGAGGATGGAATAGTTTCATTATATTCAGGAACAATGCTGATTGTGCTAAATTTTATAGTACTTGGCAGTCTACTCCATGTGCTCATGACTGAGGGCTCGAAACACAGTTGCTTGTTTCTATCCTTAGTTTGCTATTTATAAACCTTGAGTTTAGTCTTGAGAAATATCCATATATGTCTGTGAACCTCTTGGTATATTGAATTTCCTGAAAACAGGGCTTCAAATCCATTCATCAATAGTAACAATGAAGTGGTCCAATCCCCAGGCCATTTCTCTCTGTGGCATGTGAACAGTGCTTACTTGGAAGGGAATTACATGTGAAATCCTACCATTAGTGAAACCAATGTCACTTGTGTTTGTTCACTGGTATGATGTTGAAAATGTCACATTGTGGATGGGGAAAAGGATATTTAAAGCATCTTTATCCATAACAAAATTTTGATTTCATGACAGCTGTGTATGTGTTGGTTCTTTTATGCTCCTCTTCAAATTTATGATAAATTTATGAAGAGAGATTATTTTGAAACATTTCTAGGTATATGACCATTTTTAAACTAGGAAGAGGAAGATTATTTTTATGTCATGTTATCCTTGGTATTTCAAATTTGATGTATCTATAAGCAATTTCTGTAGCATTCTTAACCTTTTTTGACAGAATTTTGGCATCTTGTAGGTTTTAGTACGGTTTACTTCATGCAAATGGGAAGACGCATTTAGGTCAACTACAAATAGTTCATATTTCTCAAGTGTATTCAATGAAGTTGTTGCTTTTTTGTAGCCTTTGGATAACAAGTTTAATACTAAAATACTGTTTAAATTTTGACAACTTTCCAGTTGTTCAAAGGCTTTTTGTGCTGTGTGGAAAATACTGAATGTAAAGGTGCTCCATAGAGTAAATTGAGTTTTCTAAGCCTGTTTACAGGTGAGCATTAATATGAGTGTTGCCAGTAGGCTTTGTTGTGTCTAACGTGTGTATGTTAGCATGTCCTCCATATGCAGGAATTTTGGACCATTTTTTCTGGAATGTTTCACGTTGGAATGTCCTTACTTGCTCACTGTTCCTTGTGTATGTAAAAAAGAATACAGCCTACAAGTCACTGATTTTCTAAGTACCAGGCACTTGAAAATACCACTCTTTGAAAAATGGTATCTTTAATATGATCTGCATTGGAGCTGTTTATTTGGAAGGTTATTTGTAGTGTAGCATATTAATCATTATATATGGTGCTTATTACAGGTAAATATATGTAGATACTATTTTGTAGAACTGTATAACTATGTTTTTTATAAACATGCATACTATAGGTAAGGTATCCTTTATTTTCACCATTTTCTAGCATTTCTCTCACTACACACTCACTCAGAAGTTCATCTTGCATAGCTTTTAGTCCATCTCCAATAGTTTAATTTCTAAAAAAATACTTCCTTTCAGGAATTGTCCCAAAAGGTAAGAGGTTACTTCTGGTCTTAGGTGTTGTCACCATTAAATTTTAATAGTGTCCAAATCTGTTGTAGTGTGCCATAGCCTTCCAGAAAAATTTGCAGTTTCATTTGCAGAAAGATGTTACTGAACATTCTATGAATAATGGTAAAGGTGGAAATAAAAGGGGGCTGTTTACTTCTATGTTTTTGATAAATTTAGTTAAATCTTAATCTTTCCTCAGAACTACAGACCAATGAAGCTGCAGATCAGTAACTGAAAGTTTGCCACATTTGAACAGAAATGTTTCTCTTGTCATAGATAGTAGGGGAACCAAAAATCCTAGATGGGAATGACCAGGAAAATGATTAAAAGTCAACTGAAGTACAGATTTTCTTTTTTCTTCTTTCTAGTGAGGTGATACGGAAATTTTCAGTATATTGGAAGATCTATACAGCAGAGAAGAGTTTGCTACATTATCATTTCTGAACTTAGAATTTTTGTAGGATTTGGTGGCTCTCAAGGCCTTGTAGTATCTGAAATGGCCAGCTGTGCACCTATAATTAAAAAAAAAAGGGGGGAGAAAAGGCCTCTAACAACAGACAAAAGAAAAATAACTTAAGTGAGGAAATGTATCCTAGAGTTTTGCGTGCTCCAGTAACCTCGTGTCTCTGACTATAGGTCTGCCCACAGTTGGCTTCAGTGTTAAGGATTGCCAGTTTAATTTTATTTTTCTTCTGTGACCATCCAGTTGCATCAGACCTAGTGGAGCAAACTCATGGCAAAGGACTCTGAAGTCCTTTGATTTGCTTTATCTTTTGATGGAGATAGAGACGTTTTTCTAAGTAGCTGTATTTAGTCCAGAGACTTGGAGCATTTCTTTACTCCAGATTTTGTTCTGAGTTACTGATATGCACAGAGGTTAATATTAAAGCTGTGGCAGCAAGTACAGTGGAAGGCAGGGTGTGGTGTGAAGACACAATGATCTAGAAGAGACTTAAATTTTGTTGTCAAACACTGCATGTTAGAAAATACCATTTGCATCAACCCTCCTAACCACAATTTAGACTTTACAAGAAAGTCTCTTACACAGCTTGTATTTGGAAATAAATTTATTTGGCCGAAGGCGTTAAATTTTGTATGTAAAAATGCACTGCCTGTAGGAAGAAAAAGGGTATGTGTTTTTTGGGTTTTTTTCAAATAACGTTATCTGATTGAAACACTAGTTTGGGTGTCTCAGAGTAAAATGGAAAGCACTTGAGCTGTATTACTGGCATTCTTGCCAGAACAAACTGTAACTAGAAAATGTTCACTTTTAAGAGAGCTGTGAACCTTTTCTGGTGTGCAGTTTCCATACTCATGATGACAGTGAGATTAGGTTAAGACTGGGGAAGAAAGCAGTTTACTAGTGAGGAAATAAAATCTGAAGCCAAACTAGTTGGAGAAGGAAAGAAGAATGCCTCAAGCTCAGTCCTGCAAGGAGTTGGGCATGTTAGCTTCTGATTCATCAAAATGCTTATCACCAATTTAGTGAATAGTTCTGTTGAAATTGGTGTTGTTTTTCATCCTGTAGTGAAGTGGAGTGAAGCACACCCATCCTCAGTGAAACATAGGTGTGCATGTTTTCATGGATTTGGGCTAATGGATGTAGGATATGGTCGGTTTGAGCACTTGAAAGTACAGGGTTTGCCCGAGATTCTTTCCCAGAGGAATCCTCCTGCATTTGGCTGTTACTGTTCTAGCATCTAATAGCATAAAATCAAGGGGTGAAAGTGGGACCAAAGCCCTTCAGCTGAATTTTAGGTGTTTAATTAAATACCTTGTAAAATGGTTTATTTGCTTAAAATGTATTTTGCCTATCATATGGCATGAGTGTATTATTACCTTAGGAGTTAAACCCTTAACGGTTCTACAAATTCACAGTAAGAAATTAATCCTTTACCACAGGAGTTTGCAAACTTTGTGCAAAAAAAGCCAGATTGCAAGGTGGGAAGAAATGGTACCCAATAACTAGAAACATGCTGAGTTCTTACTGTAAGAGCAGCAATTTTCTTCTAGTAATTGTTGCAGAGCTGTAATCTATCAGAGCAGTTAATGTCACCCTAAATTGCTGCATTTGTATGGTAGTTTTTTGAAACTGCCATTCTTTTGAGAAGGTGAAAAAGAGCTCATAAAACAGCTAGACTAATTTTTGAATCATGTTGGGACTTTGAATAACTGCTGAGTATCCAAGTCTGGAAATTGAAATGGCTTGGCTGATGTCTGAATCAGGAGCATCATTAATCTGGATATTAAAAAAATATTTTTGTTCTCTCAGTTGTGAGCCGAAAGTTTACCACATTTTTGTGTGGTTGATTTGGATTTTGTTTTAAGACTATAAACACTTAAAATTCAGCCATACTCTACTGACATTTTTATGAATGTATCCTGTTGCAGTCACTTAGAGATTAAGGTAGCATTTTTCACATGATTTATTGTTGGAGACACTAAAGAGAGAGAATAATACTCAAGCTGTGTTTTATGTGGTTGCAAAATATATTAAATATCAAAACAATGTATGAACTAATAAATACGTTGGTGTTTTTCACATTTCTTAGACTGTAAACATCCTCTAAAAATCTCATCACTTTATGCTTAAAGCAGTTAAAATATTAGTAAAAAGGCTGATACTACATCCCCCAGTGTGACATTTGCAGGACAGATCCATCAGTTTCTTTGTAATTTGCATTATTTTCTGTAGGCCTTTATCAGAGTTATGAAACAAACACATCAAATATTCTTTGTGGAAATATCACAGTCCTGTCTATAGACTTTCTCTTTCTTGGAAATATGTTCTGCTTTGTTTCAGTGCTTTCTTGGGTAGTGTGGGGAATGAGGCTGAGAGGAGAAATACACTTTCCAGTAACTGTCTTACACAGAACTGGCAGTCTGTCTGTCTGGATATACCTGCAATCATGGAAACAAAATCTTTTTGGGGAAGAGAAAACCTAGCTTATCTCATTTTGGGCCCTGTTGGAATGCTGTCTTCTGAAGGTGATATTTTAAAGGTGATAAATTTTGTCAAAAGCTGAGAACTTATTTTTATATTCACTTTTAGTCTTTGGCTACAGTCAGATCACACCAGCTTAGAAATTTAGCCTTTCTGCTGTCAAAGTCAATGAAGCATTGTTTGTCAGGGGAATGTTTTACAAAAACATAAATGGGATATTTTTTGTTAGTGTAATGTGTGCACATCCCAGAGAAGGTGGGATATCAACTGTTTCATCAGCTGTATAAATTGATAATTATTTTCTGACTGGGGGCACTATATGATGGTTTTTGTTTGTCTTGCATGCCAGAAGGATCTTACTCAAGCTGTTTTTTGAGTCTTCAGCATCTCTTCCATTTTTTTTATTTAATTCTTCAGCCCATCAAGATCTTAAACAGCCATTTATTTAAAGGTTTAGAAATGTTTATATTTGTGCCTTCGTTCCTTCCCGCCCCCCCTCCCCCCCCCATTAAATGTGGTGGTGGAAGCCTGTCCTGATTTTTACTATTGAGTGGAAGAAAAAAATTACAAATCACATGAGGAGAGTGTTTCTGCAGCATCATTCCTCTAATTTCAGATGTACAGGGTGAAAGCAGCTGCAGTCAGCTGACAGTTCATGGTCATGTTCGGATATACGTGAGGAAGGGGCGTGCTGTTGGAAGTGCATAATGAAGCCGTTGTTTCGTCACCAGGAAGCAGGGATGGATGGTAGCAGCCCAGGGAAATGAGAGACAGTGATGTTGCTGTAGTGGAAAGGAAATCTCATTGCACGGAGCCAGAGCTCTCTGCAGGCAGCTCTAGGGATGCACAAGGCAAAATGGCACAAACGTATTTTGCTTTCTGTAAAGGTACAGGATAAACGTAAGGAGCAGATTAAAGCCTGAGATGGACATGCTCACAAGGAGGGTGAAGTTATTTTTTATGCTCTACTGCCCTTTATGTCTGTTGGTACCTTCCAGTGAAATCAGTGTAGCTGTATTTTTAGCTTGCTGTAGTCAACATCAATATGACAAGATAATTCTGTCTTTACATCTGTAAGCAGTTTTTACTGTGTTTTCCTGTTTTCTGCCAGCTGCAGTTTACAAAGGATGTCACAGCACTGGTAAGAAATGTACAGTAGCCATTTCTCTGATGGTTTTGTAAGGCATGTTTTTCTTAATGATTTGTGAGAAGCAAGAATATGAAACAGCAAGTTTGGTAATGAGCTAGATAGTCTGAGCTGAATTTTCTTCATAATGCTGATCTCTTGATTTGTGGTTTGTGCCTGTGTTTTTTGGTCTGTTTTCTCTCAGCGTGCTTTAATATTTTGCTCTTCACTAATGCTCAGTGTAACATTGCAGCAATATTGTAAATGCCTCGCCCTTCTCTCTACTTTGCTCTGTGTTAATTTTATGGCTGCACTTGGGCTTTTATAACTGTCTGCTGTTAAGACAGAGCACATTGATATACTGGAATTGAGCATGTTATGATTTGAACAGGAAATGCTGTGATATGATAGCGCTCCTAAGCGTGTAAAAGCCCTGAGAAATTATTTAAATCTTCTGTTACATTGGAAGGTTCTGCATTGGCTCTTTATTTCATTATGTTCAAACTGAACAAAGTCATGCTGAAGTTTTTCAATAATAGAATATTAAGTATGCTGTATGCTTCCATTGATATATTATTTTGAATGTTCTGTTAATTTCACAATGATAAATGCTGCTTTCAGAAATGCTGCAGAAATGTACTAAGTGTAATATAACCATTTTTTTCTTAGGAGTCAGGTTATTATGCATGAAGATGTAAAGTGCACTAAGGAAATTAGAGATTTCAGTTTGGGTTTCAGTAGTGCATGGACAGTGGTGAATATGAATTTTCATACTATTTTTACCTCAAAGTTAAAAATGCTAAATATCATTAATATTTTTGTGGTAAAATTTGTGTACCATGTACTGGCTGTATCCTGTAAAATATAAGATTACTTACAGGGTGTTGGCTCACAACAGTATGTTACTGCTTCAATTTATTCATTATATGTTTAGGAACGGTAGCTTTTATGTAGAAGATATCTTAGAGGAGTGTGTGTGTATTTATATTTATTTCTCTGTACTTTTCATATGGACTGCAGTAAGTGAACAGAGTTGTTTTATACCCTAAGTGTATAGAGAATTTTCTAGTGCTAGTTGAATTTATTATGCAGCATTTTAACCTATTGAGTGCTGTGAAATTCTAGTTTCCAGCAATGGGAGGCTTAAATGGGAAAAACTTGTGAAGTATCATGTTAGAAGCAGAATTAAAGGGGAGAAAAATACTGTGTTCTGTGCTTATGGATTTTGAGAAACCTGACTCAGTGCCCTACTTGCAGTATTTCCTAGAATTGGTCATCAGTTCAGTTTTTTAATTGTTGAGGGAAGGAAAGTATGTGATGATTTTGCTTGTTCTGTTTCTGCTCACTAAGGGGCTGGAATGCTGGTTTTATATTTTGAACTAACATTTTGTCTGAAATTAGAGGGAGTGTGAATTTTGAACCTGTGTTCCCCTCCTTTGAAGCTTGATCATGCAAATACTAAATGGCGGACTTTTCCATCTCCCTCACTACTGAGTACTCACTTAATCTTCTCTCCACAGGCGTATTCCCAAGATGCCTACCTGAAAGGCAACGAAGCCTACAGTGGTAATGCCCACAACATACCTGAACCACCACCAATATGTTATCCACGCCTGACATCCACAGCCTCTGTTAAGGCACAAGCTGGAGACAAGCTCCCTTCTGACTTCTCACTGGGGAAACAGCAAGTCAGTAGACCAGTCCGGGCATTGACACAGCCAGAGAGGGCCTACAGAATGGAAATACAAGTGCCTCCATCACCAACAGACATTGCAAAATCAAATACAGCCGTGTGTGTTTGCAATGAAACTGTAAGGACTGTTATTGTGCCTTCTGAGAAGGCTGTAGATTTGCCGTCTTGCAGAAATAACCATGCTGGTCCATCACACAGGACAGAGGAAGTAAGATACGGCTTAAAAGATCAAACCAGTCTAAAAGCATGGAACACCACATCACCACCATCTTTAGTGTCCACTGCCATTGTACTTCCCCAGACTCCAATAACGAGACCAGTTGATACAACTGTAACAGTAAGTAAAGCTTCAAATTATGTAGTATGTCCAGAAGGCATCCCAAACACTAGACCTTCTACTCAAGCCACAGACTCGCCCTCAGTCTCTAATAATCACTACAGTTCTCCAACCTCCCACCAGCATATAGACTGGAAGACCTACAAAACTTACAAGGAGTACATTGATAATAGGCGTATGCACATGTATGGCTCCCGAACAATACAGGAAAGGTTAGACAGCTTAAGGGCAGCTTCTCAGAACACAACTGAGTATAACCAGGTGGTGCCAAATCGCACTGCTTCTCAGGTACGGCGCAGGAGCACCTCTCACGACAGGGTTCCGCAGTCTGTCCAGATCCGGCAGAGAAGTGTATCCCAGGAAAGGCTTGAAGATCCCGTGTTGATGAAAGAATGGCCACGAAGTGCTTCACAAGATACTCTAACTTCGCCTTCAGTCAATGCTAGAAATCACAGGGCTCGGTCGTGGGATTATCTCAGCAAACAGGGTGAAGTGCTAGAAAATTTTCATTCTGAGAATATGATTGCAGATGCAAATGGAGATAGGAGAAAGACTTACAAATGGACAGGGTTTACTGAACAAGATGATCGGCGAGGTATTTATGACAGATCTAGACAACATGCATTTCATATGTCCCTTCGAGGTCAAAATTTTCCTATTGCTCCAAATACTTATATTTCAGACAACAGGAGAACAGGTAGTAGAGCATCTCTGCCTGGTTCTCACTTTCAGAAAGCTTCACCAGATATTAAAATGTTACAGCCTTCTCGCGATTCGCAAACTCCTGGGGGAATTTCAAAATCTGCAGGTGTTTCACAAGAGAGGTTGTGCCTCACACCAGCCAGAAGTTCTAAAAATAGCTCTCTGAAGAACTCAGCTCCCTATGCAGCAAAACCATCGATTCCCCTTAACCAGGGCCTGGATGCTATTGCCAGCAAAGACCAAAGAACAGTAAATCACTTGCATCAAAGCACTCTGTTAAACCAACAGTCAAGGATCCGAGCCGAAGGTGCCCCAGATCACAAAACAGAAACTGGTAAAAACGTCCAGCCCTCCTCTCTGGCTCCAGCTTCTGCCAAACTTGTTCAGCCAACAAGTGAGTGTTTAACTACCTCTGACAACGTAGATGGTTCCATCAGACAAAAGATTCATGGTATTGAAAGGGAAGATGTGTGTGAGTCTGAAAGTCTGCAAATGGATGTTCAGGGAAATGACAAAGACACAGTGGTCATGCGGGACAAATCACCTTCTGGCCACCAAACTCCCCAGCCTTTGAGGCATCAGTCCTACATTCTTGCTGTAAATGACCAGGAGGCAGCCTCGGACACTACCTGTTGGTTACCTAACGATGCTCGGAGAGAAGTCCACATAAAAAGAATAGAGGAAAGGAAAGCATCAAGTTCCAGCCCACCTGGTGACTCTTTGGCTTCAATTCCGTTTATTGGTGAGTTAAATTATTTCAGCTAAATTATCAAATGCTTTTCTCTCCTAGAGGTGATGAAAGACAAAATGCCAGGTAGCTGACTGCTATTCCTGAGGTTGAGAGGCATGGGAGATTTTTCTCATCTAAAATAACTTAGGGTTAGTAAAAGGAAAAATACTTTTTAGTGGAGAAAAAAAATACTCTGTTTTGTGTGGGGGTCCTGGAGAATGAGTGTAAAAAAGCCCACAGTGATGTAATATTTTTCTAGAGTTTTCTTTAACCCTCTGGGTGAGTCTGTTACATAACTCCATCTGGTTATCGCTCCACATAATATTGTGATGTTACATATATGGACAACTGGCATTTGCAACACCTTTCACATACTTTTACTTCTCTAGTATAAAACATACCTGGAATCCAGAGAGAATATGGATGCAAATCCATATAAGAGTGATTTGTGAGGAAAAAGAGGTTTTTCAGCTGAATAGGTATGGTAAAAGCTTATTTTTATGGGGAATAGATGAAAGCTGTTTCAGGTTAAGGGATAGCAATAAAAAGAAGTGGATTTCCAAGTAAAGATGCTAATGTGGATATGAATGAAAGGGTTTCTGGAAGCAGAATCTGAGAAGGCAAAATGATGTGCCTATGTGCTGTGACACAAACAGGGTTGGAATTACAGGGGGCTTATATGGGAAGGGTGCTGAAGAGAAGAAGAACCAAAGGAAGGATTGGATATAGTAGAAAGAAATAAAATTATATTGGATGTTGGATATGTGAGGAATTAGTGTCTTCTGCTGAAGAGAGCATTACAGCGACAGAGCATTTCTGTTCTATCCAAGTAGTCAATGCCTCTGTTGTCTTTGTCCTGTTGTTGTTGTTGGGTTGGATTTTCTTTTGTTGTGGCTGATTTAATCCTTTGTAGTCTGGATGTCTGTGCATCATTTTCCACAGAAGTTGATTTATACCTCGTTCTCTGTGCTCTTGAATTTAGTGTAGGAGGTATTTAAAAAATACTGAATACGGAATTTTTATTCTCTGACTCATCTATGTGAAAACCAACTCTTTTTAATGATCCTTTTTTTTTACACATTAGGCTAAGGGAATTACAGATACAATGTCTTAGCATAATTATCTTCTGTTGGGGAGCTGAAGCAGTGATTTTTTCCCCCCAGCATTATCCATAATATCTGTTACCAGTTGAAGGTGAATAACCAAAAAACAGTGAAGAAGCTTTGTGTTCATCAGAAAATGGAAATCATACAAAAGATACAATAATTCTGTTCTTTTGACAGAATACTGCTAAGACATTAAAAAGTGCTTTCTTAGCTAGCAGATACTGCTTTTGTCAGGTTTTTCATTTTGAATGGGAGTTGTATAGATCTTTTTCATTCTTGTTATTACTGGATGCATCAGTGTAATTTTAGATTCTTCTTTAGACCCAGCCAATCTTTCTTTAAGGATTAGCAAAGTTTGTGAGGCATGTAACTGATCTTTGTGCAGGATTTTTCAATACTCTGCCTAAAATCAGTGTTGGGCTACTGATTTAGTTACATTCCGTGTTTGCTGGGAGTATTTTAATCCCATACAGTTGAAATGTCATGTTAAAGTCAGATCACAATTGGTAATGTCAAGCCCAACCTTTTCTATATCATCTCCTTTCTTGGTTTTGTCAGCGATTTCCCATGAACTTTTATTTATGTAACTTGCTTCCATATTTCAGAGAAATGTGTTGATTAAAGTGCAGAGAAGCCGTAAGTGTATCAATTGAACTGTATTTGGTAGCAGCTGAGCAGTTCAGAAGGAACAAAATTGTAACTCTCCATTGCAGCCTCTTGGCATAACACCACATGGGATTGAATTCTTATAAGCCTCTTGGTATGAAACCTCCTGAATGTTCCAGAAATACTGAAACCTGATGCTTCTAGAACCTGGGCACTATCTGAGTCAGCATAGTCCTTGTGGCTGTCTTCCTAGCTAGAAATTCCTGTGCCAGTAAAGAGGCTGTGGAAAGTTTCTACCCCAGCTCCAGCACCTTGAAGAGGGAATAACCCTCTTTGAGTAGAAAGAGCATGAGATGGTATGAAAGTGGACCACTTCTTATGTTAGAGTTTATAAAGTTATTCTAACTTTGCTTCTTCTGCTATCATTATGCCTAATTACAACTTCACTTGTTAAAAGCTGTACTTAATCAGGCAGCTAAAACCCTAGATCTGCTTTCAAATTCAGTTAAAGGCTTTTTAACTCTTCAGATGGAAAATCACTGGGAGTTTTGATTTAGGGTTTTCTTTTGGGTTTTGGTTTTTTCCCCCTTTGCTGATTATTGAGAAGGATCTTACTTTGAATGAACACATACCTTGGAGTTGGCAAATCACTTTACTTCCCTTATGCTTATATCCATATAGTAGGGTTTTTTGCATTCTTAGGTCTTATTGGATGGAGCTAATTTAATGCACTTACTGAAGTAATTTGTACAGTAGATACTTGGAGTAGTGTAAAAATGTAAATTTGGGGGAGGGTAACAAATATCTTCCAAGGTCACAGATTGCTACCTTTTAAAATATGTGTGGTGTTCAAAATATTTGTGGTGTGTCTATTTTTATCACCACTTTCTGCTTATTAAAAGTTGTAGATGTGACCAGGACCATATTTTGGTAGAAATTCAGCCAGGAACTGTTGGCTTTTGCAGCAGTATTTTGTGACTAACCCACTTTTGAGAACAGAACAACATCAGGATGATTTTAGCTCTGGGTAAGTAGTACAGTGCCCTGCACCACAAACAGAAATCCAAGCAGAGTTTCTGTTGAGCTTCCATACAGCATATTCTTGCAGGGATCGTGGTGGGTTACTACAGATCTACATTTTGACGCTAGTCTTTTCAAAAAGGTAGTTCAGAAGGAGGGAGATTTAAATTTTGGGTGTAATTAATAGAAATGAGAGATCTGTTCAGACCAAACCTAGTAGGTAGCTGTAATATCTTTTATGGGAGAAATGGATTTATTTGAAAAAAATTAGGCAAAATATTGTGTGTTCAAACTCTTTAGGTAAGCACATTTTCTTGGGGGATGATGAAGCTGCCAGCTTTACAGATAAATATACAGTGGTATTGCACGCTTTGCTGCTTTGCATGTGCTACTACGTACAGCATATTGTGGTTCTCAGAAAGCTGCTATTTCTATTTCAGGTCCAGAGAAAAGCTGTGTTCTTAAAATGCTCTTTATTGTTTCAAGCTGTACAACTTAGTCTAATGACAGTCTACTTTTTTTTACCCAGAGAAGGTCTCACCTGTTCTCTAGACTAATAAAAAAAAAAGTGACTCTATTAGCAATTGTGGTGTTTAATGTGCGTTTTTCAGACTTGTAATTTTTGCACGATTTCTGTGCTAGAGGACAGCAAATAATAATTTTCTGACCTACTGGGTAATTTTTGGATGAGTTAATCTTCACTGGAATGGAAAGAAGAATGCTCCTAAACATCCTGATAGATGTGGATGACAATTGGTGTCTCTCAGGGGTCCTTACTGGGACCAGTGTTATTAAATGTCTTCATTAATGACACGGACAGTGGGGTTCAGTGCATCTTGGCAGATTTGTGGATTATGCCAAGATTTAGAGGTGCTGTTCCACACCTGAAGGATGGAATGTCATCCAGAGGGACCTGGACAACTCGAGAAGTAGGCACATGGGAATTTCATGTGGTTTAACAAGACCAAGGCAAGGTGCCCTGAGTCAGGGCAACCCCTGGTACCAGCACAGGCTGGAGAATGGGCAGAGCAAGAGCAGCCCTGCCCAGAGGGGCTTGGGGGTGCTGGTGGATGAGAGGCTGGACATGACCCAGCCACGTGCACTCACAGCCCAGAGAGCCAAACTTGTCCTGGGCTGCATCAAAAGCAGCGTGGGCAGCGGTTGAGGGAGGGATTTCTGCTCTCTACCCTGCTCTGGTGAGACCCCACCTGCAGTGCTGCATCAGCTCTGGGGTTGCCAGCAGGGAAGGTGTCGATCTGTTGGAGCAAGTCCAGAGTAGGGCCACCAGGTTTAGCAGAGGGATGGAGCAGCTTTCCTATGAGGAAAGGCTGAGAGAATAGGAATTGTTCAGCCTGGAGAAGAGAAGGCTTTGGGGTGCTGTAATTGTGGCCATGGTCCTGAAGGGAGCCTACAAGAAAGATGGAGAGAGACTTTTTGCAAGAATGTGTAGTGACAGGATTTAAACTGTGGTTTACATAAGATATTAGGAGGAAGTTCTTTACTGTGAGTGTGGTGAAACACTGAAACAGGTTGCCCAGAGAAGCTGTGGATGCCCTATTCCTGGAAGTATTTAAGGCCTTGTTGAGTGGAGCAACCTGGTCTAGTGGAAGGTGTCCCTGCCCACAACAGGGGGCTTGGGTCCCTTCCAATCCAAATCATTTTAGGAGTTTTGTAACTGTAGAGAAAATGTTGATTCAGAATATATTTATTTTAATACATTTTGTAGACATAAATGTCTAGTATGCATGTCTGAGATTTGCAGTAAGATTGAAAATATTTTTTGCTTCTTACAGAACTTACTGTAGAGTAGAAAGAAGTGTAAAAGAGGTTAATCCAACTCCCATATTGAGTTGAATGAACTACCCACAGGAGAGAAATGGGGGTGCTGCTTCAATACTCAGCCTGATTGCAGCATGTGTGGCTGTCAGGCCATTACTACTGGGTGGATGTTCTTTCCAACTTCGCAGAGGCCTGTCACAGGAAAATTAGTTTTAAACAGATATGTTTTAAAAACCTTAGCCTAAATATCGTCTCGAAATTCAATATTATTTTAAAATAAAACCAAGTTTATAGCCATCTTAGAATAGAGTTTTTCTTTAGGTGTGTAGTAGCATTATGTAAGTACAAAAGATTTTTCCTCAAATGTGTGATCCCGTTTTGAAAATATTTAGCACATCCTTACCCTAGAAAAATTTTAGGTGGTGTCATTCCACTATTAATTTGTGAATAACTGAGGGAAAATTAGGCAGATAAAAATATCTGACCAGACTTTGATAACACCAGAATATTGTAAAAATTAGATGAGTGTTCTCCTCCTGACTGAAACTCATACGTTAGGAAAGGTATAAGAACAGGACAAGGGAGTGTGATAATTAACGTTGGTGCTTTATATTCTCCCACTATTTGCAATTTTAAAATATCTCTGAGCCAAGTATGATTTTAAGTGTACCCTAAATTTCTCTGTTCTCTTCTGTATTACAGTAAAATTTTGTTATCCCTGTGTTGATTTAAATAAAGGCTTGCCAGGGATTTCACGCTTGACACTGCATGGTATTTATTCCCTTAGTGTGTATCTGTGTTTTTCTAAAACGTGTCTCCTGTTGACTAATATCACAGTGTGGGTTGAAAGAGTCCCTAAAGACCGTGCGGTTCCAACTCCCTGCCGTCGGTGGAAACACCTTCCACTAGGTTGCTCAGAGCCTCACTCAAACTGGCCTTGAACACTTCCAGGGATGGGGCATCCACAGCTTCTTTGAGGAGCCTCAGAGTGCCAGGGCCTCACCACCCTTATAATAAATCTCTCTATTGCTTCTAATCTTAGTGCAGGTAACCACCACAGCAGTTTCTGTGCTGGTAATCACACTCTGCTGTTCACCGTGCTTTAAAAGCTGATCTTCATGCTAATTCTCAAAACCAAAAAGTTGGAGGTTTTGGGGGGGGCAGAGGGGGCAGTGCTTGGTTTTGTTTTGGGTTTTTTGTTTGTTTGTGGGTTTTTTTTGGTTTTTTGTGGTTTTTTTTTTTTGTTTTCTTTTGTTTTTGTTTTGGGGTTTGTTTTGTTCTTGTGGGGTTTGTTGGTGTTTCTGTTTAGTTGGGTTTTTGGGGGGGTTTTTGTTTGGATTTGTTTTTTTTTTTTTATTTCATGACTTGTTTTTTTACAAGCATGTCATAAATAAAAGTACTTGGGTACTTGCTGCTTAGCAGATCGGGTAAATGTACCTGGCTTCCAATGAGTTCTGCTCAACCTTGGGTTCTATTTTTTTAAAATGTTGTTCTTATTGTTGTTACTATATATTTTTCACCGTATATTAACTAAGGAATTAGGAGTTGAAACATTCTAAACACCTACTATTAATTGAGCTTTTCAGGCAGCTTTGTTATACATGTGATTGCATTTATCTTCTTTAGTGCTCGAAGTAGGGGTGTATAGCTTTACCTTATCAATGCTTACCTTTAAGTCCTAGGTACTGTACGTAACTCCAAGTACTTTTTGGAAAGTGTAAAGACTTTACTGTCTTGTCTTTGTGGATTATGTGCCATACTTTCCCTATCCTCCCCCTACAACTCAGTGCCTCTCTCTGCAGGCTGCTGAGGCTTGGAAGATGATAGTGTGAATACACGCATATTCAGTGCAATTGAAACAAGGAAATAAATTGCTACGCTCGCACAACACGCTATGAGAAAAGGTTATGATGGTGGGAATAGACAAAGTTAGGGGAAAAAAACAGAAACATTCTCATAAGCAGAAAGGAAGCATTTGAAAGAATGTACTAATTTTGTTTTCTCCTTATGAGGAGGGAGAAACTCAAAACCTCAGACTTCTCCAGCACAGATTGTGGTTCGTCATCTCAAAGTGTGTGGATATCTTCAGGGCAAATGGTGGCTGAATACTGGTGGCAGATATGGTGGGTTTTAAGGCAAAACTGCTTGCAGTCAAGATGAAAATTAAAATCTTCAGCTATTGTGATAATTTTCTTCTCTACAAGTTACTGCCTGGCTATTCCAAATGATGAAAATATAAGTACAATTGCAGTAGAGATTAGGGCTGACAAATGTTCATTTTTGAGGACTGTTTCTTCCATTATTATAGTGATAGCATTGGAACAGCCTTTAACATGTCATCACTGTTTCTAAGATAGGCATCAGTCTTCTCTTTTTTTTCCAGGGTTTTACAGTTTGGCCTGCCAAATAACTGTTGCTCCAGGCTGAACATTTCAGTGTTTCTTATCCAAAGAACAGTTTTTAAGTCATTGTGGTATTCTGAAGTGCAGCGGCCAAAATGCAGAATTACAAATTAGTTTTTTAAATGGCATTTAAATGTTTTTGTAACTCAAAAATATATTTTAAATTAAATCTTAAAATTGGGAGCAATACTTCATAACATCTAGAAGAGTTTTAGTTGAGTGGAAACATCAGATTTGTTTGATAGTGAGTAATATTTTCAAAGCATAAATCATCCTCAGTGTATCATTATAAGTTCAAATAATAATTGCAGGTAGTAAGGGAATGCTGCCGGGGTTCTTGGCAACAAAAAGTATACTGAAAATTGTACTTTTTTGTGGGATGGGGTAATATGGCAAACAGGAACCTTTAGAATTGCTTTGTGTAGAAAGATAGTTAAACTTTTGTTTGACACTGAAATAAAGAATAGACCTTCATAGATAGAGTTTTCACAATAGTCTGATGTGAAGAATAACATTGGGAAGCCTTTTCTGTTTGTGTGAAATGTAGTCAGTATAACAAACATATTATTTACATGAGTGCATTAGCAGAGGACTGGATTTGATGATTCAGGAAGCTTGTTCCAGTCTGGTGTTTCTGGGGCTTAGAGCCATGAATGTGCTCAGCATGCAGACGTGTTTCCATTCTATTCTTTTGGCCACATCAGGATAATTACGTAAAATAGATATATGAAGAAGTCCTTTGTAAAGACAATTAGTGCTGGAAGTACATAAAAACTTGCAAAAAAAATTTTTAAAGATTCTTTTTGAAAAAATGAGATAGGTCATGAGGAATCCTGGCAATAGAGTTATCTTTTTTCCAAATCAGATGTTTTAGCCTTGGAAGTCAATACATAAGGGAGTTTTTACTCTTGCAAGCTGAATTATAAGATGCAGCGGTTTGTCCTGCAGGATTTAAAAGAAGTAGTCACTACTATGGGGCATTTATTAGTCCTTTGTGCTATCTTATATGATAGCAGAGTTAATTCCATATAGTTTGCTTTTGATTCAATGATTCGTTTTCTTTTATTGGTTGTTTCCAGCCTTCTCACTACTTATGAAATTGTATACATGGTATTTTTATTCGATTGTCTTCCTGACAGGCTTTTAAGAAAACCAGCCTACATTAGTGTGTATGTGTTTACCTTACTGGCAGCTTCTTCTGGGGTTTCTTGGAGACAGACTTTTTTTTTTTAATTCCTTGCCTGTGTGGATGAGGATCTTTTTCCTAACCTCTGTTATCTTGTTCATGCTCTCTCCTTCCTTCCTGCATTCTTCTCACTGGTGCCGCTTCCCTGCAGTCTCTGTCCCCCTGCTGTGCTGTCCCTTGCTCCACCTGAGCCTGAGCAGCCTTTTCTCTACCCCTTTTGTCCCATCTGCTGCTGAGTTGAAGGAAGGGACATTGGTGCACATGGCTGTACTTTAAAGGACGTGCTGCCTGTAGCAAGCTGGAGCAAATCTAACCTGAGAGGCACAGGTGTATTAGACACAGGGCAAGATTGTAAAGCTTTTTTGTACTGTATTTAGGAAGAATACTTCAGAGTAAGGTATTGTTGGTGCATTGTGAAAATGCAGAGCCTCTTGTGGTATCATGTACCATGGAGTACTTGGACATGCCCAGGATGTGGCATGCAAAATGGTTGTTGATAAAGGGCTGAAATTCAGTAAGGCAGTGCCCCTAAAGCCAGTCCTGCTGCAGGGTTGCTGGCATATCCTGTCAGTCCTTCCATAAAGAGAAGATGAGGGTTTTTTTAATTCTACTAATGAGTACTTGATTGTTTGTTCCTTCTTTTGTTACATAAGCAAATTAATTTGACATGTAAGATTAATTATTAAATTGCATCCCAAAGCCATAGCCTGTTGTTCGAGCGACCTATTGAAGAAATAGGCAATTATTAAAATACTTACTGTAATGGCTGGCAGGTAGATGCCATCTGAGTCTATAAGGAACCTTGCATCTGTGGCTCAGTTGAATGAAAATAATGTTTTTAATGACTCTTTTAGCCCTTTGCTTTGCAGACAGCAGCATGAGCTACCTCTAGCTTTTTGCAGAAGGCTGAGCTTCTTGCAATCGATCACTGTTACATTTACACAAAATCCAAGTAACCAAAATTGCATTAAATACTACAGGGGCATCTGTAAACAAATACCTAATCCAAGAATTTGGTATAGTTATCAGAAAGCCAGTAATATTAAAATATAGTTATCTCCTTCAATGCATGCGTTTTGGGAAATCATGTTGGACAATGTTTTTTGTTTCTGTGGGTGCATGCTGTCTCGGCATTCTTAATGGGAAATGTAAAGCTGTTTTTAAGTGTGTATTGCTACACGGCTGTTACATTTTTATGATCTGAATCTTTAAATCAGGTAAATAGTCTTTGATAAAATACATACTTGTTGAATTAAGCTTTGTGGCTACGTATTCACATTGTTTGTTTAAATTCAGATGCCCAATTAGTGCTTTAAATGGTAATGTGGTCTGCAAAACATTTATTAAATATTAACACAGTTCCTTCTTAAGGTCTTTTGAGGTGTTGAAATATTGCTTGCAAGACTGCCATGCCTGAAGGGGAATAAATATGAAGGATGACTTCAGCCTTGGGAGGCTAGTTTTTTTCCAGTAATTTTTTATTACCAGTGAAGAAAAGCTCTGGCAAACTGAATCTGTATGGATTGGAGGAGGAATCACCTTTCTCTGTTAATAATCCTTATTAAAGCATCCCTGATGGTGGCTGTACTAAAGTCTCTCTGTGAATTTGTTTCCCATGTGTGTATGATTCAGTTAACTAAACAGCTTCCTTAAATACCTCTCTCTCTTGCTTCCCCACCACCACAAAAAAACAAAACAAAACAAAAAACAAACAAAAAAAACCCAAAAAAAAACCGAACAAAAATAAAAAACACCAAAAAAAACCAAAAAAAAAACCCAAACAAACAAACAAAAAACCAAACCCACAAAACAACCACAAAAACCACAAACCAGCCAAAGCTCAAGAACAAACACAATCTCCACAATCACTACCAACTTGGATAAAGAGGGTGTTCTTAAGACAGCTCCAGTGCAGCTCATCCCATACCTGACCATGCAACCCAATGAAGTGCATCTGAAGGTGCTGACAGAGTTGACTGGTGTCAGTGCAGAGGTACTGTCTTTGAAGGATTATAAAGACTGGAAAAGGTCCCTATAAAATGGAAAAAAGCAAATGGTACACCCATCTTGAAAAATGATGAGAAGGACAATTCAGGGAAGGCAGTCAATTGACCTTATCTTGGTCCTTAGGAGAATCATGGAGTTGGTCCTCTTGGAACTGATTTCTGGGCAAAGGAAGGAGAAGGTGATTTGGAATAGCATGGATTTACAAGTGTTTGGCTAATGGCATTGCCTTTTGTAATGAGATGAGTAGATTTATGAATGAGAGGAAGACACAGGGGGTCACAGCCTTGACTTCAGCAAGGGTTTTGAGCTCTTCAGTGACACCATCCTTGTGCCATAAACTAGATGGCTGTACTGCTGGAGGCATAGAAAAACTGGATTATCAGGTCTAAAAGGTAGTGCCTAAATGTTCATATTCTGCCTGAAGGCTGGTTACAAGTTGCATTCTTCAGGGCCATCTTGTTTAATGTTCATGACCTTGAGAGGAGATAGGATATGCTTATTAAGTTTGGCAACACTAGACTTAGACTCTCCTGTTCTCTGTCAATAAAAAAGAAGACAGCCAGGATATTGAGGGAGATCCCCCCCTCTCTTTGGCACTTGCTGGGTAAAAGCCCTCACCAACATGGTCTGAATTCAGCATTAACCCTGCCTTGTGGAGAATGTGAGCCTAAGAGACCTTCCGAGGTTGGCTTCCACCTGAATAATTCTGTGATTAATTTAAATTACATTTGAGGTTCTCAAAATGTGCCCTCTTTTGTGTTCAGGTTGTTACTTTCGAACCTTAATGTTTAAGGGACTGTTCAGGAGATGGGATAAACAAACACATGAAATGCTATATTAATAATGATAAAATTGTATTGTAGCAGCGTAATAGTTTATAACATGAATATTTATTCATGTTATAACCTATTACGCTGCTACAATACAATTGTACACTGCTTCTTTTTTCAGTGATTTTGTGTCTGCTTCTTTGAGTATCTGATAAATTGGTTGATACTTGTTCCTTAGTTACTCATTCACATAGTGGGGATAGTATGTCATGTTTGTCATGCTTTCTTGCCCATGACATCCTCAGTTTTGAAATCTCTGGTTAGGGTTAGAGTCTGAGCCCGTTCTGTATAAATCTCTATGTGTATCAGGTTTTTTTCACTTCACCTACATTGTGTGCAGATGCTCTCTTATCTTTGTAGGTCCCCAATCCCCAGCTGCTTGGCGATACAAGTGTACTTTGATACAGAAATTTCTCTGTGCCTTAGCTAGAGGATCAGTCAGTTGTGGTTGGAGCTGTGTTGTATTACAAGTTTTCAGTGTCTTACCCCCATAAATGCTTTTTTGTTGAAGGACTCTTCCTGAAAATCATTAGTTACTACTGTTGACCAGTGGCACTGTCATGTGCAAACAGAAGTGACAAATGGCACCCCTCCTTGGCCAGAGATGCTCTGTCCCTGTGCTGGTTTGGTTCTGATGGCCAGTTTCTTGCATTGCTTTATAGATAATAATGCAGAACATACTGTGGTTGAAAAGTATAACATAAAGTAGTCCTGGAATAGCAGGACCCATCAGGATCATTGAGTCTAACTCCTGGCCTTGTGCAGGACACCCCAAGATTCACACCATGAGCCCAAGAGCATTGTCCAAACCCTTCCTGAACTTGGTCAGGCTTGGTGCTGTGACTGCTTCCCCACGGAGCTGTTCCAGTGCCCAACAACCCTCTGGGTGAAGAACCTTTTCCAGATATCCCACCTAAACCTCTTCTGACTCAGCTTTGTGCTGTTTCCTTGAGTCCTTTGCTGGTCACAAGAATGAAGAAGAGATCAGCCCCTCTTCTTCTCCTTGTGAGGATGTTGAAGGCTCCCCTCAGCCTCCCCTTCTCCAGGCTCAACAGACCAAGGGACCTCAGACAGCTCCCCTCCAGACCCTTTACCATCCTTATGGCCCTCCTGTGGATGCTAACTGTTTAATGTCTTTCTTATATTGTGACACCCAGAACTGCCCCCACACTCAAGGTGAGGCTGCCCCGGTGCAGAGCAGGGCAGGACAATCCCCTCCCTACCCTGCTGGCCATGCTGTGCCTGATGCCCCCCAGGACAGGGTTGGCCCTCCTGGCTGCCAGGGCACTGCTGGGTCAGGTTCAGTTTGCCGTGGACCAGGACCCCCAACTCCCTTTCTGTGGCACAGCTCTCCAGCCTCTCTTTCCTCAGTCTCTATACACAACCAGGGTTGCCCCACCCCAGGTGAATAATCTGTAGTTGAACTTTATATGGTTGCTCAGCCTTCTGACTTGTCAAGGGCCTCTCTGCCCTTCAAGGAGTTGACAGCTCCTCCCAATTTAATATTGTTAGTAAACTTACTTGGTATTACTTTGAGTCCTGTGTCCGTGTGATTGAAATGAAGATGTGGATGAGGACTGGGCTGAGGATGGGTCCTTGTGGAACCCCAATAGTGGCAGGTCACCAGTCTGAGGTCACCCCATTCATTGTAACCCTTTGTGCCCATGATCCAGTTCCTCACCCATTGTGTGTAACAGGGTTGTCCAGCTGTGAGATGGATTCTTTCTGCAGAAGGAAATTGTGAGAGATGATATCAAAAGCTTTGCTGAAGTCCAAAATGCTTACATCTGCTGGCTTTCCTAGATCAGTGGGTTGCCCTGTCATAGAAGGAAATCAGGTTTGACAAGCAGGACTTTCCCTCATGAACTGGTGCTGGATCTGACCAATGACTGTGTTGTCCTCCAGGTGTTTTTCAGTACCTCCCAGAATAATCTTTTCCATGGAGTCTTTGACCTTTTTGTTGCAAATATTTAAAGAGATGCCAGTAATTTGAGTTAATTCTCTTTCAGTTTACTGTTTTGTGTGGTTTCTCTTCTGGCTTGTTTGTTCTGTGCACTTCACTGCATTTTGGACACAGTCATTTTCAGTGATTGGTGAGCTCACATCCATTCACATGCTGTGCAAGGAGTTTGGGGGTGTGAATATGTCAGTCAAGGAAACTGAAAGGTTAACAAGTATTGCAAGCACTTGAAAGAAAGATCAAAATATAAGGAATATATGGAGTTGGTTAGGTTTTGTTTCTTACTGGACAGCAGCAGTGGCATTTGCGAGTACATTAAATGAATAGGCAGAAACTCCTATGGTGTACATCATTATTTACTCCATCATCACTTTGTATTACATAAAAGCTTGCTGTTAGCTGACCTTCAGCCTCTTCAGGGGCTGAATAGTTATGCCTGTCCTATACCAATGTCATTTGCAGTTCCTCTAAAGTTTGCATATTTCTAAAACAACTTTAATTTTGATTCATCTGGGAATTAGATCCACTGTGAAGTAACAATGATTTGAATAATTATTGTTGCTTTCAGGGACATACAAACTATTCTTCCTCATCTGAATTCTTGGATTTAAGTGTTGTGGGAAATGCTGTAGTGTTGCCAGACATGTTTGTGTTCACAGCTCGCACAGATCTATTTCAAGTGCTAGTGTTTTTATAACTTTTGGGAGTAGAGACTATGACATTTGAGATACGTCTGTTAAGATAAATAACTTTAACCTGAGCACTTTCAGTCTGTGTGCTATAACTCAATCAGTTGCGCAGTGAGTGATTATATTCCTTAGTCAACGTTAGTTTCAGGGAAGCTCAGCAGATTAAAAAAAAGAGGAAATTGAGCTGTAGTAGCTCAATATTGAAATGGAAGTATAGCTGAGCTCTTTCCTGTGTAGTAGTTGCTGTCATGAAGTCATTTGTAAGTGCTTCTAATTTATCACTTTGGATGCAAGTAAAACATGGGAATTTTGAAATCATAGTGTTATGGTTTGATGTGAATTCTTTTGCTTTTCCTTTTTATTAATGTTTCTGGGTTTTTTGGGATATGCCATTTTAACTTCAAAAGTTACTATATTTTTCACCCCAGACAATTTAGAGGCGTGTTACTGCTAAACCATCCTATGCTTTGTTTATTGCCTTGTTGTAAATGTGCATTGCCAAGTTTTGATGGTACAAGTGCTGCCTTAACAGAACTGTTAGTGACTGTTGGAACAGCACAATGCAGCACACGCAGTTGTGTTCACACAAAGCAAAGAATAAACCTCTGTCTGTGAGTGTTCATTGGTTTCAATAGGCTTTTCAGTAGCTCTGCATATTACAATTCTTAGCACCTAGAGTACATTCATATTCATTACGGCAGTACAGTTCAGCCCCTGCTTGTGACTTGATTTTTTTTCTTTTCCATCCCCTCCTCAACCAGAGCGTGAAGTAGAATGATTTTGTTAGTACTAGTAATGTGCTCTAGAAGATGTTATGGCTCTTTTCTCAAAATAACGGAAAATGCATCTTTTGGCTTCTTCCATCTTGTAAGAAACATATTAAATACTAGAATATTTAAAGCTTTTTGGAATCTTTCATGATGACCCTTGTGGCTATTGAGACTGAGAGGTGCTGGGCGTGTATGGCATGCAATCGTTTCTATGAACAATTAGTGGAAGAACTGATTGGTATGTAGTAGTCCCATCTTTTAAAGGTCTGAATACTTGCTTCTTTATTCAAATGCACGGAGAATGGGAGGGATTGGTTCTTTGAATGCTAGATAGCTGTTAAAAATACTTTTTTTGTTTGCTTGTATCTTGGCTGTTTTATTTAAATACTCATTAAACCAAATGGTGTTTGATAGTCTGCCCCTGTTTTATTATAGATATCTGTCTCTTGAGTTCAAACTTACTGATACAATAAGTGTGGGTTTTGCTTATGCATATAAACAAAAATTCTCTACTTGCAGTAATATTGAAAGATTAGCAAATAATTCCTGATTCTTTTGCACACATCAAAATCAATGATTTTTTGCCTTTATCTTCTGCCTTTATCTTTTGCCTTTAATGTACAATTATCATCCCTATGAAATGAAACAAGCTTCTCTTCATGAAAAAAGAGTACATTTGACAGTGTGAATTAATCGGACCGTTTTGTTTGTTAGAATGACTTCATGTTTAAGATATCTGATATCCCAGTAATGAGAAGTTCAGACAGCTATTTGATTTGAGCATTTGATTAATGCATTTAATATGTTAATATATGGCATATTACCTTTGTAGATGAACCGACTAGTCCTAGTATTGACCATGATATTGCACACATTCCTGCTTCTGCTGTTATTTCTGCATCTGCTTCTCAAGCACCAGCTATAACAGCTGTTCCTCCCAGTCCTACATCTCCAATCCCTTTAATTCGGCGACAACTTTCACATGATCATGGTGAGCGTTGATTTCATTCTTTTTCTCTTGCAACTTTTTTCCTTTCACACTCTGGAGATCAGGAGTGAAAATTGTAAACTCTTTATTGCTTGAAATAAATCGCAAAAATGTAATTCAAGTTCCTGCATACTCAAAAATTTCTATTTCTTTGTAGAATCCATCCGGCCTAGTGTCCTGGATAGCCAGCCTACCACAAAAACGGAGCGATCAAAGTCCTATGATGAAGGACTGGACGACTACAGAGAAGAGGGAAAATCGTGAGTTCATGGCAGAATTAGTTTATTTGGACGTCTGTTTTTTAAGTGTCTAAAATCTCATTTTAACATTTGTTTTTCTTCCAACAGATCCATTAAGCATGTATCTAGTTTAAAGGGGATTAAGGTAGGTAAATATATATACATATAAAATCCTGAACATTACTCATACTGCTATGACAAAGGGTTTGAATTATACAGGTCTGTTTTACGAAGTGATGTGCTAAACAGACAGGAAGTTTATTGGAATTGCTACTGATCAAATTGCTGCTTTATGCATCATATATATAAATATATAAATTTTATTAATATTTATATATCATATATATAAATAAACATGGTCTCTTTTTTCCTGGACCCATCACATGGTCCTTAATTTTCATTTTCCTCAGTCTTTGTAAACAAAGCATATTAAATATTGTGGCCTTTTGTGAAAAGTCACTAATGAAAGTCTTAATATTCACAAAGTTTCTCAAAGTATTTTTGGCATGTGTAAGGTCACTACTGTTGTGTGTAAACTTTTATTTTTAATATGGTCCTGGTTCTCCCAGGACCATATTCCTGGGGACATTTTTAAAGTGAGAAACATCTTGAACATAGGAACTGTAGGCAAATGTCTATAGAGTTACACTGTGGAGTTCTTTCTGTGATGTTTGCTCTAGGTTGCAGACAGTCAGAAATCTTCAGAAGACTCTGGTTCACGAAAAGATTCTTCTTCAGAGGTGTTTGGTGATGCCTCCAAAGAAGGATGGCTCCATTTTCGACAGCTTTTTACAGACAAAGGAAAGGTACCGGTGATGTTTGGGTTTTTAACGTAGGGCAAATGCTAAGCTGGTGACAAACTAAGATAAGAAACTTCAAGCCTTCCTGCTTAGGGTGTGGTTTTTTTTGTTTGTTTGTTTGTTTGTTTTTTTGTGGGTTTGTTTTTTTTTTTTTTTTTGTTTTGTTTGTTTTGTTTTGTTTTTTTGGTTGAGATAATATCATCAATAAGAATATCAAAATTTTAGATCTGTTAAAAAGTGACTTGAATCAATTCCTCAGCTTTATCTACAGACTACTTACCAAACTGTTTTAATTTTACATTTCAAAGCATTTGAATTTCTAATTTCTAATGACTAATTAAATAATAAGAATCAGTCCCTTGGTAGATGTAGTTGTATTTTTTTCCTCTTTCCTAATAATGAAAAAAGTTGTAATTTTTGTTAATGTTGCAGAGTTGAGTTCAAATTAACCTTCTGCACAAATACAGACTAATGCTTAAGGAAAATTGGGTGTCTAGAATTGCCGTGGTGTGAAAATGCCATTCTGAGTTGGAGGCAGTTTAAAAGGCATGGGCAAGAGTTCCCTAAATACCAGACCAGAAATTTTCTCATTCTGTTTCTTACTGCTATCACATGTGAACTCACACTCAGTGGGTGGTCTGGGAAGGCAGGTTATGGAGGAATTAGTGAATCCCACTTTGTGTAGTCTTTCTGCCAGCCAGGTGGGTAGCCTTTCTTTGTAAAACTTGTAGAGGTAGTTTTGCAATCCAGGAAGGGGCACTGTAAGCAATCTGACACCTTGGTTCTGTTTTTCAGCGAGTTGGTGGGAGCATTCGGCCATGGAAACAACTGTACGTTGTTCTTCGAGGTCACTCACTTTATTTGTACAAGGATAAAAAGGAACAAGTGACCCTCTCTGAGGAAGAACAACCTATAAGCATCAATGCTTGCTTGATAGACATCTCATACTGTGAAACCAAGAGGAAAAATGTATTTAGACTCACCACATCAGACCGCGAGTATCTGTTCCAAGCTGAGGACAGAGATAATATGTTAGCGTGGATTAAAGCAATACAAGACAACAGCAACTTAAATGATGAGGTAATTGTACAATATTTAAAGCAGAAGTTGTAGTTTTTGCATTTAAATTAAAATTGTATTGTGTTTTCTTGTAATTAATACTTGAACAGAAGAATTAATTTTTAATTAACCACTTGATCAAAATGTGTACAGAAACATAAAAGAAAATGAGGGGAAAGGAAAGGTAACTGAGTAAATTAATAGAGTTTATAAGAAGTCGATGTAATTATAATCAGAAAATAGATGTTTGAAATAAATTAGTTAATGCTGTTGTTGATTTGACTAAAGATACACTTTATAGTAAACTGATATGCCAAAAATACCTAACCTTTTTAAAAAGATAATTGCAGGACCGGTGTGGTCTCTCTTCAGACTTGCGTTGCAGAGTGGTGTGTGCAGTAGTACAGTGTGAAGAGTTTCTCAGTAGTTAAAAAATGAAACTTTGAAGATGTCTGTTTCTCTGATTAAAAGCTGATGTTTCTATGAATTAAGTTAATGCTCATTGCCAAAGGCAAACGTCTGCTATTGTACATAAGGTATCAATATCTGTCCCAATATTGTCCATTGTGTGTTTTCATTGCAGTGACGAGCAGCAAAGGAATATTTTTTTTGTCTGTGGTCATGCACATCTACTGAGATTCAAAATAATTATCCAAAGTATTACACAGATAGATAAAACAGCAGATTTGAAGTCGTGTCTTCTTCAGCTGTATTTGTAGTAGCAATTAGTTTTCTAAGTACTATGTGCACACATGATTGGATTTTTTTGGAATAGTAGTATGTGTTTACTTGCATTTTTTTCTGTTTAAACTTACTTTCAGTTTAAGAGGTATTAATCAGATCATACTGCTTTGGAAAAAAAACCGTGTAAATAGCAGTACTTGATTTGTAATTACTCACTTTTATTTTCCTTGTGTTTTTTCAGTGTTTTGTCTTTACTGTTCTCAGGAACTGCCTGTTAGGATGTTTGGTTTGGTTGAGGATTTGGGTTTTTTTAAAGTGGACTGAATTGTTGAATTCTGTACTTACTTGATTACCAGAAGAGTTAATCATATTATGAAAGGATTTTTTTTCCTATATTACAAGATTATAAAGTATTTCTAATTTATTTTATAGGATACTGGTGTTACTAGTAGAGATCTAATTAGTCGAAGGATTAAAGAGTACAGTACAATGATGAGGTGAGTGAATTGTATGTTGCCATTGGTTTTTGTAGAGTTCTTATTTAGCTATTTTCAACTGAAGTAGTCTCTCTTGTTCAGTTCTTCAAGCAGCAAAACAGAGCCATCTCCCAAAACACCTCGCCAGAGTCTGAGTATCAGACAGACTCTACTTGGAACTAAAGCAGAACAGAGGACTCAGAGTCCACATTCTCCTAAGGATGAGACAGAAAGGAAGCTTCTCACTAAAGGTCTGTATATTTTGTGTATTTTTTTAGTTCCCTTCTGCCCCAGTGTAAGGCCATCCAGGTGCCCTTTTCAGGTAGTTTTGAATTCATGAATATACAGATGTAAACCAAGTATTAGCCCAGAGGTTTTAAGCTGCAGCTCTAGCCACTCATTTCTAGGAACTGGTAATCAGTTCATCTCAGGTCCTGAAACTTTTATTTTAGTCCCCTCTCAAGAGGTTTTTGTAGTTTTTTCCCCTTCAGCTCCACGTAGGGCAAACAGTAGTAAACACAGGTGTTAAGCTTCTTGAGAGCAAAATTTTGCCAAGCTTTGGAAATAATTTTGTGTGTAATTCATACTTCTATCTCCAGCTGACTTGGAAGTGATAAGGTAAACTTTTCCACTAAAGTGTTTCCAAAGTATAGAACAGATTTTTTTGTCTTAATTTTTAAAACACAGGAGTGAACTTGTATTATTTTTTCCAGAACAAAATTAATGCCTCCTGAGTTCTAAATGAGTCTGATGAGCTGGCACTGCAAACTTAAATCAGTATCTGAGATCCATCAAAAAATGTTACAAGCTACTCTTCTTTATTATTTTTCTTCTTTTTTTACTTTTTTTTTTCACAGTGTGTGTAAACATATGGTACTTCACATCAGACTGTTGTTTGAAAAATGTTGTGTGTAAATTCAGGCAACTGCATAATCAACCACTTTTGATCAACCACTTTGGAGTGATTCAGTCTTGAATTTAAGCTGTCAGCGAATTCTGGTTTTTATTGCCAAAAAATGTCCTTTGCTTCTGCAGTGCTACACATGTAACTAAAGTGCACATGTTGGGTAAATCTCAAATCTACTGAAAAAAAACCTCCAGAAATGAGAAATAAGTACTTATTGTGTTAGATGACTTGCAATACAAGATAAATGGAAATTGCAATTTGTTACAAGAATTCTATAGGAGAGGTAAACAGAGAAACTGAACTTTTAATCTGATTTTTGGATAGAGAATGCTTTAAGTGAGTAATTTTTGAAATTACTTAGGAGTGACTAAAATCTGGTAATTTCTGAAAGAATGAGTAAGTCTGCACAAATGTGAGCATGGCTCTAGAGTCTGATGGGTATTTCGTGCAGCAGTGTGATTCCATGGAGACTTAGTGTTGTGCTACTAAATGTAGATTTTAATTTTTTTAAAATTTTAATAGGTCATATAAATTTCAAGTTTAAATTTAGTAGTTTATCTACTTTTAGTCTTAGAATGATGAAATGCCACAGTAGCATCCAGCTTCTTGCTTTTCTAAATCTGGGATGTGAGTATGTTCAGATTTATCTTTTGAACCACAGAAGAGTAACAGAAGTTGTGTTTAAGACAAACTAATGTTTAATGAGTTGTTACATAAAGCCCGTCTGGTAAAAGCTAAAAATGCAGCAGGTGTCACTTGCTCTTTGCAAATCTGTTACCTGTATTTACTGTCAGTTTTGTGGCATAAATGTTCTTATTTTTCTTTATTTTTTTTTCACTGTCCTAAAAACAAAAAGATGAGACAAGCCCACCAAAAGACAAAGGGACATGGAGAAAAGGCATTCCAAGCATTATGAGGAAGACATTTGAAAAGAAGCCCTCTGCTGTTGGAACATTTGGCGTTAGACTAGATGACTGCCCTCCAGCTCATACCAACAAAGTATGGAACTAGTTTTTCTTTCATTATGGATTTAAAATACTTTTTTAATCAATTACTTATCTATACAACTCTTTTTCTTCAGTATATTCCACTGATTGTTGATATATGCTGCAAACTGGTTGAAGAAAGAGGTCTTGAGTACACAGGTATTTACAGAGTGCCTGGAAATAATGCTGCCATCTCAAGTATGCAAGAAGAGCTCAACAAAGGAATGACTGACATTGATGTTCATGATGATGTAAGTCTTTAATCACACTATTTTCATATTAAAATCCCCAAAACTTCTGGTTGTGTTGCGATCATAGGAATATAAAGCATGTCTGACCTTTTCTTTTAAACACATAGAAATGGCGTGACCTGAACGTGATCAGCAGTTTGCTGAAATCCTTCTTCCGAAAGCTCCCAGAACCCCTCTTTACCAATGGTAAGTTGTTTTCATTACAGTTTTGTCTTTAGGAATTGCAGTTGAACAGTTGTCTTACAACAATCAGATGATTTGAGAGAAAATCCAGGGAAATAGTCCGCACTCTGCCTTAAATGTTGTCTTTCCTAAAGAGCAGGGAGTCATGGTGATCATCTTAAGAATGAGAGGTGTAAATATAATTTCTGTGATGAGAAGGGATTATGAATATGCAACTAAAAGAGTAAAACTTTCAATTTCACTGTTGCAGTAGTCAATGAAAGCTGAGGGGATTTTTCTCTACTATCATACAAAAACATACACTTACAATATAATGGGCTAATTTATGACTTCCAGAGGTCATTCTTTTATGTATGTTACTAGTGTTCAAGAGGGAGTGGGGCTGGAAGATGGGGCTTTATATGCATACATATATAGATCTAAAAACTCATATATAATTTCTGCTTTTTTAACAGACAAATATGCAGATTTTATAGATGCCAATAGAAAAGAAGATCCTGTTGAGCGTCTGAAAACACTGAAGAGACTGGTAAACTAAAATCAGTTGTGCTATAGGTGCACTGCAAAATTACCATTAAATGTTCAGTGTTCTGAATAGTAATTGTTTGTTTCAGATTCATGATTTGCCTGAACACCATTATGAGACTCTCAAGTTTCTTTCTGCACACCTGAAGACAGTAGCAGAGAACTCAGAAAAGAACAAGGTATTAGGAAGAAACATATAATGTATTTTGGGTTGTTTCATTAAGTATTATTTTTGCGCAGGATCATTTCTAATTAAGGTGATAATTTATTGTTGTAGATGAAATTAGGGAATGTTGCTATGGGGAGAAGATTTTTGTATTATCCCAAGTACTCCTACAAAATATGCACGTGTTTAGTGTGAATTAAGTTACTCAGACTGGTAGTCAGCCTTTTGGGAATAACTCTTTGCATCCTAAATTTAATTTATCCCAAGTCTGTAAATTTCCCATAACCCAGTCTTAGACACCAGTAAGACTGTGCCTGGGCAGGGCACAGGTGAATAAACCTGCTGACAGAGGTTGTCACATGAGCTTTCTTTGAAGCCTGGCTTCTGGCTGATTAAGAGATTTTTAAGACTAGGACTTGCTATAGTTACTTGAGTATTTGATTACCCTATAGATGCTGTTTGGCTGGTTTTAAGAAGGAAAATTCATAGTGTAAATGGTGGTAGCTCATCACTACTGGGTCTTTTTCCACCACTAAATGTAACTACTTGTAATTTCTATGGGTGGGAAAGAGGTGGTTTGTGTTAAGTGTTCCTGTGCATGCTGTAATCCTTTAGTAAATCCTAATAATAGTGTCCCCTTTTTCAGCTCTCAGGGAGGGGTAGCTGAATGCAAAATTGTCCACAATATGGGTGTTCTTATGGATGTTTACCTCAGGGCAGGTGATGTGGTGGCTTGGCTACCAATGTGCTGGATGCAGGAAAAATTTTGATATAATTGATGGTATATAAAGGAGCCTGTGGCCAAATAATTTCAATAATCTTAAATCATTTAAAAGATCAGTTGAGGTGAATATGGTATGTTCTGCAAATAATACCTTCCAGTTAAATATGAAAGAAAAGTATTTGTGTGTTCATTAAAAAAAATTCAACAGATTATAAACTTTAGTGAAATTACAGACTATATTATAAGGAAATTATAGTAAATGTCATTTTCAAGTGCAGTGCCTAAAGGAAGCTTTTCCATCATTTTATGTTTTTTTTGGTGGGCTGTATAAATATTGTTAAATAGTGTTAATATTGTTGGATATATAATGCTAGATGAATGAGGTGTTATTACAATGGTGTGACATGTCAAGGGACACAGTTCAAGAGAGCATTAGGGGCTTGTGTTATGTTCGCAACTTACTTCTGCTAAGCACAAAGTCTTTGCCTCCTGTATATTACTGGTCTATTCTATGCCAGAACAGTAAACTCTTAAGTTAAAGAAGTAAGCAAAAATAGAAGGTAAGTTCTGCTGCTGCTTCTTGAAATTATTTGTCACAGATTAATTGTATACTTAATTCACTTCTACAGTAGTGACCTGATCACACAATGTCGAGCCTGTCTCACAAATAGATGTCTTGGGTCCATGATGTTTGTTCTGCCACCTCCTCTGAAGCTGGTGCAAATTGAATGAGGTCTTTGTCACTAGATATAATAGAATAGTTGATCACCAGCTTAATTTTTTTCTATGTGTCATATAAATGTTTTCAGGAAAAAAACAGTGAGCTATCAGTGCCTTTTTACAAAACAAAAAATTATTCAAACATCAATGTTTCTAAGTATCAGTGTTTCTTAAAGGAAAGAAGAAAAGATCCCCCTGAAAGTGTAAAGAATATGTCTGAGTTCTTGAGTTTTCTGAGCTTGTGGAGCTATTTGCGTGCTGTAGGTTAAGGAAGGCTGGAATTTTGAATTGCATGAACGTTGGGTATATTTATTACAGCTTGCATAAAGGAGAGTTTTGGTGTAGTGTAACATCCTACCTGAGTCAGTAGTGTATTTTTAAAAAACTCTTTCATGTCCTTATTTTAAACGGTTCTCATATATATTAATAGTGTTACATTAATGTGCTTAGCCCATATTACTGTATTTTCTCATTATAAATGTATGATGTGGAAATATTTCATTTCTTAGATGGAACCAAGAAACCTGGCAATAGTATTTGGTCCAACACTTGTGAGGACATCTGATGATAACATGACACACATGGTTACGCACATGCCAGACCAATATAAAATTGTAGAAACACTCATCCAAAAAGTAAGTGGATGCATTTCATTATTGAAGAAATAAGATCATACACAGATCAACCAGTTTTTTTCTCATTGGGCCAGTTTGGGTCTGGTATTTATCTATCAAACTCTCACTTTCAGTATAATCTATGTTTGATTGTGCCACATTTGGGTTTTGTATTTCCTGTGGGGTTTTCACCTTTTTTATTTTAACTTTTAGCATGACTGGTTTTTCACAGAAGATGATGCTGAAGAACCTCTTGTAAGTATTATGGCATAAATACTTGTGTTCTAACTGCCTTAGTTTAGAATCTGCTTCTGCTGCCTCTAGAACGCCTGTATATTTTTTACTGTGTCACTGTATGGTTTGCTCTTCAGAAGCATCTTTTTAGCTTTCCAGTCCTTGCAGTAATGAATTCTATTTTTTTTTAAAAAGCAAGCCATGCATTTGTTTTAAAAGCATAAAGGAAAATAGGACACGTTTTCCTCGTGTTCTTCAGGTGAATAATGCAGTTTTCTAAATGCTGTTGAATCGTAATTAACTATTTGTGAAACGATGATGAAGAGATCTTTGTTTATTAACTGTAGACAGCAGTTCAGGAGGAAAACACTGTAGAATCTCAGCCAGTGCCAAACATAGATCATTTACTCACCAACATTGGAAGAACGGGAGTATCTCCTGGAGACGTATCAGGTAACTCTTGCCTGAACAGTGTTAATCCATAGGCTAGAATAACCTACTCTGTTAACTCAGTGTAACTCTCTCTCTTCCTTTTTTCTTTTACTAATAAAATGTTTTCCTCTTTTCCAAAAGATCATTTAACACTTCTTAAAGACTTAAATTGTTGATAATCATGCATGATATAATTTGGAAGACTTTATTTGTCTAACAGGAATTTAATGATGAAAAGATGAGGTTTGCACATAGTATTTTATTTATTCACAGTAACCCATGCAATCATCATTGTGAGGTCAAACAGATACACTGCTATAAAGTGGTTTGTTGTGATGGCAGAAAGACTGATATCTTGAGTGGTGTTCTAATATTGCTCCTTTCCAACGTTAGGAATGCAAAAAATCGAGTTATGTTTTCTTGTCAAGTGATGGACACTTTAGTATGTTTCAATATGTTTATACTAAAGCTGGTTTCCTTCTGTTTATAAATGCCATCCTCTTTTGTGGCTAAGGATAAGCATTACAGGCTCTTTTTTGGTGACTTTTTCCCTTCCTCCCGTCACTCTACTATTGCACTAACCCAGCATGTTGTACCCCACGAATGTTTTCCCTTCGTCTCTAGCTTTTGTTTCAGTTTTCAAAGGGTTGTTCAGCACTTACTGAAACAGTCACTTTGTACTGATGTTGTAACAGGCGAAGTGGGAGGAGTCTATCACACGGTGATGTCATTAGTGGATTCTGTGATGTCACTGATGGACAGCTGGAACTGTAGGAAGAAGGAGGACTGTTGCCCACACTGTAGCTGCCTTGTCTGCAGAAACCCCCGATTCTTGTAAATGGAAAAAACCCAAGTTGATCTGTGCTGTAAATTTTCTTTTAAGAGTATTTTAAACAGATCAATGCTACTTTTTAAAAGTTTTTCTGCTGTTTCTTGTTATCTCTGAAGCAGACCCTGAGGAGAAATAGCATGGTATGGTCTACCAGTCTTTCTAGTCATAAAGCATTAGCCATGTGTCAAAAAGGGGTGTGGCAGGGGGCTCAGCTCTTTCTTCCCAGGGAGAAAGTCCCAAGTTCATGTTTTTTAGTCATTGTGCTAGCCCCTTCCTACCCCCTTTATAATTGTATAATCTTGGGTTTTGCAAGAGAGTGAAACTATGGTGTCCATTTTTCATTTCATAAAAGCGCTTGTTGTGGGAAAGTACAAAACTGGTAGCTGCTGACATCTAGACAATTTAAAAATAAAATTTTACCTTTATGTAGTAAGAGGTGGAGAGAGATGTATAATTGGGGATTTACACAGAAAATATGACTTAATTCCTTTTAAACCTCACAAAAAGAGTATGACTACAAGAACCACGATTTGTACCCAGGGAGCCAACTGTACAAAGACACCCAATTTTGCTTTGTGTATCCTGAATCTCAGGAGAGTACACAGTGCCATCCTGAAAAGGTCTCTCAGCTGCGGTTTTGCTGGGGCTGTACACTTAAAGCATTGAATAAACATTAGTATTTCTGTTTTTTATTTTGAAGAACAGGGCTCCTTTGCCATTCCTATCATTGAGCTGGTTCTGCCTACAATTCACAGCATCCTTTCATGGCGGTGGCTTTCTGTGGTGCAGCTTGCATCTTTGTGAGCTCTGACTATTCACTTTGTTCTGGTTTTAATTTGCTTCACATCTTGTTCTGTGCTTGTCTTTTTCATAAGTCCAGCATTGTCTGTAGCAACAATTAAAAAGTTGCACAGAACTCAGCAGAATTTTTTTTAATTTTTCCACAGATTCAGCTACTAGTGACTCAGCAAAATCTAAGGTAAATAATTTTCTAATATCATATAGTTACAAGCTTCTTAAATCTTAGACGCTTTCTTTATTAAATCACTGATATACAGGTGTACTATAGAGCTTATGTAAAGTGGTAGTACTGTTTTCTCATAACCTGTTTTTGAAGTGTTACGTTGGAAAAGGACTTGTATGCAGTTAGCTGCATCTACCAAAGTAGTCAGCTGCACCCAGCAACAGCTTTGTTCCAAGCTCTTAAAATTGTGGGCACTTACCTCCTTTTTGCATCTCATTTAGTAGAGGTAAATGTATATATAGTATGTTCCCTGTTGTTCCTTGGCATAGTACTAACTCACAGAGAGTATTTATGTTTCTCTATTTCACTGAGAAAAGTATACTCAGAATTCAGCCTGTTCTTCAGGAGGTAATAGCTCCTCCTCTAGGAAGAAGGCAAAGGCTGTGGTTAAAGATTGCTGTGTGGAATTACCCTAAGAGGTTCTGCTGTGCTTGGGAGGAGCACCCCCCAAAGCAGGAGAACAAGGCTGGAACAGGGTGGTTCGTTCACTCCTCAGTGAGTGACAAAGCCCTCAAATGACCCGTGGACAAACCTTTGTGTCCTGGGCTGCTGTTCAGTAGTTCTAACACTGGGGGTCTATAGCAGAGGCTGACAGGGCAGCACACAGCTGACCTCAGTGAGGTCATGGCACAGCTCTGTGCTGGCCTGCATTCCAGGTGAGGCACTGATGCCCCCTTGGAGCTGGGAACAGGACTCAGAGCATCCTTCTGGTTCATTGTGGAGATGCCAACACAGCTGCTCTGTGAGGATGTTTGGTGGCCCAGCTGTTTGCTCAAAATAGCCCAATTTCCAGGACACCACGTCACACTGCCTGTAGCAGTGAGGCTCTGAGTAGGAAAGGTGCATAGCTTTGAAGGGGCCAGGTGGTAATGTTAGAGTAGTGAAAATAGTTTTTAATTCATAAAATGGAATAATTTGGCTTGTACTTTTATTGTTTCTATGCCATTTTAAAAGTAAATTCCTCTAAAATAAGGAAGTTATTTTTTAATTTTCTACACTTAAACTAGTTATGAGTAACATTCTTTTTATTGGCAGTAATTAATTGATGCCATTTACAAACTCAGTCTGAATGATGAAAGATGAACTGAAAAATGGAGCAATTAGCCTTTTTGAATAGGTAAGACCTTGAAAGGAGAGGTTGTGAAGCTTCTGTGAAGCAGTTGCAAACCAGTCTGGAGAAGGTTTTCTTACTGGGGCCTGCTTTATTAGTCAGTCAAAAACTAAATAGTATACACAAACCAGTCTAGGCTAAGTGGAAGGGACTCAGATAAAAAGTGGAATGCTCAGAGAGGAGATTGACTTCTTGGGCTTCATTTCAACTACAGAAAGAGCATGTAAGTGTTTCCTGAATGAAGATGCACTTTCTACTATGAAGCTCAGGATGTGTTTTTAAGCTGTTTCAGGCTTTTTGACTTTAATTATGCCCTCTCCCTTTTTTTAACAGGGTTCTTGGGGTTCTGGAAAAGATCAGTATAGCAAGGAACTGCTTGTGTCCTCCATTTTTGCAGCAGCTAGTCGCAAGCGGAAAAAAACTAAAGAGAAACCACAACCAAGTAGCTCAGAGGATGAGTTGGATAATGTGTTTTTCAAGAAGGAGCTTGCAGAACAATCTCGTGGTGACACAGCAAAAGAGAATACAGCTAAAGGGGAATATGAAAGAGAGAGAGAGGTAGGGAGAAAACAAAGGATGTTTGTCCTGAAGGAAAAAGAGAACAGCAGTAAAAAAGATGTGAATGTTGTAAAGGAGGAAAAGAAGTCATTAAAGAAAGAAAATATCCTGACAGAGGAACCTTCACTGCCTTACAATGAAAAATGTACAAAATCCTCAAATATCAACTGTCTGCAAACCATGCAGAAGAATAACCCAAAAATGCCTATTTCACAATCTTCTTCCCAGGTTGAGGAGACAGTGTCTGACTCTGGCACTATGCTAAGCACTTCCTCCCAGACTTCCCAGCACAGATACTCATGCAAAAAAGTAGCCAGCCCTGAAATTAAACACAATGAGTTTTTAGCAGCTGATGTCAGCTCCATCACCTCAGATTACTCAACTACTTCATCTACTATGTATCTGACTGGTTTAGATGCCAGTATGCTGAGCCCTGAGGTGCAGTCAGTGACAGAAAGCAAGGGAGAAGATGCTGATGATGAAAGAAGTGAATTGATCAGCGAAGGGCGCCCTATGGAGACGGACAGTGAAAGTGACTTCCCTGTCTTTGCCACCAGCGCTGCTGCCGAAAGGATGTCCAAAGGGAAAGTTCCAGAAGTGGCAAAGACCAGTCGGAGGAACTCTGAAGAAAGTGAAGTAAGTTGTACTGAGGGAAGTTCCACGCCAAAGTTAGAGAGTCGTAGACTTTTTAGCTCACACAAACTTATTGAATGTGATACACTCTCCAGGAGAAAGTCTGCACGGCACAAAACAGACAGTGAGGGGTCAGGGGATGTGAAAAGTGAGAAGGACTTGCCTACTGTGACCAAAATGTTTGACATCATGAAAAAAGGAAGATCTACAAGCAGTTTAGCTACATCAGCCAAAAGTGAGGCTGACAAACAAGAACCTACGTGGAGACTTAAGATTACAGATAGGTTAAAGCTGCGACTCAAATCATCTGCTGATGACATGTTTGGAGTTGGGAATCAGAAAGCTAACTCTGCAGAGACTGCAAAGAGAAAGAATATCAGGCGAAGACACACACTTGGAGGGCAGAGGGATTTTGCTGAAATAAGTGTCCTGAATGCTTGGAAAGCTCAAGAACCAAGTCAAAGTAAAGAGAGAGAACCTGAGCTTTCAGCTGTGACTCGGTTGAAGCCAAAATGTCCAGCCCAGGACCTCTCGATCTCGGACTGGCTTGCACGAGAACGTTTACGCACTAGCACAACTGACCTTAATACGGGTGAAACTGGAAAGCCCAGACTTGAGAACACTAACTTAGCAGAGGTATCAAAGGTAGAACTGCCCTCATCTGCAGAGATGCAGGCAGATGAAGGCAGCTCTTCCAGCAGCTTGACTTCAATTAATAGAACACCACCTTCGGGACCATTTCAGCCACCAGACCAGGTAAATGGTGAAAATTATCAGAACATGAACAAAAACAACTTTAGCCCAGCAGTTGATGCCCATCCTCATAAACTGTCTGGGACCCAAGTGGTTAGATCTCGATTTTACCAGTATCTTTGAAATGGGGAGATATGTCCACTGCAGCAATTCATTAACTTACCCTTACACTTCCCAGTAACTCTGCGTGTGTGTGTGTGCGTGTGTGTGTGTGTACATATATAAATATTTTTTTCCTGTACTGTTGTTGTTATGCAGCCTTCATTTGGGCTGGTTTCATCAATGTGCTCTGTGGAACGTCTTCACAGTGCATTACCACAGCCAGAAGAACACTAAAGTTAAAGTATATATATATATTTTAAGAAAAAATATATTTGATGGCTGCATACAAATGTTGAACAAAGCATCTGATGCAACATGCTGTGTAGTGTATACATGGTTTTCTGACTGAGAGTTGGCCTGGCATTAGTATGCAGGAAAATTGTTCTTTTGGTTTAGTCACTAACAAGTGCCTCATTATAAATTCATTTGGTTTGTTAGGGTGCCATATTGCTAAATTAGAGGAACTTATTACAAACAAATAAATGCATTTTACTGTTAATGAGTTTCATTACATTTTACAAATGTTAACACAGGTGGCTACAGAGCTTCCATTCCTTAGGCATTCCAGTAAATATTGGAGTTTTATATTTCCAATTTTAATACAGATTTTGAGTTTTATGTGACTTGAATTTCTAATCTTTCTGTAAAATAAGTAACTTAACTGTACATATTACATGTGTATCTTTTCTTCAGATACCAGATTTGATATAAATGTTGTAACATAGGCGTGTAGATAGTGGATACTGGATGGAACTGGTTTCTTTTATCGAGAATATAATTCTGCATGAAGACCTAATGAATCCAAACCTGTATCATGCCTGTGTGCATACCCACTTAAACACTGGAAATAAAATTGTTTTGGTGACTCTTTGTGTGATTTGAATTCTTTCTGACGAACGGTTCTGAAATGTCATGTTTGTAAGTTGCAGTCACCAACTGCTCTTGGGATCATGAAACCTGCTGTTCCTCCTGGATGAAGGACACCTCTCCTTAATCTTTTGTTTGTGGGGCCACACTGTGCAGGTCAGCAGGTGAGAGATGCATTTGGTTAAATATTCTCATCTTTATACATAATTTGATTCTAAGTTACATAGCAAGTGGGTTTATGTTTAATGTGCAGCTTTTATAAAGTCAGAATGAACATCAGTATCTGCCAGTCAGAACAATACTGTAATTTGGGGTTTGGACTTTTTATAATTTTAACTAAAAAAATGTGTTTCCACCCTAAAAACTCATCTGTGTATGAACTCTATCAGTTACATTTTTTTATTGTATGTTCTTCCACACCTACTTGAAAACAAAGCAGCTGTTCATCACTTTGGGTGTCCCTGTGTTTTACACTGTTTCTTGCTTGGCAGAGGATTAAACCTCTATCAGTGTGTGCAGTTACTGTGAGGAGGAGGAGTTGTGGTACTGGGATGTGCTGCCTGATGTGCTTTTAGACAGACCTCATTTCTTTCCTGAGTGACTGTTACAGTCCTGTGCTTTGATCTGCTTTGGTTTTGATCCTTCTGAGAAATCATAAAAATCAGCTATGAATAAAAGTCCCAGATACAACAGCTGACCTCTGTGAAAGTTCTCACCACATAATGGGGTGCATCTAATACCAGGTCCCATAAAAATGAGCCATGTTCTTGTGGTCTCCATGCAGACTAAAATGTCTTTTCCTCCCAGAGCAGATGGGAGGTGGGTGCATTAGCAGTGTTCTCTGTGTGGTGTCAGGAGGAACAGGTGTGTTTTGTGAAGGGCAGAGGAACTGAGGATGGTTTCTGTTTCAGTTGTAACAGTAAAGTGTACTTGAACATCTTACTGGGCTTTCAGAACACAGTCCTGTGACACCTCCAGTGCTGGACACCTCTAATTACTGGAGCTGTATTTTGTCCCATCATTAGTCTCAGAAGCTTGTCAGTGTGTGCTGAGCATCCACAGGAAGCCACAGAGGTCTCTCAGTGAAGGAGTGCACTTAGGGAGGTGCACAGGGGGGCCTGGGGGTCTGCACCTTCTCTGCTTTCACAGCCATTTTGGTGGGTTAATTTCCATTTTGTTGTGTTAATAGATAACTGATAATTTTACTCCTGAACCCAGACACGTGGCCGTCAACTTTTGAGAACATAGATCTGTAATTGTATTAAATGAAGAAGAACACAAGATCATCTGAAAAACTAGAAACCTAAAGAAATACGCAAAACATGACTTGTATTGGCTGACAGTGCTGCAGGTAAAAATTTATTTAACCTCATCAGCCTCCATGGTATTCTCTGCTGCTGCACTGGTAGCATGGAACATGTAGAGGAAACCCATGAGTTGGGGGGAGAGATGCAGGGAGAATCTGCCAGGGGCATCAGGGAGAGGAGGTTACTGAGCTCCCCCTGAAGAAAGTAGTGAGTGACTGCATGCCTGAGTCTGGAAGAATGCTGATGCTTTTTCTGCTTCTTGAAGACTGCCAAGATATTGGTCACCTTAAATTTCAGCCAGTGTGGCAGCTGAGAAAACAGACGTTTTTAGGAGTCATTGCTATGCCCTGATCTTAACAGCAGCTGCCTCAGACCCTTACTTGTAGTGCTTTTTTACTGTGTTGGGGATTTTTTTTCCTTGCTTCTTTTCCCCCTCCTGTGGAAGAGAAGGGTGACAATCTGATTGATTGACTCAAGAAGGGATGTGGGTACTGTCAGTGTTCCCTCTGGAAGCTGGTTGGGATGGGGAGCTCCACAGTGCTTGCAGAGCAGGTGAGTTGGGCAGGCATCACTGAGCCCTCCCCAGCTCAGCCATGTTGTAGCCAGGGCACATTGCTCTGGGCTGGGGCTATGGCTGGGTTTTGAATATTTCCACAGTTGAAGGCTCCACAACTTCCCTGGGCAAGCTGTGCCAGTGTTTGGTCATGGATTAAAAAGGGATGTTTTTATATGTTTAAACAGAATTTCTAAACATTGCTATTTGTGTCCATTCTTTGTTTCTATTTCATTAGAAGGATTCAGACAGGCTTGGAAAGTACTTCTGGTCTGAGGACTGTGCAGCTGTGAAGCTGCAAGTTGTTAGGGACAGGATAAGCTGAGATCTGATGGAGAAATAATAAAATGTGTCAGCAGCAGTGGTAGTGTTTGGATTTTTTTAAATGGTCTGTAACAGCAATTTGTGCTTCAGTGGTGATCAGCGGTTTAGTCTGAACTGCCTTTCTGGAGTGTGGTAGCTGAAAGGTGCTGTGTGACTGCTTTTTAAGATTTTAAAGGGCTTGTTATGATCCCCATTAGTGTCACTCACAGTGATACTGGAATTAAGACATGGCCACAGTCCAGACAGTTTCATACCTCCTTTTGTGCTGCTGCAGAGCTGAAGGAAAATTCTTTGCTGAGCTGCACATTAAGGGCCTCGGGTTCCTGTGCAGCCTCTGAGAGCCTCTCCACTTTGTTCGGGAAGGACGAAAGAGTTTGAAATGTGGCCTCATTTATTACAAAAAGCTGTGGTTTTGTTCCCAAAGCCAGGTCATAACACCATTCACATTTAGATAGCAATTAACCAATTAATTGTGCCAGCCTTTGGAAGGGGGTGTGGGCTGGAGGGGGAATGGCTTAAAGCTGGGCTGCAGTGCACCCTGAAGTGGTGCATGTACCTGAGACTCCGATCAGGAGACTCTAAAAAATCTGCCTTAACCATCTGCTACTGAATCCATGAGTTTTTAAGCCTGCAGGAAGGGTTGTCTTTCAGTGGGGATCAGATGGATTTTGGCCCTGTACTTTTCATATGTCCTGCACATCCCTCCCTTTTCCTGCTATATGCACCCTCTTTGGCTCTGCCTTCCCACCTCTGTCCTGCCCAGCTCCGGGGCTCTGTGCTGTGTCCCTTTGTGTGGTTTTGCTGCAGTCCCTCCCTGTAGGAGGAACTGGCTGACCCAAAGATGATACTTACTCTGCTATGAAGTCCTTGGCTGGCTCTGACTGCAGCAGGCAGCAGGAAGGTCCTGCTCACCTTCCAGCCCCTTCAGTGAGCAGCTGCTTCACTGCTGGATTTCAGAGCAGTGGGGGGGAGCTGCTCTGCTGGTGCAAAGCTGCTGTTGCAGTGGTACCTGTCCCATGGCTGAACCCAAACTTCAGTGGCTGCCACCTCCACCAAAACTGCTCCTCATAACCAGCTTGCAGTGGGAAACCTGTCTTTTTCACTAGTGTCTAGTTCTGATTTCTAGTCTGTCCAAGGAATTTATTTACAAATGTGATGGTTTTGCTGAGCGACAGCCTGTGTACAGCTTTTCCCTGCCTGTGTTTGTGAAAGCCTGGTAAGTTCATTGCTGGACAAGCAGGATGGAGAAGGAATAAACATTGCCTGACTTGTGACACCGGCAGTGCTGCCTGTGCAGTGGGTTATGAGCTGGTTGAGCCTGTTGTTGTTTCCTGGGGGTTGCTGCACCCCAGCACTAAGCAGGTGCACAAAAAGTGCAGGTCACAATGTAGCTGATTCACTGCCTGATGGCAATTTTCACATTCACCACCACAAGCAGTGAGCCCAGCACTGCCTCAGGGCCCGTGCACCCCAGTGACTGTGCAGGGTCGTTGGTTAATTACACAACCAACGTCCGTGTCTAAATTGAGCCAGATCCAGAGAATGTGCTGCTGTAGCCCCTCACTGCAGAGGCTCTGAGAAGCAGCTGTGGGAGCACTGCCAGAGCCACGGCTCATGGGGGACACCTCACGTGCCATTACAGACAAAGTTATTAGTAAGTCACTGTTCTTCAGTGAGTGTCCGATCCTTGGGAGATGTTAGACAAACAGGAGCAAATGCTGCTACATCCATCATTTAGCTTGAGGTTACATTCTGGCTGTGTGAAGGGGGAGCAGGGTGCCCAGAGCTGCTGCTCTGTGTGCTGTCTGTTGCACTGGAGCTGGTAACAAGCTGCAGCATTGGGTCAGGCAGGTTCCCTTTGCAGCCAAGGGATCCCGTACTCCATGGGTGAGAAGGCAGAGAACAGAGCAGGCACGGGAGCCACCAGTCCCCGCTGGCTGGGAGGGCTCTGGCTCCACTCCCGGGTGGGTGCTCTGACTCTGCCTCGTGCTTTGCTTTGCCTTGGGCTCCCCAGCCCGTCCTGGCCCAGCTCAGCCCGGCGCTGAAGCTCCTGTGCTGGGCAGGCGCCTTCGCTGCTGTGCCAGAGGAGGGGATGGCAGTGACCTGACCCTGCTGCAGGCAGACAGACTGTGCTGTGTTCCCGAGGGATGGCTCGATGGTTGTTGTCACCATCCCAAGGCACCGCCTTGGAATGATGCTTCTAGGAAACTTCCCCTTTCACAAGGGGAAATAAAACAAGGAATACCCCAAGGTGGAAGGGATGTCACTCACTCATAGGTTTTTCTTTGCTTGCTGGCTTTCTAGCTTGGAGTCCTAGCAATAAGCTTTTATCAACAGCAACTTGAAACATCCCATTTTGAAATTAATAACCATGTACAGCCTTAATCTGAGGAAAATCAAATCAGGTTTTCTCCTAATGGCTTAACACCCTCAGGCAAACAGCTGAACAGCCAATTGAGACCATCTGAAAAGTTACTAGTGACAAAATACAAATATATAAGCATGCAGCCCTTTATTTTTGTAAAGATCTTTGCTTATCATAGTTCTGTATTTTACATTATGATGTTATACAAATAAATTTATTTACAAAACCATTAGCTATGCAAGTTTCTTGCTCTTCTCCTATTTAACTGATATCCATCTTTTTCAACCCTTCCCCATATATATATATTTTAGGCATGCATAAAAATTAACTTTGGTGTGGTAAAACTACTCTATGTGCCCAGCCACATACAGTATTTATTTATTTATAGATATTTATAGATATGTACAAAAGTTTGCCAGTATACAGAACAGTACTGAAGTGTACATTTTAAAATCCACAATGCAATACATTAATGGGCTACCACGTCTCAGTAAAATAAAAATGAAGGAAAAAGGGTGGATTGAGCTAAGAAAAAAAGTAATCAGCAACTATCTATATGTGTAAAACAATTTATTTTTTCCTTGTCTGTCAAATTCTTAAATATAATCTGAATGGCAGTGCAATAAGTTGAGTTGCCTCATACACACATAAGACCAGTCTTGTTCTGTTTCTTGTGCAGAGGTTTACTGTCCAGCATACTACTTTCAAGTGTACATTACAATAGTATCAAAATGTTTTGGCAAAAAGATCTCGAAAGGAACCATGACATTTGTTGACAAAAATAGAAATCTGTAACAAAGCTAAATAACACCAAAATAAAAGAAAAATATTTTAGTTTCAGTTTTACAGTTGAATATAATCACGCTTTAGTATATCTCTGTTCACTTCTAGACCTCATAATGAAAAATAGCTTTATACAAAACAACTTAGTAAATTTTTAACCATACAATTCCCCATGCTCAGTACACCACTGTGCACACGCAGTCAAGTTCACTCACACACCTTCACACTTTTTTTAAGAGGTGCTGCCTATAGAAAGAAAATGCTCTTTTATCATTACAACAGCAACTGTTTTCCAAAAAGCTTCACTCTAATCTAGTGTAGTAATTCAGTATTTAGCACGTGATTAGTATTAAGCCTCCAGCAATACAACAAAATGGTTACATTCCCCGGTTAAAATATTGGCTGCGGATTCTTTGAACAAAAAGCCTTGGTGACCTGGCAGGTGTGCTGTGCTTAGCCTTTAGGATGGCTCCTTGACCGTGGATGGGGCGGACTTGCTGGCATTCCCGTTCTGTGCCTTGTAGCTGTTGAAACTAGGGGTGTGGATTGTCCTGATGCTCTTCATACCTTGGCTCAGGGATGGGGGGGAGATAGAGGAGGGGGGGGAGGTAGAGGAGGAAGGAGGGGGTGGTCGGCCGTTCTGAGTCTGCAGCGAGAACGAGAGGTGGTGACCTTTCCCTGGGTAAGTGGGGCTCTGAAACTTGGAGGAGCCGTTAGAGACAGAGGGGATGAGGGAGGTAGAGTAAGTTATGCGACCTGTCTGAGGACCGAGAAGGGAGGAGGAAGGAATGGAGGTTTTAGTAGGTGGATTAAGAGGGTTAGAGCTGTCACCGCTAGAAGCAGGTGCTGAGCTGCTTTTCCCAGAAGTGGGAGAAAAGGCTGGGATCTTAGAAGCAGGTAGGGTAGGAGAAGTAGCCTTATAGTCCCCACCAGCTTTCTTAGCACTTCCATTAGCCTGCAAATAAAGATGTCAGGAGACAGTTTGTCAGAAAGCCAGTAACATGATAAACCAACAGGACCTGGGAAAACAGCCCTACAGAGAATCAGAACTAACAGTTCGAAGCCTGAGCTAAGTCCTGCAGCCATGGACTGGACCTGGGAGAAAACCCAAAGTGCCCAAGGGAGAGTGCATAGAGAAAGAGCCAGGAGAGCTTTGTGAGAAGGCGCGACCTACGTGTTACAGAGCAGGCACTACGCCGGCCATGCTGCGCGGTTTAACGCCAGAGGGACGTCCCAACGCGGGTTAATGTGCACCACTGCCACCTACACCAATGGGTTAGTGTCCACAGCTTCCTGAAAAGACTGAACAGAAGCATTCCCACTTCTCCTACAGAACCACCACATTAACCAAATGGAAAGTAAACAGGTAGTTGACATCTTGAAATTACAGCTGAATACCACAGTTAAAAAAAAATAAATTAAGGGAAAAAAAAAAAAAAGCCAAACCCAATAAACAAACAAACAACCCAAAACCCAACCAAACAAAAAAAGCAGCAGGTGTTTTATTGCAGACATGCATGCACAAGCATGGTGAAAAGATCAGTACTGTCATGCCCCCAGGATCCAGGATGTCCAGTTTGACCTCAGGCATCCGATATTTGGTATAATCTCAGTCAGTTACTGGAGTTTTTAAATAAACAAACAACATGAAATGTCCATCCAAACACCGGGTTTAGGGTAAAACTACCTGTCTGTATTGGCGTGGATCCTGCAGCTTGTGCTGTTTGCCTGATTTCTCCATGCTTCCTTGTCTAGTTTTTGAAGCCATGGGGACTGGCATCCGGCTTGTCTGGGAGGCAGCGCTGGAGCCCTGTGGAAAGGAGTGGAGGGGCAGGGAGGGGAGACAAGAAGGCGTGGTCAGTGTGAGAGTGCCTGAATGGAGGAGTGCACACCATGCGCCGAAAAAAAGCCACAGTACTACATGCAGGGAAAGTTCAGGAGCTTCACACCGCGGGTGTTAATTTCCAGAATCAAATGGAGAAAACTGCTCAGCTACTGATCAGCCTGGACTTCATGTCAGTGACACTTGTCATTTCACACAGCAGATTATTCGACCCAGCTCCCCTGCATTTGCCCATCACCAATCAGCAGCAAAGATTTTTAAAAAACCCCCAAAACCAATGGTCTATTAGCTGTTAGACACCTCGTGGGGAGCCCAAACAAGCCACCTGAAAGGAAGCAAACAAATCACAAGACCCTCTTGTTTAATGGTGATTATTGCAGATTTTAGAAAGCAGCTGGAGGTTTGATTTCTCGGACTAAGGTACCTTACGTGAAGTGGCTGGGAGTGATGCAGGGGGCTCTACACCAGCAAGGCTCTCATCCAGCACTACATGCTCTCGGGATGGGGTCTCTGGTACTATCTGGGCAGAGAAGGGGACAATGCTTCCCTCAGAGGTGTATGTGTTTTCAGGGACAGGTTTTGGACTCATTTCACTGATGGTGTTTTCCAGCTGCTTTATAGTCTGCTCAAGGCTGTCTAGAGTTCTGTATGTACTCTGTCGAATTTCATCAGTCCTAGACAGGGACACTGCAGCTCCGGAGGGTCCCTCTTGCTTCCCAGAAGGACTTTTATCACTCTCCTCAGACTGAGACCTAGTGATTTCAAATCTCTTTGCTTCCTTGTGCTGCTTCAGGGCCCCATCTTCCTCCTCTTCTTCATAGACCACAACCTGCAAGGTCTTCTTGCCAGTCTTGGTTCCTGTCCGTATTGCCTGCGTCAGAGCGGCCAGCTGCTTTTTAGGGAATTTAAATTTAAATTTTTTCTTAGAATCCTGCCTGCTTTCCAACTGATCAGCAGAGTCTGAGTTTACTTCTGTGTTTAGCCCATAGATCTGACGGTATTTGTCAAAATTTGTCTTTGTGCTTCCCTCCTCTGCAGGAGGTCTGCTTTCTGCAGAGTCAGACTGAAGGTCAAATAGGTATGGCCCCTGGGGACCATGAGCTGCAGAATGCTCTGTGGTTGCTTTTCTGTCATTAGCTACTGGTGACTCTTTCTTCTGCCTCTCAGAGACTTCATGTGCTTCATTTTCTTCTTCCTCCTCTTCTTCTATCTTTTCATCTGTCATCATTTTTTCCAATTCCTCATCACATTCCTCAAAAATTGTAGAAAGCCGTTTGTATGCTGACCTAATATCCATCGGTTCATCAAAAATGATGATGACAGGCTTTTTGTCCAGACACACCACTGGCTCTTCGCTGTCTGTGTTCTCAGGGATGCCCCTCTCTGATGCCACATCCTTCCTCCCGTCGATGTTGACTGTTTGCACATCTCCTCCTTTCCGGCTCACTATGTCGTGAACTTCCCCGCTCGAGAGCACCTGCACAGCTGTTTTAGTAATCATGAAGGCAATGTTTTCTGTGGGTGGGTTGTCCTCACTTGGAGAGCTGGCTGCAGAGTCTGTCTCTTCAGTGCTGCTCACACTGTTTGCTCTGAACGCTTTGGGTCTCAGCACAACCTGATTGTAGTTGCCTGCAGAAACTTCTTGCTCCTGCAAGGGAGGTTGAGGCCCTGCAGCCTCCTGCATGTGCCTCAGGAGAGGGGCAACGCTGCTGATGGGGATGTTCTTGCCTGTGCTCTGCAAGGCTTCACCCTGAGGCACACCCTGGTGAGCATCTCTTGACAGTCTGTAGTTTGGCTTTTGTTTTCCAGTCTCAGCTGGAAAATGTGATCCTAAGGTATCTTGAGCCCCTCTTCGTTTGTCCTCCTCTGGCAAATTGATGCCAGACAGGTTTGTGCTCATATTCTGAAGGTTTTTGTTAGAATAGTCTGTACTGTCTACAAACAAACCCTTGCTAAATGTAGGACTGTCATTCATTGAAAAGCCACTTTTACTGTCAGCTGTACTGGATGAATCAGAACCCAATTCTTCTTCAGTTCTCCCTTCCCTCTTCTCTTTAGGATGGTCACTATCTGTGGGAGATCCTGTTGTAGCCCCATACACCTAAGGGGGAAAGTTGGATTACTTAGTTATTCAGGGCTTTTATCTTTACAGGACTTTTATTTTCCCCCAGATTAATCTCAGGGGAAGCGCAGACCTCGTGAACTCACCACTCCATTTACTGCTGCAGAGACATGTCTCAAGCTGTCATCTGACTCCTGTCTTTCTTCAGGGCAAAATTCCAAATTCTGGCAGAACAGTGCATGATGTTACTGCTTTGTGCTATGCATTAGGTCAGGATGGGATGTTACCTTGTTTTAACAAGGCCTCCAGAATATGCATAAGCACATTAATTACCTTATTTCCAACACAGTGCTCCATGACCTGTTCACCTTCCTGCTAAACCCCCCCAGCCCCCCCATGTTTTTGTAAGATTGAAGCTGAAAGTCTCACAGTATCTGGTCACATTCTGCTGGGACACATCAGAGGGAGGCTGACATGGAAGGGCTGACAGTGAGTCTGGCTTGCCTTGAAAGGAGGTTTTATACCAGTAAAAGCTGATTTTCAAGTTACATTTTGCTCCTTCTAATGTTGGTCACACCTGAGCAGTGCTGCTGCATCACAATTGGTATCATTACAGTCTGAGCACTTCTAAATCCTTGCTGCAGCTTAGAAGTATTCCACCAGAATTACCAGTGATACCCTGTGGTGCCTGTGGAAGTGCAGAATGAAGCCTTGACCTACATTCACTTATAGCAGAAATGCCAAACACCAAACAGAGAGGTCATCCACTGGCTCAAAAGAAGTATGTTTATTCCCAGCAATGAAACTTGAGGGGGATTTTTTTCTTTATTTGCAAGCGAGGAACCCTGGAAATGCTATTTCGTAACACCAGGCTTTTCTCTGGGGTTTGGTTTAAGTGCTAGTGACAACTTAGGAGAAACACCAATCATCAGGATGAAGGACTGACCTGAGGAGACACCAGTACTATGAATAAGAGAGAAATCTACAGTCAAAAGACAGCTCACCCAGAAGGAAAGTAATTTGGCCTCAAGTGCCTGAAGGCAGTGAACCAAAAGCAGTAATGCTGACATTGCCTCTTGAGACTAGAAGCTGACTCCTAACACACCAGAAGGACAGATTATACTTATGTGAGCATCAAGACATGCAGAACAGTCAGGAGCATTGCTCTCCCAACTGAGATGGATGAGTGATGGTGCAGAAATGCCCAGGTTGGCCGTGCATGCACGCCCCATGCACACAGAGGTTCACCAGGTTCAGTTTCTACACCTTATGTGATGCTTTCTCATGTATTGTTGGAAGATTTTTAAGAAAAACTTCACTCACAATCAAAACACAGAAGCAAGAAAGTCACTCATACACCAGAGTCACAGTTCACCTCCACAAAGGCTTGTTCAGCAGTGACAAGGATGAACAGCTGCTTCCTCATATTTCTAGATGAGGAAGAGCTCTCACAGAAACCAGCACAGCAGCAAGGCCTCAGTGGCCAGGCTGACAGCCTGCACATCGTGCTGAGAGGCACTTTGGCAACCAAGCACCAGGGCTTGTGATCCCCTCAGGCCCTGATCTCCCAGTCCCGTGTCAGACCCCCCAGAATTGGGCCAAGTCACTTAATGGCACTTGTTGCCTCTGGATAGGCTGACTGTGTATCTTTTTTAGCATGTTCCACTTCTAGTTCCAAGCACCAGTGAAACTACCTCATAGTGTCCTTGTACAATGTATCTAATTTTAGGAACTTCTGCTTTTCTGCTGAAAAAATAAAACCACAACAAAACTCATTTCCTCAATGATTTTATCGTGACCATAATGTTCCATATTTAAAGCCAATAAACACTCTGTCACGTCAGATTACAAAACCAGATCTCATTAACCTTAATTTCCTGGACTCTGTGTTATTCAAGTAAATATCAGTTTATGGCAATTACTTGGCAGCACCTTTCAAAGAAATGTTTGTGCTACAGGATATGCAGTGTCCCGAGTGATGACCCAGGATTTCATGTAACAATATGATCTTCTCATTCTCACAATAGCAGTAATGAGGATGAATTCACACTATTTTTTTCTCTGTAACACTGTCATGCACACAGAACAGTTTGCCCTTTTTCCCTCATACCCACAGACCTGTATCCTCACCCAGCCAGCTGTTTGCAGCTTTAGACCAGAGCTGCTGTTTGGGCAGCTCCAACACAAGTCCTTAAGTGCAATGTCCTGACCTGGCAGCATTTGCATACACACACAAAATGCACAAGAAGGTTGAAAAGCTGAGCTGAAGAGCTGTGTTTCCTTCCCCACCATACCCACCTTCATTGCAAACTGGCACTTGGCTGACAAGTTGTCATGCCTGCACCCTGCCCCTAACCCCAGCAGTGATGCAACTCATTATTAAACATAAAAAAAGAGGTCTGCAAGGGCAGAAGAACTTGTCCTTTTCTTGTCCTGCACATTGGCTGCATGGTAAGTCAAATCAACTCAACTGGCAACTCCAGCCCATGCACAGCTGTGAAATTTAACCTGCCTACAGCCCCAGACACAGGGCACCTCTTCTCAGTCCCATGACTGAATTTTGGGCATTGCCCTTCAGTGTAAGGGCAAATTCCTCCCATCCACTTTGACTCTGTCATCCAATAAACTGAATGGGATTTCTGAATATCTCACAACTATTTCTGGAACAAACAAATGAAACAAAATAAAGCACACGTTCTCAAATTGACTCTAGAGACTGAGAGGAACCATTAACTCCCCTCAAGCTTAGGAGAGATGCTTCACCATCCATCACCAGAACAGCTGGGGAAGGATGTTCTAAGTAGTATGAGCATCTCTGACAGAAACTGATGGATCCTATTTTGATCTCATAGAATGATAAAACTTCATGCAACCATTGCACTATTGCTGATGAGACACATAATACAGTTTAACATAGAGCTCCATATGAGTGTTTCTGAGCCATATGGAGATAAAAAGAAGGAAACTGCTGGGCAGTGGTGGGTGGGGGTTAAAGAGAACAGGACACAGGATATAAGATTAGTCTTGAAGGAAAGAAGGTTATGCCAAGACCGGGTGGCATGTCTACAATTGCCACTTGTTACCTTCTTCTCCTTGTGATGCATTAAAGTCCCAGGCCTTATGTCTTTAACATGTGTATCATTTCTGGACTGTTCAGCATGACTGTTTGAGTTTACATCCATAAAAGAGCACTTCTGGAAAGCCTAGGAAATAAATACTACAGGTTATCAGGAGACCAAGAACTTCTACACAGAAATATCTGGAGATGACCAACTACAAAGAGAGCACTTGTGTTTAACAGTCACAGCTCAACAATGTTTTCTACAAGCTCATGACATAATAATAGAGATTTCAGACTATCAGATTAAGAGAACCAAGGCTTGCCTTCCAGCCTTTCAAGACTAACACCATGCTGACCTCAGTGCTCCTGTAAGGAGGACAAGCTTGATTTCTGAATTTGCAGACAATGGAGACCCATAGAGGTGCTACAGACTATCCAAACTCAAGTAGGAAGCCCATGACAAACTTGGGGCTTGTGACAGCACCTATTTCCTTGTGGCTGATAATCCTGCAAGAGTTACATAACTCCACTTCTCCCACACAAACTGTTATTAAACATGGAGATGTGTCTTTGTCACAGTCTTTGATAATGAGCCATGAATTGACTGTCCCCACCTATGGGTTTGTGGGCACTGGCCTCCCACCACACATCCTCCAGGGCATGGCCCAGACTTTTCAGCCACTTATTTTGCTATCTTCCTTTCATTTCCTTTGAGTTTCTCTATCCAGCTGGAACCCAGATCTGGAGGAGCAAAACTATCACTGCCACTATTACTGTGCAGTGCAGGCAGCAAATGTGCCTCACCAGAATTTCTGTAGGCCTCTACTGGCACATGGCCTGCCTTCAGTGAGCTGTGCAGGGAGGACACAGCAAAGAGGGGAGAGTGCTCACAGGAGTCAGACACACCATGGCATGCAGTATGATTCTATTTTTATACCATATATCAGGGAAACTATTTGATTCCTGGCAACTCATGAAATTAATAGCCCTGATTACAGAGTAGAGTCAGGCCTCTTCTTTAAATACTGTATTCTTCATATGTATTGCATGTTTATGCAAAATCAGAAAAGTAAGGATAACAAAAAAAATCCAGTGCAAAAAATCAGGATGTAGACTCTCTTCTGGTTTTCCATTACATCCTATCTGTATGTGTTGATAGACCAGAGTACCTAAGATAACATGAAACTAACAGAAAAAATAGTCTTTCTCCTCACAATAGAGGATATTTCCCCAACTTATCTATTTGTGAGACCAGTGATGTGGGTTTGAGTAAAGCATCCTCAAAGTCCTTCAGACTTTAAGCGTCAAAAAAGCTATTTCCCTTTGGTATTTTTTTATCACCTTTGCCCTGAAATATCTATAACAGTCTCCAAATAGTTTGTGCTGCAGCCACTGATTATTATGATGCCTTTTCCTGCTACATTAAAAATCTTCACATTGTATTCAAGTTTCTTCTGAACCTTCATATTCTTAACAGGCTTTTCAAATGGGAGACACATAGATACTTAGTCATGGATGCAGCAGCACAGTGTGGATCTCACTGATCTTTTACACAGACATAAAAACACGCCACATTTTCATATCTACACCTGAAGCAGACACAATTTTGTGGCAACATCACTGACCTGGGAGCTCCTCTCAACTTGTTACTGCAACTCCTGTTTCTTTCCAAGGCATGCAGTTGTGGCCTGGCCTGTATGTTGTTGTTCTTCATGTGGATTTTTTAGTTCAGCAAAGCATTATGACCATTAAATGACTGCTATCATGTCTCTCCTGTCATACTTCACTGATCTGAATATAGATGATTTGCACAGTAAGGATTTTAAATCTATTTCCAGGTTTCTGATGAAAATACAGAGAGATACTGGGCCTGTTGCTGCTCCCTATGAGACCTGTTAATGAACACCTGCATCAAGGTCACGGATTTCAAAAGCAGACAGGTCTCAATTATGCTGCAACAAGGGGGTTTTTTGTAAACTCTGGGGTGCCAGATTTTTATAAGAATGTTGTGTGATGTTTGATCAAATGCCTTACTAAAATGTTTATAGGTATACAATTCAGTTTAAGCAGTCAAACCTGCTACCTGATCAAAGAGTGCTGTTTCCTTTGACAGCTCTCTGTCCCATTACATTGTGTTCACTGGCATAACTGTTTATGTCTGTCCTTTAGTTCTTCAATGATTGAATTCCATATCTCATTTTCCATCTTTCTCCCTATGAATGACATCAAACTGATGAGCCTGTAGCTCTTACATCAGGCAATCTGCCCCTTCTAAAACATGGTATTCTGTTAAGCTTCTAAAATATACCTGGTATTTGGTATTGGTTTAAAATGAGTACTGCTAGCCCCCAAAGCTAGCACTTAAAAAACCCATTCCCTGTTGAGTAACCATGCCTATTCCTCCTCCTCAGCTTCCCTCAGCCCCCCTTTCCATACCTCAACCTCCACTTCACTGTCCCCATTTGCAAGGCAGAGGTTGCTTTCCTAGAGACAGAGATGCTGTGACAGCTTCTGTGTCCCCAGCTCTGCTGCCTCACTGGTCATCAGCACACAGGGAGGGGATAAGGGTGAACTTCTGCTCTCACTCCTGCAACCCAGCACTGGTGGGTGAGAGCTGAGGGAAGGAGCAGGGTGCACCCATCAGACCTAACAGTTACAGCCCAGTGCCCACATCCCCTGTGCTCTGAATGTCCCAAGCACCAAGCCCAAGCCCACCTGTTGGCAGGTGGACAGCAGGGATCATCTCACATTGTGACAGTGCTCTAAGATACCAGAAGTTACAGCCAGTGAGGCTGATCCACATCTCCCTTCCTCATGTGGGCATGGAAGAGGACAGAGGGTGCCCCTGGAAGCTGGAGCTCACTGATGGTAGGTGGAATACTTGGCATTTACTGCAGCATTTTCATCACTGAAGTGAACTGTCCTATGTGATGTCAAGTGAAAGAACAGCAAGAGAGCACTCTTCTATGCCACTGGCAGAGTGATGTACCAGTTACACCACAGGCAATGGGCAATGTCTCAGTGTTCAAACATTCTGGGAAACTTTGGACTATAGCACAGCCCACCAGGAGCAGACCCAGTTATTCTCTGCTCCCACCAAAGATAGCACAGGTGACAGAGGCTCTCAGCACCTTGCCAGTCTGGTACTTGGTGAGCAACACTAGAGCAGGGACAACCACATTGAATGCACACCAATGTTTTACTTGTCCCATTTGCATGTGCAGGCTTCTCCAGTGGCAGCTACTGCATTCTTGACCACTGTCTCAGATCCAGATCTCTTGAACAAAATGGGGTAGTACTTCCAAAAAGTGTACCACTCAGTGCAACAAAGTGGAACCAGGTGAGGCTAACAGACCTACTTTCCTTCATGTTCTGAGCTGGAAATTGCACTGAGGTCCTAGAAGTGATATTGGGCACAGGTGTCCTCATGTGCAACCCAAAGGGCATACCTGTAATTCTGCCATTATTTTATCTCCTTCCTCTTCCTCTTCATCTTTTGCAGCTGGTGCTACAGCATGCCCTGCACTCCGAGACAATGCCTGGTCCTCTTTAGGGGCTTTGGATTGTGCTATTTGCCCAGCATCTTCACTGCATTCCTACAAGGGGATGAGAAAGCACAGACAGATAACACAGCTGAACCCTCCTGATGCAAAGCAAACAACAAAAATTTAACACTACTGCAACTTCTCTCTTGCAAGGTCCCTCTTCCTGCTACTTCATCAGTTCAAAAGCAAGCAATATTGCTGATGTGATTATATGTTTACAGATTAAAAAGCTTCCTAAATTGGACTTCCCACCACTTCCTTACCCAGAACAGATGGGGAAAACAAGCCCAAAGAAACTAATTTGCAACATTTCTGTAAAAACACTCTCAAATCTGACCTGATCTTCCCCATCTGTTTAAGGCATGCTTTTTTTTTTAAATTTTTAATCTTCTTACCGCTCTAAATGAAAGCAGCCTGTGACTTGCCTGCTGCATTGCTAGGAGATAAGAGCAGCAAGACTCCAGTAAACAGAACTGATCAAATCTTACTTGCTCATTTGGCCTAACAGAAGTGCATCCTGGTGAGCAGTCTCAGTAGCTCTCCAGGACACAGCTCTGCCTCAACTTATTTTGTGGTCTATAGGCCCAAGCCTGTGTCTTGTCTGTTTGCCAAGCTCTCATCAGGAGTCTGGCTGCCCAGAGTATGAATCACCAAACCTTGAGAGCAGCAGCCTCTTTTCTGGCTGTGTAGACGACGTCTCCTGATCTCGTTGTGGTCAGTCCTGACCCTGGCAGGTAACTGCGCCGGGGAGGTGGAGGAGGTGGAGACTTGGTCAGCTTGTCATTATCCTGCTCTCCATCAGGAGCTTCTTCTGCAGGTAAGCAGAGCAGCACAAAGTAAGCATAGGTGAAGGAGAGGAATAGTATTTGCATACCTGTCTCAACTGGAAAGGAAGAAAATGTCTTAAAAGGTCCTGTTGCTGAATATATGAACAGAAACACATTTGGTATTCGAGTGTAACTTGAAATGAAAGTAAACAGTGCTGCACTTGCACAGAGAAACTGGATCACTCCACCCAGAAATTTTCAGCAAAGCTCCTGTCCTCTAGGCCACTGTATGTGGGTGTCAGCCATCGGTGTACAAGAGGGATAGCAGAGCACACGTGTGAAGGAGCATGTAAAGCACAGGTACCTCCTTACAGACAGTGCCCCTCAGCCTCCTCTGAGAGCAAGGCCACTGACATGGAGCAAGTGAGACACCAGCCTGGAGGCTTCTCATTGTTCTCTGCAATTCTGAAGCAAAGTTTCTGCTCTGCCTGGGAGGTGCTGCTGGCAAGGTGCAAGGAGCTGAACAGTTCTGTCCATCTCATAGTTGGACACAACTAGCTAAGCTCAACACAAAGGCTGAGTGAAAATGTAAGCAGTACTCTAGAGATGCCACCCTTGCATTTCAGTGAGTCCTCTCATCTCTGAGCAGGGCAGGGGATCACCAGAGGCAACTGCACTTGCTCCTCTTCTTAGGGAGCATTTGTTTTCACTTAACTTGCTGTAATTCCAGGAATGTACAGTTTTGCCTTTGAATTATCATGTAAGAGCCTTATACATATTTTTCTAAGCCAAGAAGATTCAAATATCAAATGCAAAGGCCAAGCAGAGCTAGCCCTTGCTTTCTGAGGAGAGTCTTCCTAGAGAAGACCAGTTTCAAGCTGGCATTGCCCCTGAGGATGCTGCCCCACCAGCTGCCAATTCCTCCTCCCCACTGTCCTTGGACAGCATTATTTCCAGAAGCAGCATTACCCAGCTCATGACCTGTCCCTGTGTGTTTCTGGTTATAGGCTAAGCATCATAAATATGGCAACAGCCCATATTTTCACACTGCTGTTTACAGTGTTTGTTTCCAAGAGCAAAAGAACGACCTTTCTGCAGCTACTCAGTGTTATATAAACAGCTGGAATAAATATAATCCAGAAAGATGAAACATCCTGCTTTTGGGATTACCCAGCTGTTTAGGGCTAAGTGTTCCCTCTGGGGAAATTATTGCATAACTGCCCACTCCTGGGCCTGTGTCAGGCTCCTCCAACACTCCAGCTGGCCCTGGGGACTGGATGGAGCCCTTGTCTGACCCGGTCTCATCTTTATTTCCTTCTTAGCTCAAATGTTCTTGGAAGCTGCTTAAGCTTAAAGAAATGTTCAGTTGTATTATCTCCCTCCCTGGTTTTCTGGCACTCACTTGTCAGATTGCAAGAAGAGTGAATTTCCAGATGCACTTTACATTAGACCACTTCTTTGGTCAACACACACCACTCAGTTTTTAATTACATCAGATGTACTTCTGCTGTAAAATCAGAGTAATTCTCTAAGATGGTGTTTAGCAGACTATGATGTAGGGCTTTTGCAAATCCCTATTCCTTTTAATGGGCACAACCCATTACCCTCAAACTGGCAGTGACTCTGATTGCAAGAATTCCAAGTTTTTCTTGCACTTAATGAGAGCAAGGTTGGATGAGAGACATGGAAGCACAAAGAAAACATGATTCTTACCATCTCATTCACATCTCTGAGACACTCATCCATCTCCTTCTTCAAATCATGTGATAAAAACACAGGCAAGAAATATTGTCACTGAGTGTGGCAGGTGCACTGGTTATGGAAAGCTAATCCCTCTCACATCCCTTAGCTGCAGTCATTAAGGACAGGTTGGGATGGGGTTTGCTCATGGTCAGTGCAGTGATGCTAGGCTGCTCATAGGACTTCAAAAATGGATTTCTATTTTATTTCCTAAACAATTATATCTCCCCAATATAAATGGGAAGGAAAGAAAAAAACTTTAGAGGAAAAAAATTGCAGGGAAAATCTTATACTGTTATTTTTTTTCCTCTGGCAAATTTAAAGAGGGAGGAGTAAATGAACAAATTTAACTCACTAAGCCTGAGACTGCCCATGAACAAAACCTACACATTATTGAACTTTCCTTGGTGCCAAAGGGCTCAAGCACTTCTGTGAACAAAATGGGAGTTGTTTGTCACCAGCTGTTTCACTAAACTGCAGAATTTTTCAACAGGCACAGATAGATGGAAACTAATTGCTCCCACCATACAGACTTTTACTTGTACCAAAATAAATCCAAAAGGTTCAAAATAATAATGCCTGCCTTGAGGCAGTCTCTGCAGTCAGATAAACTCTCTTCAATGGAAGTTACTGATCACTCAACACTTGCAAAGATCACGGCATTCTCACATATGAAGAGAGATGAAGGAGACCAATTTCTAATGTACATGCTAGAAAAAAATAGTATTTTTCATGGAACAGTCTTGATACAGAGATGAGTTAGACTCAAGATGTTAAAGAAATATTTACAAAGTTATGCGGAAAATTGTGTAAAGTGTGCAATTTTATTTTGCTTTGTGCTTTGCAGAGAAAAAAAAAAAAGTGTTTCTTCAATGGTAGAAGTTCTGTGTGGAGAATGGATGAGACAACATAACCTGGCAACATGATCTATCTAGGTTCTGCAGTTGAGCCAACAGAGGGCTCTGCTTATTTATGGCCAAATTTTTTAATGTATTTTATTGGTAGATAGGTGGTCTGTCTTATGCTGCTCAGTTTTCAAGTCTACAGCAGACTGGTACTGAACTATCCTCAGTCACAGAAGAGCTGAGTGGTATGTGCGATATTTAATCAGATATTAAGGAAAAGTTTTGCTGTGCCTGTATTTGTGTTACTGTTGCAGGATTCATTATGCACAACAGAAGGCAAATGTCTCAATCTCATCAAACTTGTTCTTAAATCTGCTGGCTGCACACTGTGCAAAATTGTACTCTAGAAGTGGATTAGTTAACTATGCGACTTACAAAACTTCTCAGTTACTGTGCTCTGCACTTTTTAAGATGTCACAGCTCACTGCACCCATATGGTACTTATTTTCACTGACTTCTTCTATTTATGCCACACATTATACAAGCTAATTGTGTTGATAGCAGTAATCTCACTGAAGGGTGCCAGAATTCTAAAATTATTTTATGAGGTTCAACAGAATTTATTTTAAACATGTATGTTGCAAAACATCCAAGAAGCCAAAACTTGGCAGTGTCAAAGGTACACCCAGAACAAAATGCTGGATCTGAAAACACTCCTCTCAAATTCTATATGAATTTGTCTACACAATCCCTAGGGCATTGTTTTTCAGCTTTTTACTATGTTGGCATGCCAACACCTTGAGTGCGGCATGCAGCTCTGACCTCCTCAGCTTCAGAAGGACAGAGTGGGGTTAAACAAGGGTAAGTGAATCTAAGCTCTAGGGGAGGGAGCAGCTGGCCTGGCTGGAGGGACCAGAAATGCTGAAAGTTCACAGTTTGAAGTCTGTGGGGCAGACTCCAGGAGAGCTCCAGGACATGATAAAAGTTTATCCACTGCCTTAATGATTTTATGAAGGAAATGAAGAGCTGTTGTTTGCCAAATTGGAGGATATTAGAGCTATGGAGAACTCAGTGAAGCTGGTATGATACCAGTTTAAAAGACATGAAGGAAAGCTCCTTCACAAGATGGGAACTTGCTGCCATCCAGCAGGAGGATGCAAATTATATAAGCAAGTATAGAGTAATTGCTGGATAAAAATTCCATAATGGATATGAAAAGGAGGAGATTTGGATATTCCCTTTAAAATCCCATAGGGGTGCTGGAATACTACTAGCAGAGTGCAGAAGGCAGCTGGGTTCTGTGCTCCCCACACACACTGTGTCTGCAATTGCCTGTCAGAGACTGAGCTGGATGAACTTGCAAATGGGTAAGAATTTTACAGCTGATGTGTGTTTGGCTAATGGGATAAATCCAAGGTTGGCTGAGGCATCTTTTTTGCTCCCTGGAGCATTTTGAATAAATTCAGACATGGATTTGTATGTTAAATTGTGAAAGAAATAGGAATGGAAGGACATCTCAACATCTTGCTACCACTAAGTAGCTCTACCTATATAATTCTAGTTCAGTGCTAGTCTAAACCATTCCATCCAGTAATGGGGACCTTGCATCCTCCTCATTGACTCATGTAGCTTCAGTGCTTCACTTTCCTCATCCTAATGAGTTTTTTTCCTAATGCTTAACTTGGATCTTCCTTCTTGCATTTGCCAGCTTTTACCACTGTTCTATCCACATACAGCAAGTTATTCTTGCTTTTTAAAGCACCTTTTTGCATATTCAGATATTGTTTTGTCCTTCCTCAAGATCACAGCAATCTTTAAACTGAATTAATTCTAGAAAGTTGGAAAAAGAACCTCTCCTTTCCAGATATACAATTCTTAAGCCCCATTTACTCTAGCAAACCTTACCTGAGACTTCTAGCTTTTCTGCTGCATCCCCTTTAGACAGGGCTGCTGGCTGGGGAGGCATCTCCAGGTTAGGAATGGACTTCATTATATTGGCCTGGGCCTCTTCCAAGAGCTTTTCAAATTCCTTTCCATTATAGTGGTCAAGGTTTTGTCTTTTCTCTTCCCACTTCTTTTCAGCTTTCTAAAAAAAAAACAGTAAAGCATCTATTTATTTTTCTGATTTCCATTGTAATCGCTTGCTTAAAAATAAATTCCATGTGTAAACATTACAGGTCAGTATGGATAGATTCTTTCAATTCTAGTCAGCAACTAAAGGAAATACATGAACAGTAATTGCACACTGTTCTGACTTGTATTGTGCTAGATTTGACACAAACACATGCCAGACTGACAGTGGCCACTGCTCACTAAAGGAACAAATGCAAAATTTAAATCTGGGTCTCTGCCTTACTACATGACACTGATTAAAGTACCTGTCTGTAATAAGACACAGCAGTTCACCTCTGGGTTTTCCCACTGGAAACCATTGGAGTTTCACACTCTTTCACTTTTACTTTTCCATAATAAGGGATATGGAGATTTAAAAAGTGAACGAAATCCACGTATGCAAGTGTTGCCAGATAATTATTGGTTAAAAATAAGGTATTTTAAAATTTCTAGAACAGAATTCTGATTTTTTTTCAATAAAGATAATTTTAAAAACACAGTTACCTAATTTTGGTTACATGCAATTTTTCTGTTGCATTTAAAATCATAGAATAGTTTGGGTTGTAAGGGACCTTTACAGGACATCTAGTCCAACCCTTCTGCAATGAGCAGAGACAAAATCAGAGGGTATCTTCAGAAGTACAGTGTAATTAGGGGTTAAGCACATAAATCCCCAGAATGCATTTGGAAAGTCCCACCTGCAGCCTCAAGAGTGAGGCTGGGAGCTCAGACCCAAAGAGAGGACAGCTGGTTGAGTAGAATACACCGTACCTCAATTGATACAGCTCGATTTCTGGTACTTGCACTGTGAATTTCCTCAATGAAAAGGCTTTGCATGGTGGTGCCATTGACAGAGACCTGTGGTGCTGGTGTGGCTTGCGTGGGCTGGGATCCTGCCGTGGGCTCTCGCGGGGCTGGGGTGGCTGAGGGGGGGCCGCTGGCGGGCCCGGCCTCGCTGTGGCTGCCTGCAGAGGGAGAGCCCTGGGCGTGGGTGAGCAGGGCTGCCGAGTGCTGCGACTGCTGGATGACGACGGGCGAGCTCTGCGCGTGATGGACGGTCATCGTGGAGAACGGGACGACTTCTGACTTGACTGATGACACCTGGGACTCGGATGGGATTGCTGTGAGGTTTTGCTGTGCGTGTCCCTGGGTGGGCTTGTGCTCCTCTTGGTTTTTCAGAGTGTCAGCTGCAGTGGGCTTTTCCATAGCAGAGTATTGCACGGCTTGGGATGGATCCACACCCCTCAGCAGTCCTTCTGTAACATGTCTGCCCGGCCAAATTGAACACAACAGCACATGGTCAGCACACAGGCCAGTCGTGAGCAATATGCAACAATAAACTCTTGTAAAGAAAAAGCACCAAAATCAAAACAATCAAAATAGTGCTTTTTTATTTCCCTGATGCCCTTAGCTGTATGATTTTGTAACTCGCTCTCAGAGTCAGTAGCTCAGAATTTTTAAGAGGACACTCTAACTCAGATGGTTGTGCCTTCTAAGGTGTTTACAAACCTTCAGTGATGTACTGGCAGTTTCTCACCAAACCAGGAGTTACAATGGGTTGATTTTAGAGTGAGAATGGAAATCAGTTGATTAACCTGTATACAATGTATATAGCTGAACAAGATGTTCCTGGACTAGAAGCACAGAAAAGTGAAGCTGCATATAACGAGAGGCAGCAGTCTGGCATGTTGTCAAAACACAGCTACAAGTGAAGGTTCTGTATCAAATGATAGCTCATAAAGGTCTTTCCTGTCAAGAGTGTGGGGTAGGATGAGCTGAGGACATAAAGAAGCAACTATTTCTGGCAGCTAGCTGTGAAATGTCTGAGCTTCTGAGTGTTGCAAGCCATCAAATGCCATGAGTTTTACCACTATTGAAACAGACTTTATGAGGCTTAATATGCAATTTTGCTGCAAAAAAAGGCTTTTGGCAAAACTTTGGTATGCATAGCTTATTGTTCTACTTTTATTTGCAAGACAGGAAATAACTGTAATAATTTTTAAGAAAAGAAACTAATGTGAAAGGATATAGATGTTTGTCTGCATGGAAAAATAAGTGATGGCTCTTAGAAAAACTGTTACATAAACCATTTTATCCATCTACCAGTACTGCCAAATCCATTTTACATATGCTCCAGGATATACAGAAACACTGGCAACCCTATGTTCCTTAGAATAATGGTAGTGAGAATAGGCTCATGACTTACACTTTCCTGTAACTGAACTAAAATTGAGACCACCACCACTGACAGTTTTGAGCAGGAATTAAATCCACTGCCCATTGTGTTAAATAAATCAGCAATCATTTGCTGTTCAGATATTCTGACAAACACGGCTAAACACTGGCACTTAGTGGACATTAATTTTTATCTAATATTTCAGCTTTCTCTAATGCATCTTCCTTGCAAAGAAGAGAAAAAGAATTTGAAGCGTATTCTTTCAGAAGGCTTGGGATACCTTTATCCACTTACACTATTTTCCTATTTTATTTCTTACTGTTACATTTTAGGGAATGAACCTTTCAGTGTCAGAGAATGCTTCTGTTAGTTTAAATTGCTGTAAATACCTAAAGTTAATTAGCTCAGATATGGGAAAATTTACACTGTAAATTTTCTCATCCAGGCACTTCGCAAATGTGGAAGTGCTGACTTGAGAGGCATCTAGTCTCAATGGTAAGACCTCAGTGACTGAGGCTGTTGGTCAGAGTGGACTCACTGTACAGAGAACAGGAAAGGCTAATTTGATTTCCCTTGAGAGGGCTCTAGGATTAATCTATAAATACTGCAAGCAAGCTGAACTTCTCAGCTTTGCCACGGGTGAGGGGGGGAACACAAACTCAAAAGCTGTTCCAGCCCTGCTTGAGGAAATTCTTTAAGCTTGAAGAGAAGAAAAAAAATCACCTCCTGAGCATGGTGAGGACATCGGTCATGCTGCGCACACGTTTCAGCAGACTGTCCAGCTTGTGTGGCTCCTCCTTCAGGAACCTCACAGCTTCCACCTCAATCCGCAGGATCGCTCGCATTTTATTCTGCAGTGTCGGGAACTCTCCTGCAAAGAAAACAATTGTGAAGCTGAAGAGGAAATTACGAAAGCCCTGGGCAGTAAAAGACGATTGGGTGAATGTCAATTACTTGAATGTCTGTCTCTCTCCAGGGGCCATGCAGCAAGCTCCCTAATCCCAGCTTTAAATCTTTTTGGAAGTGAAAGTTAATGCCTCCAGATCAAAGGCAAAACTGTTCTCTGTGGTTAAAAGAAAAGAAACAAAAGTAAAAAGGAGAAGTACATACCTTTCAGGGTAGCAACAGCTTCTCCCACTTGACGCAAAAGAAAGGCTCCATCTTCAACGTCTTTCAGTGTAACTGTCTTGCTGGAAGCAGCAGAGTCCTTCTTCAGGTCTTCAACAAATGTCTCCAGCTCACTGGCAAAAGAAGTAAGACGGACGGAAAATCTAAGCAGGACTTTCATATTGCAAGCAAATACAGGTAAATGAATGGAGTAAACTAAACCAGAAACCTCAAATGTGGCACCTTTAAATCTGACACCACAGGCTAAACAAATGACGGGATTCCATGAGGGGAAGTGAGAATGCTGGACACTCACAGCACAGGAACAGTCTTGTAACTAACCCAAGTCACTGATTTCTGTGACAGGCTGCAGATGTGCAGAGCATCTTGACCTCAGGGCAGCTGTGCTACAGAGGGCAGGTGGGCTGGTGAAACACAAAAACAGCCCTCTGGGGATACAAGTGCTCGAAGGGGATAGACACACTGTGCCACTATATCCAGTACTGGTTTGTACCTTGTGTTTTCTCTTTGTTGATGACATACAGAGGAATGCCCAACATTAAGAAACAACCCAAAAACTGCCACCAAAAGCCTCTTGATACAACCTTGTTTATGTGCCAGGTACTGCCAGACAGGACACAGGATCCTGTTTCTATGAATAGCCAGACTGAAACAGCAAGTGTGCATTGTGTGCAGCTCCTGCTCAGCACTTGGATTTAAGAGTGAATCACTTCGGATGTTCTTTCCAACCACTGCCGTTCTGTGCTTACTCCAGCTCCATCTGGTGCTTCCTTCTCACCTTTCCAAACATTTTTTCCAGTCTTTTCATACTTCACATAAAATTTTGCAATACTCGAGAAACATAAACTCTGTTTTTGCTTGGGAAGGAGCTACTTCTTTCCATTTGAGCTTGAGAAAACATTGCTTTAGCTGGAGTTTTCCACAGATATATAAAATTTTCTCAAAAAAATGCTTTAGGGCAACTATACAAATACCCATGTAAACACATCAAAAAGATTATCTCTTGAATATCTAGGAGAAATTCACTTCTATTAAGATACAAATTTACTCTAGGAATATTCTTGGAAGCAGTTTAATTTCAGATAGAAAAAAATGCAATGGAAACTCTGAACTGACAAATCAGCTACTCATTTGAACCTAATCTAGGGCATCATTTTTTGCATCCATCAGGGATCAATTCTGCAATCACTGTAAAAGAATCAAGGTACAAGAGGATTGACAGGAAAGGGGTATGAGAAGTCTGCCCTCTGCACCATCTGCCAGTCTTGAATTTCCACATATTTCCCTTCCACTGCCATGCAAAGCCAGTCATTTCCCAGACCCATCTCAGGGACAAGGGGGAGAAAAGTAGGTGGCCAGTAATGGGATAAAAATAAAGAAAATTCCTTACAGCACTACTGTACATGTAGGTCAGTTTAAATCAGAAGCACAGAACAATCCATGGCAACAGAACAGTATCTCTCATACACAGAGAAACAGAAACAGCATCAGCATCTCAACATTAAGCATGCACAGCAAAGAGTTCATTTCAATCCAAAACTAAGAACTTTAGAAACTAAAAACAATATTTTGAATTGAGAATTGTAAGTTGTGTCTGAACAGATCACAAACAAATAGAGGTAAATGATCCTGTTCCCACTTTAAGACCTCTTCTCCCAGTGCCTCTGCCTTCAGAAAGATGGGGCAGTCCCAGTTCCCCCCAGCACAAGCAGACTTGCAGGAAACAATCCATTGGACCACACGATGGCAGCAAGGGAACACTTCTAAGGGTGTTCCTCCAGTGGCAGAGGCTGCTAAAATGCAGGTATCTGCTGCCTCTGTCTGCCTTCGCAATAAAGGGCACAGACCCACTCTAGCAGGAACTGGAGGAAGAATGTCACTTCTGTCACTGTCACTAAGGCAAAGGTCCTGCTCTACAGGACAGTGCTCTGCAGTCATGCATCCTCCCTAGTCCTCATGCCCTGGTATTGGCACTGAGGCTGGGCAGTGCTGCTTTGGGAATCAGGGGGTGTCCTTCCTCCCTGCTGTACATCAGCCATTTCCTGCTGGAAAAGCAGCTTCTCAAATATTTGCATCTTCTAGGCCATAAAACAGATAAAGAAAGATACTTAAATTTGTTCGTGTGTGGAAAGAAGAGAAAGGAAAACACAGAACAATATTACAATGTTTGAAGGACTTTGAGGTAGCTGACAGTGGCACACATTCCCCTTTGTTCTCTGAGCAGAAATGGAAGGGTCACCACAAACCCTTTGATTCCATATACTGTCAAACAAGACAAGTGATCCTGAAATTACCCAGGGGATACCACATTACACTGTTTCATGTTGCTAACTGCAAGGGAAAAGAAACCTCATCCCTTAGGACCCAAAGACTGAAACAGATTTGGTGGTCTCTAGAATTTCTCTTCTCTCAATGGGGAAAACACTTGGCTTTACAGATTGGCCTGAGCAAATTAGCAAGACATGCACATTAATGCAGTTTCAGAAGGCTAATATAAGACAATTTTTATGCATCTATATTCTACACGAGGAAGCCGAGGCAACTCTTGTGCTGAGATCTTTCTTCAGGAAAAAAAAAGCCTCAGAGGATCTGCCTCAGACTATACTATCAGTAAAAGAGGCTACAAAACAACTGACAAAATTAATGGTAACAAATCACCCAGACCAGATGGTATTTGCCCAGGAGTTCTATAGCAACTCAAGGTTGAAACAGCTGAACTATTAATGCTAAGCATCTAACTTCTTGATTAAAATTGTTCTGGAACCAGATTACTGGAAAGTGCCATAAATGATACAAATAAATATTTTTTAATGGTAGGGGGATATCATGGGAACTATACTCTGGTGAGACTGACACTTAGACAGGTGTAATGGATAGGTATCAAAATAAAGAATAAACAATAAAGAATCAATGAACAATGGATAAATTTGCTTTGTTAGATAGGAATTAACATGCTTTGTGTGAAATGAAGGTAAGTCTCACAAATCCACAAACAACAGAAGCTTGGGGACAAAGTATACTGCAAAAGGCTTTCAGCAAGGTGTTTGAGGAAATGCTTTCAAGAATGCAAAGTTGCCATGGGACAAGAGGAAATTCTTTCATGGATAAAGCACTGAAGTAAAGATAAGTGATCAATGAACAGCTAACTCAATGAATGTACTTTGCTGGTGGGTTCCACAGGGATCACTGCTAGGATTGGTGCTTTTCAATATACTATAAATAATTTAGAAAAAAGGATGAAAAATATAACAAAAATATATCTCAAAAGGCTATTATATTATTCAGGGAAATGCAAATGCAAGGTGGCTGCACAGGACTGCAGATGGTACTAAATGACCAGAAAACACCAAAGATTAAATTAACTCCTAATACCTGTGAAGTGTGCTCATGAGAAGAGGAGAAATAAAACCAAAATCAACCCCACCTAAAACCAATAACCTCCCAAAACCCCAAGGTTTTATATACAGTGATGAACTTAGAACTGATAATCATCCATTGTGAGTGAGATGTTGGATATTTAAAGCAAAGCTCCTGTGGAACAAGAGGACAGGGAGATCACACCATGCATGAGGTCACGATGTGCCTGCATCCCACAAAGCTGTTGCAGGGCTCTCCTGTCTCCCCATCCCCATCTCACAGCTGTGCACCAGAGTTAGAAAGGCAAAAGGATGATGAAATGTAGAGAAAGGCTTCTAGAAGAAGGTTAACCAAGCAGACTAAGACTTCTCAGGCTGGAAAAGGCATGAGTGGGGGAAAGGGAGTGGAAAGGGAGTGGAAAGGGAGTCTATAACATAATGACTAGCATGGCAAGGGTGAATATTCTGCTATGCATTATTTAAGAGTCTGGGGATTGATTGACAGATGAACAATTCAAAAACAAACAAAAGAGATTCTTCTGTTATACTTTCCCAAGTATCTGCTACTAGTAGCTCTCCCAGAAGGGAAGTTTTGTTTTCATGGAGCATGGTTATTATTATTAAAAAAAATATGATACTTGTCCTAACAAAGTATAAATTGTAAACTACTATGGATTGTATCCAATTGAACAGATTGGATGTGGCTATAATTTAAATACTGTGCTTGTAACTCCCCTCTATTAAAGTGCTTAAAATCTACACTATAGAGTGGTCACACCTCTAACATGCTTGTTATGACATAAACACTTCATTACTCAGTGTATCATAACATTGTAATTTGTCTTTGGTAAATCTTAAATCTAGTATCTACTAGTACTATATATAACATCTCTAATGTTGAGTCAGATGACTAGGTAGAAAGAACCTACAGATTTAATTCTGAGTGTGTATTTCACTGCCACAAGTGTACATAAACATTAGGTTTAACAGGTTTCATCAGATAGCCTCTGAACTGTAATCCTGCTACTGTACCATAATTAATCTGTTGAGCAAGCTTTCTGCTGAATAGAATGCTTGTTTTGAAATGTACACCAACATTTCTGTTGTTTATAACATGAAACTGCCAATATGTTTATTTCCTTATTTCACAGAATCACAGAATGGGGAAGGTTGGAAGGCACCAGAGTGGGTCCAACCTCCCTGCTCAAGCAATTGTCTTCAGTTGCAGAAGAGAGGACTTTTTAAGCTAAGCTTTACCACCTAAGAGTAGTAAATACACTTTTGTAAGTATTGCAGTAATCCTTAGGCTCCAACGTCTCATATGAAGACAGTTTACTGATTTAGTCTTATGATTTAGGAAAGATCAAGAGGGTGACAGTTGAAATCCTAAAAAAATGGCAATTTTTGTGCCCTGTTGCTTTGCATTTGTTTGTATATCTGCAGTGGGATCAGTTTAGTTGTAAATGCCTATAAAGAATATTAACCTTTTTCTAAATAATGCCAGTGACATTTGATGTGTAATTTCGTGCTGTATGCTCTTACTGTTAACAGCCATCAGCTGCTGAAACTATTGTTGTCAGATGTGCTTTTCTTTTGGGCTCTGACCCTGCTAATGAGCACATACATGAGAAAGGAATCTCATTGGACACAACTGATTAAAAATAAATGTTTGTTTCTAGCATGTCTCTAAAAGAGGTGAAGTAACATTTGAATGATTTAAGACATTTTCCCGTAACTTTAACAAATGAAGTAGCACAGAAGTAGCAGAAACTATGGGAACAGGAAAAATTCCAAAACCTGGTAAAACAGAGCCATATTGCAATCCAAGTCCTGTCCTTAATGAACAGCTGTAACAGTGGATGCCACTGGCACTTGACCTCACTCTGTATCCATTCTATGAGGCAATGCTATAAGCAGCCACCACACAAATTGCTCTTTTCATAGAGAACAGACAATCTAGGAACTTGGCAATGAGGTACACAGGAGTGAAGTGAGGAACAGGAAGGTCATTACTTAAGACTACAAACCAGCTGAGAGGATTAATTACACTAGTATAGACCATTCTGCACATTCAACCTTTCTTCACAGAACTCTCCCTTACTAACACCCAACCTTCTCTTTACAGATGCATCCTTTTTTATTACAAAAAGTATTAATCTGACAGCTTATTGACCAACAGGAAGGATTTACTCTCTTCAGCTGTCAGGAACTGTACTCTATGGCTCTTCAGTCATAATTTCCAATGACAAGCTGACTAGAATTTTTTTTCTATTATGGAGCAATTCTTTAGGTATAAAATAAATGTGGCAATGAGAAATAATTAGTTATATAACATCTTACAAATGTGAGTGTTAGAATTAGTTAAACTGTTTATTAATTTCAGCGTTATCTTGCCTCCTGCTGACTCTGAACTAAACCAAACAACTTGATCTCACCAGTCTTGGTGGGCCAAAGTTCTGGGAAGAAAACCCAGAATATTCCAAAGGGCCTTTACATAACAACAAAACAAGGTACACAGTTAAGCAGATGGAAACTTCAATGAGTACATTTTAGACAAGGACTGGCATTGCTGACTGTAATTAAACTTCACTCCTCTATTTGAGCTTCCCCTACCTCTCCCACGCAGTAGCCAAAGCACGTACTACTGAAATCTGATTTTTATACTTAAGGCCAAACTCGTTACCTTCCTTTGAATCCCTTTGCTCTTGAGGAAATTCCTCCCTCCTTCCCTAGAGCATAATACATAAGGCTGAAGGGGAGAACTAGGGTAGAGGGAGGCTTTTAGAATACAGGGGTGGGCATGGTCCTTACACTCATCTCTCTCTTTACAGGGGACTTCTGAAGAGGTAGAAACTCTTGGTACTGCTGGGATTTACCAGTGGGCTCTGCAGAGAAGAACTCCCAGTCAGGACCAGTGAGTTGAACAACACAGACAGGGTTTTACAGCCAATGTGATGCACAGCAAGGAAACCTAGCTAAAACAGCACATACAAATGCAGTTTACCTGAAAACAGTGCTAGAAGTCTCTACTTTATGGAAGAAAAAGACAGGCAAAAGCAGTAAGTTTGAAGAGGTTTCTCAACCCACCATAACTTCTTTACAATCTTTTCCTCCTCGCTGAGGTATTTCTGCCTCTCTTGCTCCACCAGGTTGCGCTGTCGCTGCACAGGATCTTCGAGCCTCTTCACTGTTTCGATCACTTTGCCATTGATTTCTAGCTCTGCTTTCTTCACCATTGCCCTCAGCATCTCCTGGTTCTGCAGCTGTTGCACAAAAGAAATCAACTTCAATTTTTCCTGCTTGACTGACATTCCTGGCAGCAGAATACATTGCAGAGCTCAGAAGGTTGGGATAAACACCATCCTACAGTGAGTGAGTGTTTTTACCTTCTCCTTTCCCTCTTTAGCTGTACCTATAAACATTATTCCATGTATATATATAACTTCCACTTTCAAACTGATAAAATATGTTGGGATCAGTAATTCACCTTCAATGCATAACTTCTGCAAGGATTGTGGCCCCTTTATTCTGCTTGGTTCAACATGAATCAAGAATTAATTACACCTCGGGAGAATGCTGGATGCTTGACTTCCACCTTCCATGTATCTCACAAGTTTATGCATCTCACAGCCCATACGTGCCTAGTGGATAATCCCACACATTAATGTCATTGCTGGAATGCACTGCTGTTTTCAGAATGGAGATTTTCAGTCTCTCAAGTGGCAGAGGAAGGACTGTAACACGTGGTGTAATTTGGTACAGGCATACAGCTCAGCTGCAATACATAAAACCTCCTTTACCCACCAGAAAAAAACCCTTTTATAATACGGCAATTTTCTGAGAACTTCAAGTCACACCTTCTTTCTTGTCTTGGCCTGATGTTAAGCAATTCAAGCATTAATTGTCTTGCTGATATAGCAAGCTCACATAGCAAAACACAGCTAAGAAGGCAAACTAGGCTGTACTCTTCTGTGGGTAGCCCTGGAGCAGCTATGAGCCACGCTCACAAACCAACCTGTTTAAGTCTGTTACGCAAATCACAAGATTCAAAGTGATAAGCAGGACTCCACCTAGTCACAGTTTTAGGATACAGGCAACACGAACACAACTCTGTTAGCCCAGGAGCCATTTCATACTGTAAGATTTTAAAAACACCTGTGTTAATTTGGGACAAAATTCCCATTTTAAAACTAGCATTTGAACTATCAGCTGTCTTCTAAACAACCAGGCTTAACAGCCAAATCACATTTAACACACAAAATAAACCCATGACCTAACAGGAAGAAGCACAAAAATGGGATACCTACAGCACAGTATAATGTAGTAAGCCTTCTTTAAAATCTATTTAAGAGAATTCACGAGAATAAAAAAAAAGGGCCTTTGCTGAGACAATTCTTTCCAACCAATATGGGCATGAGAGAAACAAAACTGAGTTCCTCACTCATGACTCTTCAGTTCCTGTGCCTCTCTTACTCTCTTCTCCAGCTACACAACTGTGATGAGAGGGAGGGTAACACCTCACTGCAGGGGTGGGTATGTGTGTGTGTGTGAAATCTGAGCTGTGACAAGTCGGAGTTAGCTCAAAATTCAGCTGAAGAGAAGTGTTAGCTATTAGCGAAAAAACGAAGCTGAAAAACATTTCAACAGCACAGAACTATATAAATAATATCTAGATTATTTTGAAGACAATGTGTATGTTGTATGTGTATTTTCCCCATGATGGGATTAATGTTTGGATTTGATAAATTAAAATCTCTTACTGCAAGGCCAGCACAACTATCTGAGATACACACTTCTTTCATTGTGTCATATTTTCAAGTAGAAAAACCTAAATGAATGAATAAATGAGTGAATGAGCATGTAACACTTCAGTCATACAATTTATTTCCAGCTCTTTAAAAAATGGGGAAATTTGACACATGGAAGTGAGTTAGGATCTGTGAAACAACTGATCCGAGGTCAGTGAGAATGTCAGTAACAGAGTTAGACTTAAGTCTCAGGTGTCCAGAATTTAAGTCCTTGATGTTCCTCAGCTGGTAGCAGAGACTACCACTAATAGCAAAACTGAGTATGGGTGAGTGTGTGAGGTTGCAAAATGGCAGGCACATGTTTTTTCCTATTATGGGGGTATGTAGAGGAGCTATATTTATTGTGGTGATGTGTACAGCTAAGGTGTTTGTCACCTCCATTTATGAAGTGCTTGAACAATACCAGGAAGTTTCAGTCATAAAAGTTCATCTATTTCTGATAATGAGGATAGGGAATAAAAATGTAATACAGCAAGATTTCAAAATATCTTGTATGTTGAGGACTTCCAAACCTCAGTGTTTGGAGTGAGCTCTTTAAGTTTGGGACATTACTCAGTCTTGGTATCAAAGAAATGTTTTCACTATTTCTATGAAAATTCATGCAGTAATTGGCTAGTTACAGAAAACCTGATAGATGTACCTTTCCCTTATCTTCTATCCCTGTTCCCCAAGCATGAACCCAAGTTCATGCTTGGGGAACAGGAACAGAAGATGAGAAGGGAAAGGTACATATATCTTCAGAGAGACAAAAGAAGGAACTGTGGGAGGGGAGCAATTGTGTCAGCAGCTAAAGGACAGCATGAGGCAGGGAGAGCAGCACAGGGGGAGGGAGAGCTGTGTCTCAGAAGGAGAAGGCAGTCTCTGGCCATCCCATTTACCTCTGTGTTCTGGAACTGAACTTGATTCTTACCTTTCTTCTGCCAGCAGAATCAGATGTGACAGTCCCTGGCTAAGTGTACACCCCACTTGCCCCTCTGACCATCTCTGTTAATTACTCCACCATCTCAAGCAAAAGATGTTTTATGGATCTGCCATAGTTATTCTGGTTCCACACAAAAGAACCTTTTGTACTATAAGCTTACTTGGAAACAAGCCAAATAAACAATCTTAAACATTCATACTTGAAGAGTCTTTCTTAAAACAGTACTGAAGTTATAAAGGCAAGTCCCGAAAGTAAGGAAAAGCAACAAAGGCTTTCCTGTCACCACCAAATGGCAATTTCTTGCTAATTACAGCTACCTTACCTTATAAATGCAAGCAGCAATCAAACAGAAAAAAAAATAGCATGCTTTTTTAGAATTCTAGCATCCTCTCATACATTCTTTACCCTTGGTTCTGACTTTCAGCCTCACCAATCTCTCCAGAGACCTTCCTTGCCCCTCTTCTTCATCTTGTGCTTCAGCCAGTATTTGTCACTGCTCCCACACAAGTACCCAGCTCTGCCTCTGGTACTCACTCTAAGAATAATCTGATAACTAGTACAGTTTACTTTGAACCAATTATTATCTTTGAGACAGGTAACTAGAAAAACAAGTATTAGTTCACAACCCTGCTCCTCATTAGGAGACAAGCATGACCTGCCCAGTGGGAGCCTGCCTCCTCCCCATGAACTACAGAGCACAGCCTGCAGCTCAGGACCTCTCTAGAATCTAAGTATTTAGTTCCTGAAGTTTGTTAACAGACATTGATTAAAGCCAGTGTCTCCAGTTCTATAATGCAGCTCAAAATATATTTGAATTTCTAATTCAAAGTTACACTTGGGAAACTGAGTATCATACACCATTTATGACAGTGTTGTTATTACATTTTCTGTCCTTTCTGCAGCACTCACTTCTCTGCAAACAGTGCACTGAGTGAAGCAAAAGCATGCATGCATACATGTTACTAATGGGGAACATTAATCATATCTAACCATGTTCCCTTAAAATGAGTTCAATTAAAGAAAAGGAGTAGACAAAAAAAAAAATCCAGGGCACATACAAGCTAATGATATAAACCATATACTTGTACTCCAAGGCTTGGTTCAAACCTGCTGCTAAGAGTTCTCAATACCTGGGAGCACAGAATGAACAACCCCACTAAAGTCATCATGGGCTCAATTCTTACCAGTAACAAATCCACTCAGGCCAAAGGCTGGGTTACAGCCCATCTCTGGCATTGAGGAAAACAGCACCATGAAACTAGTCTGTCCCAAATGCCCCTGAAAATCAGAGCATTTAGAACATGCAAGTGTAGTAGCAAGAGGTGTATACAGCCTCTAGCAACAGCCATGAGGTAAATGTGTGCCAAGAATCTCTGTTCAAAATCCAACCACATCTTAACTTTCTGGTGGCATCTTATATGTTTATCTGGTGTGTGAAAAAATACATCTGGATGCATTGCTGCTGGATATGGTTTTAAAAGATTTTGCCAGCACAAAGAAAGGATACATGAATAAATGGGTCGTTTCTATCATGTATTTCTCTGATTCTACTAAGAAAATTAGTATGAACTTATGATGGTAACATCAATTGAAAATTAAACAATAGACATTATTAAACATAGTTTTATGTCTTGTTCCAGTTTCTTAGTTATCCCTCCAAATTTTGTGTCTGTGCAATCTTTTTCATTTTTAAGTGTTTCTTCTAGTCTGTCACTGTATAAAAAATTCACACAAACAGGAACAAACTGACAGCCAGACCAGGAGAAACAGTGAAATTGAAAAACAGGAAGCACCGTCAAACATGAAGTGAAAACAATCTGGGAAACCAGAAAAATACTTTTTCCCTTCTACTTATAATTATTTTTGAAAAAACATAGCACAAAATATTTCATTTAAAACGTGATATTGCAACGCTCTTCAGTTTAAAACACTGCCTGTTTTCCTTGCTGCCCTATGAACTCTGAGCTCTTTTTCAAAATAGTTCAGGAATGTCATGACAGAAACTCTCATGAATGTAATTTATGTGTAACATACTGAAGTTTCCCTTGAGCTACAGGTTCTTCCAACTGACCATCAAAATTTCTCAACTTCCCACTAGCTCAATGCACCAAGTTTGCTATAATTTCTGAATTAAGGGAAGCCAGCCAGAGTTAATGAGCACACTTGGGGTATGCCCTTTTTCCCTTCTCAAGACCTCCTTGGCAGAACTGATTTGTGCAGATGGCAGAAATTTCTTCACTCCTGTGTGCCACAATGTTATGTCTGATCAAAAGCAAGGCTTCTGCCCAGGGTAGGGCCATAGAGATGAAGCTCAGCCAGGGAAATGCCACCTCCCTGGTGGTCAGCCCTTTGAGAAGGATGAACTCCCTGCCTCCAAGCAGCACTGCAGCCTCCAGCCACTTTCTGAGGCCACATGCTGAGCACAGCTGGGGGCCAGACCAAAGGCATCTGCCAAGAGCTGCATTTGGCACATGGTGTGGAGAAGGACAGAGGGGCTGCAGTGGTTTGCAGCACAAATGTGGAAGAATATGCACTTACACATAATGTGCAAGGGCAGAGATCCCATGCCAGTGTCTTCAAATTAGATGGGGAACACGATGGCTGGCACTGCTGAGAATAGCTTTTGAAAGGGACATTTGCTATTGGAGCATACTCACCCTAAACTGAAAATTTAAATACATGGGAGCTGCATCACAGGCAGAAGTCACCTGACCCAACTCTTTGCTCCAAACACCTCCTGCCATCTCTGCATTCCCAGCAAACAGAGCACAGGATGTTGTCACAGGACCTTCAGTTGGACACATTTTTCTATACTGATGTTTAGCTCACCCTTCTGCTCCTTTGCTCTATGATTGGTTCATAAATTAATTTCCTTTAGATAAGGAGGTGAAGGTAAAACGTGCTCTGAACTCTGATTTGTATTATCATTATTTTGTTGTAAAATTTATCAGCAAATCAAACGTGATTGACATGGTACCATCACCCTGGTTATAAAACCAGTAGCTGCAGCCCTACAATAGCTAACATGTGATGTCACTTTCTGGGTAAGGAGGACTGGCACAGAATTGAAGCTTCCCCCACTGTCCACTTTGTCTAAAAAAAAGTGCTCTGCCTTCTTTTCCATCTTCTGAGACAATACACAGTGCTCTTCAGTTTCCAATTAAGTAAAAGGCTGAAGACCTGTACAGCTGCATATGCTTATTTTTACAGTGTCTGAGATGAACAGCATATATTTATATTTGCAGCATAACTGTATGTGCCAACATACTATTTTTGTTAACTCTTCATTGGTTGTACTCTTTCTTGCAGGTTCTGAAGTGTTGACATGTATTAGGAAGGTATTGTTGAAACCTGAGTTTAAGTAGGACACAACAAACCTTTGCAGCAACATTTGAAATACCTTTTTTTCCTTACTGTTCAAGTTGGCTATTCTTCTGGATTCTGTAAATACAGGACTCAAACTCTGGCTTAATGCATATCTACTGATCCTCAGCTACATTTGGGTTTCCTGACATCAAAGTTGTTTATTCAGGGACTTAAAATCTGTCTCAACTGTAAACAGTATGGAGCAGGAACATGGTTCTTCTGACATGTTTATACAGCACATAGCATAGCAGGGTCCAAACTGTAATCACAGACATGATATTACTGTAATATAAATAGTGCTTTAATGTATAGAGTCATCCAACAAAGCTGGAAAATATTTTTTTTCTCAATATCTGAGCAGCAGTAGTTTAACAGAGCTAATTCTTACACCTCAAGAACTATGCAAGTTTTTGTGTCTGTAGTAGTTGGGTCTGCCCTTTGCTAGAACTCTGCTACTGAAACTCACTTATACAAAAGATAAAAGAGAGAAAATGAGAGAGAGAGAAGGAGGGAAAGAGGCATTTGCTGACAGCCCACCTTTTTTTCCCAGCATTATGCAGATAATCATACCTGTAGCTGCTTCATCTGATGCAGCTGCAGCCGCAGGTCCGACACGTTGCGTTTCATACCGTGCAGGCTGACCTGCATTGCTGGGGCTCCAGCAGCGGGATGGATGACAGCTGACTCCACAGTTCCCAGTGCATTCTTCCCCCCAGGTATGTTGGCAGCACCTGCAATAAGCAGCAGTACAGGTTGAGTTCACAGCCGAGAAGGTGCAAACATGCTCCCTCCTCTGCCCACTGAATCCAAAGGTATTTCACACAGATGGACAAGAAAAGCAAATTATGGACGCCAACACTCAGTATTAACAGGGGACTGGCACCTCCTTATCCAATATGTTTTGAGGGAAGCCTGCACAGTATCAGAGCATATCTGTGCTGGAACCTCAGTTCTACCAGAGCACTGCATTACTCCAGGACTGCTTTCTACCACATGTAGTGGAGATGGGATAATAAGTCATAACTGCAGATTACACAAAACAGCAAAAAATCAAATTGATTCTGAAAGTAACTTTGGGACTATCCTCCCAGGAGATGTCTGAGACCAAGTTGATGCAAATTCATTCATAGGACTCCTGAACTACGTTTTTGTTGATTAATCACCACAGGAGACAGATTCAGTCAAGCTGCCAAATATGGGGAAAAGATTTCTATAGAAAATCTTGCTTCACTGCTTAAAGAAAAATTGCATTATTTCTAGCAGGTATCTCCAGCAGCAACCCTATAAAACCAGAGAAATTAAATGATGGTGTGGCAGAGGCTCTCCAGCCATGTTGCATCCACCCACTCCCTTTTAGTCTGTCAGAAAGGAATACAGCATAACACAAGGAAATGAGCCGAGCCACACTCTGAAAATAATGACTGTTGTCCTCACAAAACTTTCTTTGTTAAAGAATGCTGTTCCTCTACACAGGAACAATGCCAAGCTTGTTCTTTTCAGTCTCAAGTACCTGGGAAGAAGCTCTATTTAGAGAGAACAAGCAAATTCCAGCTCATCAGCTAACAGAAATGTCAGTTCTTTCTCACAATTTGCACTTACACACCCATATTCTTCAAATTTTTTTCCGAATGTGTCCCTTTCCCACCTCCACTCCTCCAGCAGACAAAATGACAGACTATCAGTACGACAAACTTCATTTTTTAAGTCCAGTACTACGTAGTCCTGCAAACTCTTCTCATCACACTGTCAAATCCACCTTATTCCTTGATCCCAAATGGCACAGATGGCTGCTGCTCTCTGAACTACAGCATTAACTGCCCCTCACTGCCAGAAAGGCATTGAGGGGGTGGAGCATTTCCAGAGAAGGCCAACAAAACTGGTGAAGGGTCTGGAGCACAAGTCTGATGAGTAACAGCTGAGGGAGCTGGGGGTGTTCAGTCTGGAGGAGTCTCAAGGTCCTTATTGCTCTCTACAGCTGTCTGAAAGGGGGCTGGAAGGAGGTGGGAGTTGGTCTCTTCTCCCAGGTAACAAAAAATAGAACAAAAAGAAACGGCCTAAAGTTACAGCCAGGGAGATTTAATATTAGGAAAAATTTCTTCACTAAAAGGGTCATCAAGCATTGGAAGAGGCTGCCCAGGGAAGTGGTTGAGTCACCATCTCTGAAGGTATTTAAAAAAAGTGTAGATGTGGTGCTTAGGGACCTGGCCTGGTGATGGACTTGGCAATGTTAGGTTAATGGTTGGACTGGATGATCTGGAAGGTCTTTTCCAACATAAATAATTCCATGATTCTATTCTATGATTAGGTCATTCCCTACTTCAATTTCATCCTTCTCTATGATTAAAAAAAGAAATCTGAAGAAACAGAAAATAGCTCATCAATGGATTTACACAGGGATTCTGGTCATCATCTCTTCCCACAAGCACACATTCTATCAAGTTTAATGAAATCAAACAGAAAACAGTGTTGTGAGCTTTGCCTGATGAAGGCAAATTTTCAGTGCACTGAAGTGCATGACACATCTTCTGACTGGAATGAGTATGAATCCCAGAGTGGGAAGTTCTCTCCCCATGCTCTCATCCCTCGTAGTCTTTTGAACTGTTCCTCCAAATGTGCCTGAGTACAGCTCAGTATAACAAAACACTGTTACTCCTTTCCAACAGGTGTGGACACCTCAACATTTGCAAAATTCATCTGGGGGAAGCATTCTTAAAGGACAGAAATTACACCGGCCTGTTTTTATTTATAAAAAAGGTTTTTAAGAATCATGTTTGTTACTTTACCTTGATTTGTAATTCTGCTCAATAAAAGCACAGGCCCCTCTGGCTGGATCCATGCTACATACAATGTGCCATGCTATGAGCTTCTGGAGACATGCTCAGACAAAAAGCTCTTCTAGCTTGGTGCAGGCTGTTGTAATGCTTACCTTCCCTGAACCTGCTCCAGCTAGAACTGCTTAGTGCTTCAACAACAGCACTCGTCATTACACTGCTGAGCAAGCTGCTGCACAGTTTTGCTATACCCCAGTATGATTCAATGATCTCTTGACTTTCAAAGAGCTCCTTAACAGAAAGCAACACTCAAGAAATAAAACAGTCCTTGTTCACTGCCATTATGTACCCACTCCATGCTTCAGTCTAATGTATGCTCATACTTATCTGTCTACATGTACACTGCAGTTTCTCCTACAGTCAAGCATCTACTTCCCTCCCACATGCGTTTTTTGCCTTTTTTTTTAAGAGAATGGTATTTGGTTCATAAACCTTACAGACAGAAACCACCAGAGAGTCTAAAAAATGTGGATAAGCCTCCAAGAGTTCTGATCCCTAGCCACAAATCTGGACTATTTTTGAAAGCACACCTACCTTTCTGCTGTTCTTTGCCTCAAGCAAAAGCTCCAAAACCTCAGCCCCTGACCTTGTGATGAGGCAGCCAAGGCATGAATCAGACCCCACCAGTCCCTCCCCCGATGCTGGACCCCAGTCAATTCACATATTTTCTCAGGAAGGGGTGCCTGCTTTCCTTTTAGTGTAGATGGACTGTGATCTGCTTCTGTAAGCAATAAATGTCTCCAACTCCCTACAAAGCAGCTCTCCTCCTCGCTGCTGCCTCAGCCACCTCTTTTCACCATTAGGTGCTCTTGGCTGCCACAGTGTCCCTGCTGTGTGTGTGCTCAGAGCCTGGGAACCGTGCAGTGGGACTGCTGACTCCAGCGGCGTGAAACGCAAGACACTGAGTGCGCAGTAACGATCAGCAGCTGATTCCTCACATATTCATATTTTCATCAAGAAAGAATAAAAGGGCAGCTGAATGAGCGGCTGCTCCATCTAGGGAGTGTAGCTCACTTTTGGAAATAGTCCCAGGCTGTAGCTTTGTGATTAGATGTGAGGCCAGATGGATTAAAGAGAAAGAAACAGCATTGGTTCTTGGGTTTTTAAATAAACCCCTTCTTGAGCTAGGTAAGGGAAATTCAACCTCCCACCATAATTTTCTAATACTTTGGACAAATAAAAAAAGTTATTTTTTTTACAAAGGCTAATGAATTAAGCTGCCATTTTAGAATACAAAGAGAACTGAAGTGCAGAAAGAGGAAGGGTTTGCTGTGTGCTCAGGGGTAAGGAACACGACTTCTACTCCCTCACACTTGACCTTTCCTATGGCTACAAAAGCCACTGCTCTCCTTCCATTTTCCAGATTTTTTTATCTTAAAATGCTAAGATTTTATTTTGAAGCAGGTTGGCACAAAAGGCCATCAGAAGACACCCAGAAATGTTTTTTTTTCACAAGTAACTAATCTAATTAAAGAGACACAGTATTTTCAAGCATTATTTGCGGAGATGTGACAGTTACTAGATGGCACTAAATCAGCCTCAAAATAATAAAATATTCTATATATACATTAGTGTGCAACTTCACCTCATTGATCCAAAATGAATTCAGGATCACATTTTGTCTGCAAATGCTGATGGAGTTCTAAGACTAGCATGATCTGTCTTTGAATCTGAGATAAGCAACCAGATGACATGGACAATGATTTCATTCAGAGGTCATCACAGCAAGAGTCATGCCTGTGAGAAGGGCACACAGATTTGCACAGATGACAAGACAGTTCACAAAGAATGAGGAATCAAATCTGAGCCCTACGTTTGTAATGCTTCTCCCTGCTGCCATCTTCCTCTTGTTTTGTATTGGTGGTGTTAGTGCAGAAAATTGTACTCTATGATCCCCTTCTCATGGAATACTGAAATGCCTTCCTTCCTCTTCTAACAAGGCAGCAACTAGCAAAAAGCGATTTCTTTTTTTTTTTTTTTTGGTAATCCATGAAACAACTGATCCAAATTTAATAAATGAACCCAGGATTTAGTCTATCAATCAATCTCCAGTTGATGAACAAAAATGACAGAAAAGACAGTATGTATTTCTCAGGGTATTTGTTAGTAATCTCATGGTGACTCTCACTAGTATGGCTTGGTTTTAGAATCACGTGTTGTTTCTAAGTCAAGAGTTCCTTGATGTCATTTGTGTTTCAGGAACTGAAGATCTTTATAAGGATTCAGTAATGGAATTTCTCCCAACATTAGCAGAAGAGACAGCCAGTCTGTGGAGGGTTACTGCTCTTTGAACCCATCCCCCATGAAAGAACTGAGCCTAAAGCAATAAAAGATAAGAAATGCAGAAAAGCATTTTCATTCCAGACTCATCTTCCTCAAAGAAAAAGCTGGGTTTCTTCACAGTCCTTAATATTTGGGGCTAAAGAAGCCACTGGCTTCTACAGATGGGCACAGCAAAACCAAGTTAAATACAACAATTTGGTTCATGTGACATACCAGAGTATTCACAATCTCACTATATAGACTTATCTAGGGTTTAGAAATTTCGTTTTCTTTCCCATCCTAAGGGATGTAGTCTATTTTTTGCACAAAAGTCTCCTATCATTGGAACACATACTATAAAATACAATGTTGGTTCTCACTGTTAATGAGACAATATTATCTTGCACAGATGTTTTATTTTTTAGAATGGGAAGCATTCACATTTTTGCTCATCAGAGCTCCAGAAAGGACTGTTCAATCAACATTTTATACCACTTTGTCTTTCAAATAGTCTTTGAAATTGCTAAAACTGGTATCTCAATGCACAGTAGTCAATTGGAATTGTAAAGTGAGAGAGTCACTGCCTAAATGGCTATATGTAATAAAGATTGGGGTGAATTGAAGAACAAAACAGTGGTCAGCAGAAGTGTGTCCAGCTTCTGCTGGCATGTTTGAACCCAAGAATATTTACAAAAAGGAGAAACATTCTGTAGTACATTCTGGCAGACTGCCTAATTTTCAAGTAAGCCAAACCGCATTGACTCATTGGACCATGTCTTGAGCAATTCCAGGCACAAAAGCAGGAAAAGATTCCATTATACAAGACTATTCTTTTATATAGCAGTATTCAGTAATAGCTGCTGTGGGTTACAATACTATACTATAATACTGGGGTCATCGCACCTTGTTTTCCCTACCTCCTACAATTTAATTTTGTGGCTGAATCATGCTGGAAAGACAGGATATAAGGATGGAGGTGCTGGAGTTACAACTATACTGTATAGCACTGATAGGGATCCTTGCAGACTGCTGGCTGCATGGCTGTTCCCACTGTCCCATCCCCTTCTCCCAAGTGATGAGAAAGGCATCTATAGCACAAGCTGAATCCTGGAATCCTTACTCATATGCTGGATAGGCACATGGCCATGTGACAAAGCAAATGTCTCTGTCAGTAAGGGACAGATGATGATCTGGCCTTTGAGAGTAAATTAAGTCCCCACCCTCCATCTCCCCCACCATGGCTGCACATGCAGCTGTTAGATGTAACATTGTCATTTCAGGGACGTGTCAGTCATATGATAAGGTAGTGAGTGAGGAGTATTTGGGAACAGCAGTGCCAGGAAATGGCTGCTGGTCAGATGAACCATGCTGTTCTGGTGGGCTGGGCATGACTTTCCCGGGAATCTCTGCTTTTGCTTTATGTAAGGTTGTTTTCCCAATTAATATTATTACATTTCTCATTTCAGTGAGTGCACATTTACACAAACCACTACATAATTCAGGTTTAAAGGGATCTCTGGAGGTCCAAACTCCCACTCAAAGCAGGGTCCACTTAGATCAGGTCCTCCAACTCAGTGCCCACCACCTAGAATTTGTCTGAACTGGTACAATCACAGGGAAAGCAGAGAGGCTGCTGCTTGCAATGCACCACAAAGAGGAACACGAGGCACTGTATATGCTGGTTGTGAGGGTTTCATAAGTGCTTTATATGAGGTGAGGCCTGTGCAAGTGGGAAATGCCATAAATTCTCAGTCTATAATGACACTGCAATAGGGAAAAATCTAAAGACTGTTTTGCAGCTGTTTTGAATAATGACAGACTTTTCACTATATTGTCTGAAACTGAAAAATTACAACTCATTTCTTCAAAGCTTTAAGTATTCCTCTCCCCATCCAGGAAGTGAAGAGTTGGAACAGCACCAGAGAGTGGCTTGGGAGCAAAGCTTCAGTACCAGGACTTTAGCTCTTTCTCTCTTCCATGTGGTTGATAGTTTCCAGGTCTAGTTTGGTTTCTGTCAATTAGGAGGACACGGTGCAATTCCAGACAAACAGGAATCCTGAACGTGAGCTAACAGCTCCAACAGAAAGGCTAGTTAGGAGCATAATAGGTTTGCTAATAAATGTGTGTGGTTTACTACCTGCCGGGCACAGACCTCCCTGTGGGAACAGCACTACCAGGAAGGAGGGAACTGCCTGTATTTGCATTCAGTGCATGACAAAGGTGAAGAGGAGGCACATAAGCACACGAAAACCCTGCAGACTTCTCCAGCAGCAGCCGGTACACAAAGAGCTTCAACCAATGGAAATCTTCTTTGACAACAGTCTTAACTCAATCTTTTACACACATAACAGCTCTCCAGGTAGGATGCTAAAACAAGACCGGCTCTTACTGGCTTCATAATTGGTGCTTGCTCAGAACAGTTTAGGTGCACGCTAATAATTAGGAACAGATCAATGTGGCTTAATTAGGGAAAGTGCTGTCTTGCTGACTGCTAAATTTCTTGGTGTCATTACATCCGTAGTATCCTAGTGACAGACGGACCTTAGAAAAAGTTGAGGTGACAAGAAAAAGAATTAAATATTTAGTCTTCTATAGCAATCTGGAAACATCTAGGGTTAATTACAGATATATATACACTCTATAGACAGGATGAGTCACTGGAAAATTCACCAGATGCAGAAGCTCTGCATCTCATTTAAACCATTCAGCACAGGTGGGAAATTCATTCCAAATACCATCTCAACCTGTCAGAAATTCCCCTCTTAAAGATGTGATCGACTCCCATATCCTGCACTTAAACTTCATTTCTAACAGTACAGCCATGGAAATTTAAGTAAATCTGACATTTCCACAAGCTGGCATGTTTGTAATGTTAGGGCTATTCATATACCTGAATAAGCTGTAAATTAAAAGTGAATTATCTTACCTGCAGTGTCAGTGCTGCTCTTGCTGGACACAATTTTCATCATCTTCTCACTAAATAACAACAAGAAAAATTGTGATTTTAGTGTACTAACTACTAAAACTGCAGTGAAGTTTACATTCAACAAATTTAATGGCCTTGTCTAACATATATATTTTTTAATTTGAATCACCAGTAATTTGTCAGCCATCAGTAATTTTTTTTTTAAATCACCTTTTAGTAGAAGTTAAGCAAGGAATGGAGTATAAGCAGTAGAAAGCACAGAGATGTAGCTACATTAATTCTTTTTATCACAAAGAAGAGTAATGCAGTTAATATCCATCATTTGGCATATTCTTCCTCTCTGCCTAGCATTCTCATGGAGATGATAAACTTAAAAATGATTGAGCATTCAGGATTTTTTTACTATTACATTCAAATATATTTTCTTGATTGATTACTAAAATCATTGAACAGATGAATTCTGTTTTTACCTAGAAGAATCTTTGCTATTACTTGTATTTGGCCCTTTAAAAAGCGCAGACTGAACAAGACCAGTTAAACTGGCAATCTGTTTCTCCATGGCTTGTATCCTCTCTCTGTAAGACAAGAGAACCGTTTGTTAAAGCCAGATATATTTGCTTTCAGACTTGTTTTTCTAGGTGAATGATTACCACAGGATTGGAAAGACACCACAGAGTTTGTGCAAAGGCCCTTGGGTACAGTTGCATATACCTTATTGCAGCAGCTTACCACATCTCGGTTTGGACAGCTTTTGCATCGTAACAGACAATTTAAAAACATCTGCTTAGTTAAAAAGAACAAAACAAACAACCAAGTAATAAACTTCTAATGACCTCACAAGACAGGCACCTAAAACAATTTGTTAATGCCACTTGGAACTAGTGAAAAAGTCTTTTTCAGCATTACATGCATTTTCTCTTTTACCTACACTGGGCCAATCATTTTGTCTGTACTTAAGGTTTCAGGATTAAAGACTTACACTTCTTGTTACTATTTTTACTTTCCCCAGACCCAGGATTTTTGTCTGGGAAGCATTTAATCTGCCCAAGCTGACGACTTTCCAGTCCAAATCCTTTGCACCTGACATCCCAACTGTCTGCTTTGAAAAGGACAGAAATGTGACTGAGAGGCACAGGACACCAAATGCAGACTGTATGGCAACATTATAATAAAACACATTTTCTTTCCTGCACATATCCTGAGAAATTCACAAAAAGCAGAAGAAAAGAGATGTAGAACTACAATAAGTATAATCAATGTTTTCCATAGGAACCAAAGGTCGCTAAATAAGAACAGTAACTTTTTTTTCTGGATGCAAAGGCTAACCTCTGTGTGTTTATCTGTTTTCATAAATTCATATATAAGTAAGGCACAGGGGGACTTCCTCAGTTGGCTCCAAACCAGACTTTTGCTCACACAGGTGCCTACTTATACATGCCAGTATGTCAATGACACACCACGACATAGACACACATCAGTGTGGGACCTTCTGAAAAGGCATTCCTCTATTACAGCACTTAAGTGTGTGGGGAGACTTGCAGGAGGAAATTCTAACAGCAGAATGTGGTTTTGGAAGATGGCTGGGAAGAAAACTTCTCAAAAAGCAAGTGGGTAAGACCAGCAGCAGCGACTGATGAGAGAAGATGGGACACACAAACTCAGACACAGACTCAGCGTGGTGCACGGCCCATCCATCACCACAACAGCATTCTGTGCACACAGGAGCAGCCAAACTCTGGCCATTTCAGCTGCACTTGCAGTTTGGTGGCCAAAGCAATAGCATCAATCCATAAGAGTCATATAAACTCAAATGTAGGTACCAATAGCAGCCAAAAGCAAGCTGACACGATAAAAAGCAAGTAACCAGCCCTGCTTGCAGCCAGACGCATCATACAGGCTAATTATTTCATTCACATTCAGGGAATGAATGAGGTTTCCTGGGATAGCACACAGATACCATAGCCAGGAGAAACTCAGAGACACCCAGAGGTTGAGAAAACAGGGCAGCAAAACAAGTAATGAGATGCTAACAGACACAAGCAGGGACGAAGAGAGTGCTCAGTCACTCGCCAGCCAGCAGACGTGTTCTTACTGCGATTTAATGCAGTGCACGCATCTTACTTTCCTGTCTTCATATTGAAAGGTTTTTTGAAGGGTGATGAGAAGACTAGTGAATCTGACTTAATTCATTTCAAACCAAGAAATACGTTACAGAATTTCCACTATTACAACTTTTAAAATAAGAAACTGGTGCAGGCTACAGTAACCTTTGGAACAAAAACAAGTACTAAAACCCAGGGATAAATATACTCTAGCAAACTTTAATGCAGCATTTTTGACACTTAATAACAAAAACTTTTTTTTTTTCCCAGATAATCGTCACAAAATCTTCCTGGAACTAAACTCAACTGGAAGTCTATCTGTTTTTACCAATCCATAAATATGATGGTTTTTTTCATCTCACATTAGACAATCTGGAAACAATTTTCTGCTTCAAAAGATATTATGGCAACACAAAGCTGATCTTGTCCTTTGCCATGAAATCTAGGAAAGTATGTTGTTAAGAGGGAGAGGGATGTTCCAAGATAGGAGATGATGAAAAACGAATGAAATACTGGAATCAATTGCACAGAATGCATTATTTTTCATATGGTAAAAGCATTAAGAATGTGAAGACTCTACATGTGCTCAGGAGTTACTCTGTTAGAAACCAGGCAGATTTTTCCTGTAATAATTTCACTGTAACACCCAGACTTGTTATGGCCATTAGCATCAAACATTTCAAAAACAGGTGTCTGAAAGGAGGTGCCTTTTAGGCACTAAATATAACAACCTGATTTTTGAAGGTGGTTGGACTGAAGGTGGTGGGAGGCACCATGTTCCAGCATGGGTAGGGAGGGATGCAGATGGCCTGGTGGTGGGGCTGTAACCTGGGCTGACGTGGCTGGAGGGCTGGTGGCCCAGTTCTGTCACCACAAGGCCCCAGAGGAGCACAGACAGGATCTGCAGTAGACCCCTTTGCCTCCAATTTCCTTGTGAAGGGCTGGAGCAGACTTTGCTCCAGGAGGGAGAAAAAAATCCTTAGGCTGTGCAAGGCCAGAGTCTATCAGAGATACCAGCATTGCCGTGAGAAAATTTGTGATTTTTAGTTCTCAGCATTGTGTTTTCTACCCCTCACTGTCTCAGTGCTGTGGAGAGGGGAGGTGGGACCGGCCTGTCCCAGCAGCAGGCAGAGTCCCATGGATGGGGCAGGCCAGGTCTCCCAGGCATGGGACAGGCTGGCACTCCAGTGACATGGGAAAGACCAAGGTTCCCAGGGCACAGGACAGGCTGGCACTCCAGTGACACAGGGCAGGCCGGGATGTGGAGCACTAGGACAGAGGGTCAGGCAGACAGAACAAAGTGGTGCCTCTGCTTGCTGCCACCAGAAGGGTGGTAGCCCAAGGAGGGCCAACCCGTCTCTGCTCCCAGATTAATTTCCCAGATAAAGCTGCATCTCTCCACCACCCAGGAAGAGCAGGGAGGGTCCCTTTTACAGCAGTTGGGAAAGAAATGGCTATTTTATCAGCCCGAGCACAGAAAGGCATTGTTTCACATTGTTTTCCTGTGAATGCTGGGAGAGTCAGAGGTGGCAGCACGGTGGGGGAGGAAAGGAGAGGACAAGGTCAGAAGTAACGCCCAGCAGAACTCTGTCAGACTTGGCTTTGGCTTCTCACAGACCTTGTCCAGGAAGGCAGGGAGAGGCCACTTGCCAGCCCTCTTCTCCCCAGCAGCCTGACCCACAGCTCTGGCTCTAGGTATGTCCAGAAACTGGGGCCCTGCCTTAGCCTCTCACTCCCCAAATTCAGCAGAACCAAAGCAAGCCCTTGCTTCTCTGGGGACTGTGCATGGATTCGTCAGATTTCATCACCAGATTTCTTTTTTACAGCTTCACTGATCTTTCATGTTACTCCTTCTATTGCAGTTAACTGGAAGTAATTCCAAGAAGGGGTACAGCATATTGCTGAATTGGTATCCACTTGTCACAGCAATGCTATTTAAGCATGACATGTTACTTACATGGTACTTCCCTTTCCTGGGGACATCTTTAATATTCACATCACTGAGAAGATACTTTGTACACACACAGAATAAAACTGGTTTGTATAACTGTTCATTCACATTCCTGTCCAACCCCAGGCTGTGCAGCACATCACCCACAACAGATGTACTCAAACACCAAATCTGCACCATGAACTACCTGGCACACCTTCCTGGAAAAAAATTTTCTGTGCCTTCCTATTTTATAGTTAAGCTCCAAATGAAGCAATGAAAATGGGGTCAGAGACAGAGGAATACACATTTCTTTCTATATTACTCTATTATAGAAACATTTCATTACAATTTTTTTTACCTCACTGGGAAAAGAAAGAAAACAGGAGTAGGCTGTCTTTCCCAATGGTTTTCCCAGAATCAAGTGAAAGTGTCTTACACTTTATCACAAATTCCCCCAAAACAGATGAGTGAGTTTCTTGGAAGGGTGGGAACCAAAGATCAGCAGAATTCTTAAGTGTTCTGCTTTCTTCCCACAGAAGGACTCACACAGGTGAATATGTCAGTCCTCTAAGGAGATTTAACTCAAACCTTCTACATCTTGAAGCTAAAGGGGAAAGGAAGCTCTGAAGCACACCAGCTGTTACACTATTTGACAACTTTTGTCCCAGAGCCTGCATCTCATCTTCCTACAAACAGTTCCTCTAACACAAGGAAGACAAAATACAGTTTACCTTTCCTTCATCTTGTATTGGTCATTTGACCTCATTTTTTCTGTCTGGTTATTCAACACCTTTCACGGAGGAATATGCAGTTTTGGCCCCGTGAAAAATGTCTGAGACAGTGTATTTGTAAAGCCTCTCTTATAAAATGCTCAGTTCATTGCTGATGGAGTCTCTTACTGTTCATGACTTTACAAAGTAAGATCATTCTTCCTAATGCATAGAGAGTCCATCTGTACATCAACATATCAAACAATAAAGTGGTTTTGTGCGGGGGAACAATATCTAATAATCTACACATGGCCATTACACTTTAGTCTTGAACTGCAAGCCAAGAGCCAATAATGTGATCACACTTTTTGCTCAATCCAACTATCATCTTTTCTCACTAGTATGGCATAAAAAGAAGAGGACCATAGTACACCATGAAAATGCTTCTGGAGGAAAAGTATTCTATAGTTATCTTGCTCTTTTAGAGTAGAAGCATTTATTATATATATATTTAGCACTATCAAATGATCTAGAATTTTGCAACATGTGTTATAAATACAAAGATTTTAAGTTAAACAGCATTTAATTTAATGCACTTTTGGATAAACAGCTTCTTTTCCAATTTATCAACATTTAAACACCTGCTTTGCCTGTAGTAACTTCCAGAAATGTCCCACAAACTACATAAATGAGCCATCCAAAAATATGACAGCAAATCGCTGTTTAAGCAACTCATGCTCACACACAGAAATTTACTCATTCTTCCAGTAGACCTCAGATTTAAGAGATGATGAGCCTTTGAAGGTGGACTGCTGTAACCTCTTATAACTTCTAATAGTTTTCGGCACATGAATACTAACGTCTTTTATTTCTTTAAATCTCCATGAATTTGTTTCTTCTCACTGTTGTAAAAGATATTTATATGGGACTCTTCTGGTAAATGAATTAACTGCGAGAATTTAGTCAGTGCTTTTTACCACAGAAGTAGTTATTTTGGAAATAGCCAAGGTAAAACAAGAAAGCATTACATGAAGCAATTAAATCCCTCTCAACTCTGCCTTAAATAAGAGGCTTGATGAAACTGGCTTCTGCGGTGTCAAATTCAAATGGGAAAGTCCAGTAGAAGAGCTCAGAAATACCAGTTTTCATCTCTTGTAGATCCAAATCTGCTGCAGTTAATGTTCCAAAGGTAATGGAACCATTTTCTTCAACAAAACCAGGATACAGTCAATGAGAGGTCTTATCTCTTTTAAGTACCAAACATATTCTGATAAAGTACAGAGATATCCCAGTTCAGCCTTGGACTGCAAAATTGAAGGAGAATTGAGATGGGAAGAGAGATTCACTTTTACTTCTGACATTGTCATTATCCTTTTCAATCTTTCCTCTGATTTCTACTTAAACTTGCATTGTCCTGAGGTTGTGACAGTGCTATTTTGAGAAAATTTCCATGAAGTCATGACACAAGAGATGTTTCCTTTGCTCTCAGCACACTCCTCTAGGGATTAAAGCAACAGCAGTGCTGAGATGATGTGTTTGGTGCCTGCAGGATCCTCAACCTCCTCCTGAATGAGTCAGGATGGGGAGTGTCTCATGCCACAGTGCAGAGATGAAAAAGACCTTTCTCCTCAGTAGCTCCAAGGCTAAGAGCTCCTCTGTCTGCCCCCAGCTGACACCTCTGCAGGCAGGCTGACTGAACACACTGCCATGTGCTTCCTGTGGCCTGGCTTTTGGCACTTGGCATCAGCGAGTGGATAACATACACAACAGAGCACCTATACCTCATTTTACCATGCCTGGAAGAGAATGAATTCAGCCCTATCTCTACAATCTCAGAAATACTCTTTCTCACAGAAGCAAGTCCATACTGTTTATGGGTATAAACTCTAAGTCCTACACAACAAGGTAGGGAATACCATTGTGCCACTATGTACATCACCCTTCAGGTATCCATAACAACCTTGTATCAACTCAGTCCCTGCTGAAGCAGGAAAAGAGCACCTCAACATGGATAAATCCTTGTTTAGTTTAGTATTGTTTAAACAGTGTTTGCTTTCAAAGTTCATGAAATTATTATAAAGCTAAATTAAAGCTTAGAGCATTTTGTGTTTGTAGAACTCAAACCCAATTCTTAATATTGTGGTGGTTAGAAAACACACCAATTTGCATAAATTCCTTTTGATATTTACAATTATTTTTAGAAAGTCACACTTCCTCAAGGTTAGAAAAAACCACAATCCATCAAGACAGTTTTCAAAATGATTCTTTCAGTACCATGTGACTAATACACACCATGCTGAATTTTAAGGTGATGTGTTTATTTGAAAGTGCAATTATGCAAATGTTGTTTTCTTCATTGTTAATATATTCTGGGACCAGGATTAAAACACCTGGTGCAAAACTCCCTTTTAAGGACCTGCAGAACTATCTGTGTAGTTTCTCTTTATCCATCCACAAACAAACACCCCATGAGCATATCTGTGCAGCTGAGTGAACAGCTGAGATGCCCAGAGAGAAGACAGAAAATTGTACAAACACAAAAGTTTTTGGTATCCTTCCTTATTTTCAATTCCTATAATGAACTTTGTAAAAATTTCAATCTGTAAATGGATTAAAATAGGCAATTTTCCTTCAAATAATTTCCTAGATGTAATAATCATGGCTTGAAATGAAATTTCAGATACCTGCAACTTTCTCTAGGAAACAGATACATAAAAATCCAATTTCACTGACTTTAGGTTGTAATACGCCCTATCACGTACTCTTATGTCATAATTAACAAGCTATAAGCCTGTAATTTTTGTGGGTGGCTGTTTTTCTTTATATTCTTCCATTTTTTTCCCCACCCGTGGACCTCATGACCCACTTTTTTTTCTGGCCAATCATGGTAAGCAGCAACTAATTATTGAGCGAGCTGCTTAGACAGAGGGGAAGCCTAGGGTCCATATGAAGCTCCATATCTTCCCAGTGGTTAAGGCAATCAGCAGTTACCTTTGGCCTCTGTGAGCTCAGCATTTTCCAGCTATTCATCTTCACTTCCCTAAAGAGCTCTATAAAAGTTAACAGCACAAACAATACGCTAGAGATTAACGCAGCTCATATAAATACACAGCAACCGCCTGGCAGGGTAATGATTTTTCTCTCTCAGGGCAGGGCCTAAGGCAGGAGAAGCCTTCACAGACCTTTGTGTAAATTTGGTCCTTAAAAGACAGGAGAGATCATTGTCATCATTGCCATCACGCTAAAGTTAACAACAGGTCACCAACTACTCGTGATGCTGGAAAAATTGTTGGGAACAGTATTCATGTTTCGATTTCTTCCCTGGGACACACTTGCTTTTCTCAGCAGTTTCCCCTCAAGGAAGATTATTGTAAACAACTGTCCTATTTTTATGCAAATTCATGTTTTACAGGAGATAAGACAGTAATGATAAATTCTTCCCATTTCCTAACACTAGATGAGAAAAACTTCTCTCCATAAGGAACCAAAATTGTAATATCAGAGTGTCATTCTTAACGGGGGTGAAATATATTCCCTTATTAGCAGGAACAGAACATCATTTGTTCTTGTAACATGATCTGGCTGTCTGCAAAGAAAAATCCCAGTTAATCATTTCATTTTATTTTATTTTTTCCAATGACTGAAATTTACACAAATGAAAATAACTAGAGATTCATCATGGGTTGACAATACTTTCAAATTAATAATGGATGGTGTCACATCTCCCCTAAATTACTAACTACCTTGACAGACAGCTAATAAACACTGCAGTCGGGTGCAGCAGCCTCCTACACATTACATTGTCCCCTGAGTCTTAAACGACAAAGGATGTGCAGATTAGGAATGTTTCTCATTTGCATAAATTAAGCCCCAGCTCTGCCTTACCTTGTCTCCTTGTCCTTGGGAATCGTGGGTGACCCATAACCAAAAGCCTGCTTGTCCACGGGAGAGGGCATTGCCTCGGCCATGCCTGGGAGGCCAACAGCACTCCGCGCTTTCGCATCCACAAACACGGGCAGTCCTGGCTCCTTTTTGAAGGACTGGCGGCTGGGGGAAGACCTGTCAGGCTGGATGGTGTGGGCGGGAATGTGAGGGCCGTGGTGAGGATGAATATCGATCATTCTCATGTCAGCCACCCTGTGGGGTGAGGCTGGAGGTGTTTTAGAGCCAAGAGTGGGCAAATGGCTCTCTGGGTACTTCCGTGACTTCTGTCTGTACAAGGACTGCTCCAGCATTTCAGGCTGCATGGAGGGGTTGCAGTAAGTGCTCGATGACCTCATGGCACTGCGATGGTAGGCCACAATGTGATCGGGGACATCGAGGGGGTGTCCGGAGTGCGGTGCAGCCACACTCATCCTCCCCTCGTGAAACAGGTAGGGGTCACCATACAGGCTTTCATTTCGCATCAGGGTAAGGTTTTTGTTGCTCATGTCCTCATCTGGCTTCACGTCCCGTCTCTCCAAAATGGCGCTTGGGCTGGGCGATATCGAGCGCGAGGCCGGCACACTGGACAGCCGGTCTCTGGGGATGGTGGCGTTGCCTGGCACACCCATGGGCCGGCCCCCGCCATAGGGAATCCTGGATGGAGAGGGAGGCATGGAGTGGGGCACCGGGGTGGAGGGTGGAGAGCTGGGCATCGCATGCAGAGGGTGTGTGGCAGATCCAGGGCGGGAACCACTTGGGCCATCTCGTCCCGTATAAGCAATTTCCCTCTGCATCTGGGAAGAAAAGGAAAAACACCTCAGATACAAAATTACTGAATGAGCAAAACATGATGTGGGTTGTCTTTGGAAAATTAGGAAATAAAAACAAACCCTCAAGACAAAATAATTTTACATTTGCATAAATAAAACACTTTGGGACCTCAGTGCCTAATGAAAATAACAACCAGAAACAGCAATAAAATGGGCTGTGTGTTAAAGGAATATGAGAGGTTTAAAAATGCTTTTACTTATGCAAATACCATTTCATCCTAATCTGATATTCACAGCTACTGAAGCTGAAATCAGGGGTTGTGGTGCCAGGTGTTCCACGTGCATGTAGCCAGTGACAGAATTAAACAGTTTACTGATCAGACACACAGGATAGAGTTCAGTGATTCCAAAGCAAGATAAAAATGCTGATGCTCTGGCACAAACATACCTGAAGTCCTTAGACAAGAAAAATAAATATTAAAACTAATTAGCCATTTTCTTCAGTGCAGGATTTAAGCTTTTGCTAAAGACTTTATGTGGTCTTTATTACACAAAGGATACACAAAGCACAGTAGAACAACACACACATTCATTGGCTATAACACAGTCAACTTATATGAAAACAGCCTGACCCTATGTAACATGTGTCATTGCAAAGATAAGAGTGATTCAGAGGGTTTGTGGAGCACATGCTCAGAAAGTCATCAGACATTTTATCATAGTTTTGCAAGCAGCAGCAGTAAGGAATAAGCAAGCAAGGAAAAGAAAAGGGAAACTTCCAAAACAAATGTACTAGTTCTTTGTTAAGAGAGGCTTGGCAAAAATTTGCGATGGACACGTGTGCTTTTGAGAGTGTAGAACCTCACTGTGCCCAGCCATGACCTATCTGGATGGGTGAACACTGTCAATGACAGACAGGAGAAATTCTCCCACCAGAAAGCATCATGTGCCTGCTCTGGTGCCCTTGGGGTAAGGTGGATGAACAGGAAGATGAAAAAGTCAGCTGAGGACTAACTACATACGAAAAAAATTATAATTTCTAAAATTCATCCTGACAATTTCATCTTCCCTCTCCAGCACCTCCAAGGGATTGTAGAAAACTGTGTATCACCAAGCCTGACTCCACATTCCTAAAGTTACAGAGCACAAAATAATTTACACTGGATGTTGCTGATCTGAAATCTACACAATTTTTCTCCCCTCTCACTCCTTCTTTGATAATGTGACTGGATTCATTGTAATTACAGTGATCCATGGCAGATGAAGCAAGAGATTATTCCTGCCCCACCACAGGTTTTTCCACTGGTAAGGGAATTGCAGTGTCAGTATATAAACAATAGCTGTTCTTATCACAGCAGGTTCTGCACTCAGGAATTAGAAATGACGTTCCCCAGGGCCAGAGATCAACAGTCTGGAGCATCAGGTATTAGAAAGAAGAAAGGAGATAACTTTATTGTGGCTGCAGCAATAATAAATAAGTGTAACAGAACAAAGGTGTGTACTGGGACGGGTCATAAATGAGCCAGACAAAGATTATGAAGTCAAACAGGAACATGGCATAATTTTTTCATTTGCACAGAGCATTAGTCTAGTCTGGAATTTTAAATAAGATATAATTAAAATATAACTAAATAGTATTAATCACTTTATAAGAGGGATTCAACATAGTTTTCTATTGGCTTGAAGAACCACTGCAACATACTAAGCTATATTGTGTATACTGACTCAGGCCATGGGCCAGTAGAGCAGAACAGCTCCTACTGATTTGAGTAGCTTTGGGATCATGTCTTCAGGGATAGGCAGATACAGATTTTTTCTACCAAGAGAAGAACCCAGAGAAAGAAAATCCTCCTAGATTTCTACTGTACAAGCTACACAATGTCCTGTTTAGTTGCTTCAGATAAAGCAACAACAAAAGGAATAGTATCTGTCAAAGAAACCATAGCCACTAGGATATGCTGGGTTGCAGTGAGAGGAAAATTCCAATGTTACGTTGCAGAGAGGAGAAAATTTCCATGGGAAGATTTGAAAGCAATGGGTTTAATTTTTCCCTACTTCTGGACTTCATATTCCTGTATATGCTCATTCGTTTCTCATAAGTCAAAGCAATCTGCCAAAGAAAAATTCCTATTTTCCACCATAACATCATTTAGATGGAATACTTTAAGATGGAAAATAATTTGAATATGGGACTGAGCTATTGCTCAAAATCTTGTATCTGAGTGCTGTTGTATGTAACATTATTTACTTTTGCTTTAAAGTAGCACTTGGAGAACAGAGCCTCAATCAAGGTTCCCTTGGGCTGGGCAGGGCACAAACACCTGGGCACCCAACCCCTTTCTGAGAAGTTCACCTGCTATTTTAAGCCAGGACTCAGGCCCTGGGTGGAGTGTACCAAACGGGAGGCTGTTGGAGCCAGAGTGTCCAGGTGCCCAGGAAAGATTCACTGGGGCGTGTGGGTTGGGCAGGGACCTGAGCTGTTCACCAGGAGCCAGGCAGCTTTACCAAGTGGATTGCAGTGTTTTCTGCCACATGGTTGGTATTTCCTCTCTTTCCACTTTTCTCTTGTCTCCAGACTCTTTGCTAATGGTAAGTTTAAAAATGTGAAGGATGGTCTCTTCTTGCTTCTCATCTGTACATCTTTTGTATGATAGTCTAGGCACACCAAAGAGGTACAGATGAGAAGCAAGGAAAGACCATCCTTCACATTTATCTTTTCACCACTCTCTCATATATAGCCCACTTTCTGTGCTGTTTTTCGTCTTCACTCCTCTGCCACAAAACTCCCATGTTGCTCAATAAAACCCCATATTCTTCCACATAGGCTGTCTTCAGCCACATGTTCCTGGACTTTGCATGACTCAGGGACAGAGAAAGAGGATATTTGGTTTATCTGAGCCTTTAAATACTGGGTGCTGTCCCACACAATTGCTTTGAGGGCAAAAGGAAGATTTTTTAGTGCAAGCACAGGATCACGTGCTTTTCAACAGCAGCCATGTAATATGTTTACCTGAGGGTGGTGTTTTCTTTAGCACATAGCTCTTCCTTGTTCCTACTGCTATAGACCTTGAAATGGAAACTTATCTTATCAATCCTTAGGTTAAAATATGGCAAACAGCTACAACCATTTCCGTATAAAACATTTAAGGGAAAATCACATCACTGAGAATCTTTCCCTTTCTGTAGTAAAAAAGATTACACCATGTTTAAATATCTGCTGTGGAGGTTTTTGGTCAGTTGAACAAGACTAAAGTCTATAAGATACAGATTTTGCTATTTTTTTTAAACAGAGTCTCTGTATGCTAAAGAGTTCTATAAAACCAGGTATGTTCATTTCAAAGTCTGTTGGCACACTGAATAACTTGGTATATTTTGAAAATGTCTATATGCACAAAGACAGCAAACCAGTTATCCACCCACCCAGGTGGGTACAAGGAGCCTTGCTCCTGGTGGCTGCACAGAGGACAAGCAGACCCGGTCTCTGTGAAGCCGGGGCACGCAGAGCTGTGCCGGCACACACCAGGGCAATGCCAGCCAGCAGAACAATGCCAGCCAGCAGAACAATGCCAGTCTGTGGGGCAATGCCAGCCAGCGGGGCAATGCCAGTCTGTGGGGCAATGCCAGCCAGCGGGGCAATGCCAGTCTGTGGGGCAATGCCAGCCAGCGGGGCAATGCCAGTCTGTGGGGCAATGCCAGCCAGCGGGGCAATGCCAGTCTGTGGGGCAATGCCAGCCAGCGGGGCAATGCCAGTCTGTGGGGCAATGCCAGCCAGCGGGGCAATGCCAGTCTGTGGGGCAATGCCAGCCAGCGGGGCAATGCCAGTCTGTGGGGCAATGCCAGCCAGCGGGGCAATGCCAGTCTGTGGGGCAATGCCAGCCAGCGGGGCAATGCCAGTCTGTGGGGCAATGCCAGCCAGCGGGGCAATGCCAGTCTGTGGGGCAATGCCAGCCAGCGGGGCAATGCCAGTCTGTGGGGCAATGCCAGCCAGCGGGGCAATGCCAGTCTGTGGGGCAATGCCAGCCAGCGGGGCAATGCCAGTCTGTGGGGCAATGCCAGCCAGCGGGGCAATGCCAGTCTGTGGGGCAATGCCAGCCAGCGGGGCAATGCCAGTCTGTGGGGCAATGCCAGCCAGCGGGGCAATGCCAGTCTGTGGGGCAATGCCAGCCAGCGGGGCAATGCCAGTCTGTGGGGCAATGCCAGCCAGCGGGGCAATGCCAGTCTGTGGGGCAATGCCAGCCAGCGGGGCAATGCCAGTCTGTGGGGCAATGCCAGCCAGCGGGGCAATGCCAGTCTGTGGGGCAATGCCAGCCAGCGGGACAATGCCAGCCAGCGGGACAATGCCAGCCTGTGGGGCAATGCCAGCCTGCGGGGCAATGCCAGCCTGCGGGGCAATGCCAGTCTGTGGGGCAATGCCAGCCTGAGGGGCAATGCCAGTCTGTGGGGCAATGCCAGCCAGTGGGACAATGCCAGCCAGCGGGGCAATGCCAGCCAGTGCCCGGCACTGAGCCCAGGCTGACTCATGGGCACCACACCGACCTTCCCACTCACCGTGCAGCTGGATACCAGACACACAGCCTGACTCAAGCCTTTATCCACTACCATCTCAACGTGAAACTCGGGCAAAGGGAAAAGTAGGCCAAGTTTCTGACCTGGCAGCCCTTCCCTCTGCTCTCCTAGGCCTCCTCTACATCATCAGAGAACACAGCAACTGCCTTTGCGCCAAGATTTTCAGACTGCTAAAATACCTGCACAGAGCATGTTCCCAAGATGAAGGTTATCCATGCACCCTCTTGGAGACACTGGGGAATTCCCAACAGACTCCATTAATCACCTCTCAGCCATTTGAAACTATTGCTTTTCTTACTCTCCCTTTGACACCCTGCACTTCCCTGAGGAAAGTGCTCCAATGCTCTTCAAGCTGGCTCACCCAATAGTAAACAAATGACACCTGTAAAGAATTTTATTGAGACCTTGTAGTCTTTGATGAAAAAGCTACAGAAATACTAAGTACTGATACAATACTGATAAATTAAACTGTTTATAAAGAGATATTTTATGAAAATTGCTCAACTGAGAAAAAATCCTCTTAAAGTAAGGCAATCCTTCACTTTTCTAATGAGGAAAGACTCAGTTAAAGAACCTTCAATCCAACAATAGAATCCATTAGTTTGTTCTCTCTTCATAAAAATAAATTGACAACTTTACTGTACTAGTTGTCCAAACCCCTCAGCTCCACCATTAGTTGCACTATATGGTAACATTCTGCCATGACTGATCTTTCATTCATTCAGTTGGATTTGGAAAGCTGAAAGCACAAATCCACTTTTGAAAAAAAAATTTTTTTCAAAATTTTTAATATTTGAAAATATTTTTAGTATTTCTAAAATAAGATAATTTATAATAAGTACACTTGAGAATTGTAGAATTAGTAAATAGTTAAATGAGAATTTTAAGTATCTGTACCAAAACTATCTGTCTGAAGCCAAATCAGACATCACTGGGAGGCTGTCACACTTGTTCTTCTTGCTTTCTCATAGAACACCTTCTAGCACCTATAAATGTCCCCATTCTATTGGGTTGTTACAGAAAGAAAATCATGCTGGTTGCAGTTGTGGGTTCCTTCAGCTGCCCAATGTCATATTTGAAAACTTCAAACACATTAGCATAATTTTTAGCTGTTTCTGATCAGGAAATTTTCAATGGTATGTACTTTCAGCAGACAACTCTAATCCAAGAGAGATGAAACATTTCATAAAAGCATCAGTAAAGACAAAAGTTGGAAAAAAACACCCAGCAAATTACAGTCAACAGTGATGTTATTTCTTACCAGACATCCCTGAGGTGCTCTAGAGCATTCATAGAGCTGGGTCAGCCTGGTCAGAGTCTGATCTGGGGTAGGGACCCCAACTCTTCCATGTTCTCTTCATCAGGGCGGGTGCTCGGTAGTTTGGGGTTACCAAGCAGTGAGACATGCTGGGGTTCCAATGGCCATCACTCCCTGGCAATGCTTCCAGACTAGAAGTTTACTTGGCAATTTAGGTTGAGAATGGACCCTCTGATGCCCAAAGAAAAGATTTCAGACCATGAAACCACTGACTTTGCCTATGTTGGAACCTGGCCTCAGTTGAATCCGGCCCCACAGTACAAGGTTCTAGGTACTGCCATGGTTCACAATTGTTTTTCATTATGGGAACCACACGCTGGTAAAATAAAACTGATTTCAAACATTCAAACTTTCAAAGAATGGGGAAGTCCAAGACCCAACTAGCTGTTCTTAACATGTTTCATACATTCTCATTATTTTTTCTTGGATAATTTTCCAGAAAAGGAAGCTCCCTAAGAAATCTCAACACTTATAATTAACTTCACAGTATTGGCATGCACCTAGGTTTCAATTTTTTCAGTCCTTTTGTATAGTTTTGGTACATGCCCAGCTGTAAAAACCTCTGTATTATGGTGAAAGAAGAATTGAGATAAAAACTCAGAACATCTGTGAAAGAGGAACTTTCTCTTTCTAGGGTCTGATTACATATATGGTGGATATGTCAAGAGAATAACTGGGTTTTTCTTCTTCCATTTATGCTCTTAATTTTATGATTTTTTTCTTTCCCTTGATGAACAACAATCAGTCAATATAAGATGTTTCTTAGGATGAGTCTGTGATGGTTAGTGATGATGAAATCATCCAGTCCTCTAGTTTCTATGTTCATAGATTACTTTTTATTTTGGCCGGGGTCAGCTAGCTAGAAGTTGACATGAACAAAATAGGAGAAGCAGAAGGTGATGCTCACTATCTTAGAAGGTGGAATTTAGAGGATATTTTAGAGGAAAGGAGGCATTCTGAGTGAATCATAACCAGGTGTTGCCACCATACTACCCAATATCACTGTGACATCCAGTCCCCATATCTTTATCCCAGTTGTGCAGGTGTGCACAGAGGTTATGGCAAAAGCACTATTTGATACTCAAAAGCAGAATTTCTAGGATGCCATACTGTGGTTACCAATACATTGACTTGAAGCTCAGTCACTCCATAATTTCCCTTGCCATACCACAGAGCATCAAACACAAATTCTTAACATAATTTTTTCCCTTACTTTATACATATATGTTTAATGCACACTTGTGTATGAATCCAGTCCCTACAGCGATCCAAATGTTTTACCTCAAGGTATTTTACATGTCTCAGTATGTCCTTTTATATCCCTGACTACGTGTAAGCTTAATTCATACCATATCCTGAAGCTCCCATGGGGAAAACAAAGAATACCTAGTTCACTTTTTACTGAACGTAAAACAGATCCATAAAATTCTAAGCTAACCACAAAACAAATGTAATGGTAATATCAAAAATAACATTTGATTGTTTCACCTTGCCTGTAAGTCAATGTGCATGCTGAAGATGGATCATGCAAACAAGCAGAGAGGAGAGTTTGTAGACCAAATCCTACACGGTCTACTCTTCTGGGCATAATTTCTTCAGCTATCCAGATGCTACCCAGAGTATTTGTTTTCACAATTTAAAATACTAGCACTCTTACTACACTCTTAGACAACATTGTTGCCTCCGGACCAATAAAACAATCTTTGATAAGATCTTTGCTTTGAAGTAATTAAAGTCACTTACTGTTTCTTAAGGAAATCTCTTGAATGGCTACAGCAGTGAGATGAACATTTGGTTCCACTTCTTCTAATAAAGTACCTTTTGTTTTCAGTCTTGAATATCAATCCTTGGTCTATGGTATAATATTTTGTATATCCATGTCTTCTGCAAAAAGGTTTTGAAACAGGAAAAATGTTCCTTTTTCCCTCTGCTCACACCAGGCCATCTTGCTTTATCCGGTCATCTAAGTAATGCTGTTTCAATAGACTGAAGTACTTTTCCACGTGACAAGCCTGCAATTTCTCCTCCTCTTTGAAATTAGTCACTAAATAACCTCCTTGGCATGTCATCCAGTCACAAACTGTGCAACACTATGTGATTCAGTCGCTCAATCATTTTTTAATGTGTGCCTATAAGATGCATAGAAAGAGACTAACATACTGGAGTGAACCACAAAAGAGACTCACAGAGGGGAAAGCCATAAATAAAATAGTGAGTAAACCTCTGTTTCAGTAACACAGTGCATTTCAAAGGCAACACTATGAGACCTATACATATTCATTCCCCAACAGGTGAAGTCCTCCAACTGTTTAGCAAACCCAGTAGACAGAATTCTAGAAAAAAAAAATCATCAAAATAAACCTTAGAAGCTTTTCACCTCTCAGATTGGTAGTGCCACTGTAGAAGGAAGCACAAGCTCCTCCCGTGGAGGAGCTGTCTACTCATTAACCAGGCACCTGAGCCACTTGGATAACCTGAACTTCGGGGTCCCCATAAATCAATCCCACAGCTATCTCTGCAGCACACCACATAAGCCATTATGACTGGTTGTTGGGTTTGATTTGTTTTGGTGTTTGTTTTTTTTTTTTAAGAGGAAACAATAGAGAAGGTAAATGCAATTTAAAAAATCAGAACAGAAAGGATGCTTCACTCCCTTCTATCCCCTCACACAAAAAGATCATAGAATAGGGAATTTGTCTCCTTAAAAAGACAGCATTTACAGCCTAAAAGAGATTACACTTAAATATCATAAGGGAAAATCTCATGACACAAACTCTTCCCAGTCCTGCAGTTATCTTCTGCTTTGGGAGGTTGGTTCTTTTGTACTTGGTTTGGATTTTTGTCTGATTTTGCTTTTCTGCAAATAAAAAATTGCCTGAATCATCATAAATGGCATTCAAAGGAATAAAAATACAATCTAAACATATGATCATGAGCTAATATTGCTGTACAGAATCAGTCCTAATGGGACATTACAGGAGCAGCATTTCTGTTTTACAGTACTGCTCTCAGTCTCAGACACTAGTGAAGGGGGCATCATTCATTTCTGCTATGAAATAGCAATTTGACACTAAGCATTTAAGTAACAGGAGAAAGATCAGAGCAGATCTGGTAACCAAAACTGAAAATCCAGGTGTTCCATCCTTTACTACCCCCAGCCCAGCATCAGAGAAGTCTTCCAGTTTTCTAGACAGCTGCTGTGAATTCTGATTTGTAACGGATGCCATAAATTTGTATGCCATTATTGATCTTGACTAGAACTTTACAAAATTTATATGTAGTGTAATATAAAGTTTTTTCAGAAATGTAAAAAAAAAAAAAATAATTTTTCTTAAATGCTTACTTCTTAGTTCCTGTGTAAAATATTTTAAAACATTATTTTTATTAAATATTTGTACTAGCACTATAATAAAGTATTATTACGGCACAGAAACAAAGTTAAACCTATTTATTTTTATTTCAAATTTAATCAGTCAAGGCTTGTTTCTTGCAGTGTAGGGGTAAAGCAGTATTTACCATTCAAGCATCTGGTTTATATTTGGCAGGTTTAACTAACCAGTCAAGCATCCCCTTTTAATGAATGGATGTATATACTTGACCTAGTTAAAAAGCTGCTTAGGTTGGCAGACCAACCAGACTCAGAAACATCAAGAGAAAAAAAACAAGCAAATTATGCTAGAACACTTTATTGCCACATGTGCTTTTCAGAAGTTGCAGAGAATATTCTTCTATCCATGTTCTTCCTTGTAGGCTAACAAACCTGAAGTGAGAAATTATTCTGCTAACATGCAGGATAAAAAAGATGACTGTATTTTGCTAAGTTTCCCTGCAATGAGTTGCAAGCTGGTAGGTTGTACAATTTCAGTAATTGGACTCTAGCATGACAAAGTATATCCCAGAACATCAGACAGGGATATAACTAGCTCTTCATACATATGACATGATATTTATGTACGGCTGATGTATACAAAAAGCTTTTCATTAGATGAATTAATCTGCTTTTAATTTTAGAATATATCAGGCACAACGTCATAAGTATTGCACAGTTATATCATTACCAATGCTGTAATTTAATTTGTAGGCTCTAACAATGCATACAAACAATTGAAGCATCACTTTCCATTTCAATTACTTTATCAGAGCCCTCAAGCATTATCTAGCTTGCCATGTATTATCCCATGTACAATTACTTGCCATATATTTGTTTATAAATTACTGTACAGAACAAGAACTTCTTTTCAATTCAAGACCCTGTGCAAACCAAGGGCATGCCCTTAAGAGGCACAACACCCCATGCTTCACTGAGAACAAGCCTGGAAGTTTAGGTTAATTTCAGACTTTAAAACCAATGTTAATGTCTATATTAATGATAGGCTCAAGTCACCACAGACCTGTAATGCCAGTCACCCTCCTTTCTTCTAAATCATTAACAATGTTGGTCTGTTGGACCTTTCCATCAACTTGCTATCACATAAATTTATTTTTTGTTCATTTCCCTCATTTTGAAGCAGAAAAAAATGTTGTAGACTAAGCATCAGTAGAACATACTATTATAAAGCCAGAGAAAATTCTGAAGACTGCTGTGGGGTATACACATGTGGCATAGACATAACTTATTGCTGGACTGTTGATCAAAGTTCTTTCTGCTCCTGAGAACAGCTCTTTTGGTTCCTATTCCTTTAATACTACTTTTATGGATGGAAATAATTAAGTAGTTAATGCCTTATAGAGCTGTAAACAACTATTTCCTTGACAGAAAACAGGGAAGCACTTCCAGTGATTGCTGGTCACTAACTCAAGACTTGGTTTTATTCTAAGCACTCCAGAACAAAGTTTGTGATGGAGTCAATGGGGTTTTGCTTAAATTCAACAAATTAGTTCAGTCCAGCAGAATCCAAATGGAAAGACAGCTTGCTGATGACAGCTTTTAGAACTAAATTACAAAGAAAGCATATTTTTTCCTGTATTTGGGGGTTTGGGGTTAGGATTTTAGGTGTGGATTTGGGTTTTGAGATTTGGGGTTTTTCTGCCAAGGAAGGTCTCACGCCACCTCACCAGTCCTATCACCCACCCATCTTCTAATTTTGACCCAAGAAACCAACAGTTTGAGATGAAAAAGACCAATCTGTTGAGTTGTCTGCAGGATGTCCTAACTCCTCTGGCTCTGATACACAAGACTCATGAAAGCAGCTGAAGAACTGCCATCAGCATCTTTCTTCTCTCTGCTGAGGGTGGCACCATGACAAAGTCAATTTCTTCTATGAAAGGAGAGTGATGCTTAACTTTGCCTCCAAACACTCAGCAGAAAAGAAAAAAATGTTCCTACCTCATCCTGTTCCTAGTCCCAGTTGCTTCCCCATGGCAAAAATGAGGGAGCAGAACACAGCCCCCAAGTTGCTGTCCTTCACAAAATCATCCAGGTGACACACACCAGCATCCAGCCAAGCTGTGCTGCTGCCACTGCACCCCACTCTGCTCTCCATAACCCTGAAAAACTCTCTCAAATTGGCCCTGACTTTTTCACATCAGCTCTCCAGCCCACTGCCCATGTTTATACCTACAAGGATGTGTGTGGTGCTTCCTTGAAGACTGAAAATCCGACAGAAGCTTTTTGAATTTAAGAAGCCAAGCTAAACAAACAGGGAGGGAACAGAACAGTTCTGGCTGCCTAACACATACTGGATTTAAGATTATGTGCAGACCACACTATCTTCTCCTAAACATGCACATTGTTTGTACTCCCTCTGTTTACTGATTCCAAAGGCATGCAGTGAAACAGATATGCCTTGGAATAAACACAAGTCCCATAAAATTCTCTTATACTTATTTCAAACTCCCTAGATCTTACAACAGACATGCAAGCAAACAAACAAACAAAAAGCCCTCTCACGCCACAGAGTGCATCTCTACTGGCTGGAATGCACTACCATAAAGGGGACAGGCAGCTCTACAGCTTCACTTCACTGCTGGCAAAGCAGCACTTTCACTAGAACAGCTGGAGCTGGCAGTGTGGACCAACCTGTGCATAAAGCCTTTGAACCAGCCCACAGACAAGCATCTGAGCTCCCAGGAGAACAGTGTTGTCTTGTAACCTGTGTATTAACATTATGTATACACACATACAGATATGTTTTGCATAAAAGCAGTAAATTTTTGCCCTATCCTTTAGTGATGGCAGATCAGTATAATCAGTATAATCTGAAATTTTTTGGTTTTAGGGATTAAAGAAGTTAAAGGCATACAAATAAAAGTGGGAAGTCATCTGCTGGAAACTCTATATGCCTCTCAAATTTTTTTTTAAGTTTACTAGAGCAAATATAGCCAACTCTCACTGGAGCTGCATGAAGAAGGTTCTGCAAAACTGAACTATTACGTCAGGTCTGCAGTCTGTCTCTCTACCCTGTAATTCAAACCTCATGCTTCCCCCTTGTTTCTGCCCTGATTTAAGCAAGGAAATTTTCCTAGCTATAGGAAAGTATCACAGCATGTATTGCAGACATATATGCAGTAAGCACCTCTCAAAAAGTCAAGAAGCAATATTAATTGCTCTGGATTGAGGATTTGTCTCACCTAATGTTTCACTAAAAGAAAGTCAGCCAGACATCCTCCAGAGTCAGCTCATTCCCCTGGAGCTGGGTGGGACAAGCTGCCCTTTTGCATTCCCAACCTCTCACCACTGACTGCAGTGGGCGGCAATTTCTACACTGATCTTATAAGGATTAGATTTTTTAAAAAATTCTTTATAGTGAGCCTGCCTATATGTCTTTTCATTTAGCTCACTTTCTGTTCTGTTTCTCATCCTACTTTTTTTTCCTTTTTTCCCCCCTTCTTTATAAGGAAGCTGAGATCCTATAACTACAAAGGACAATGACAGCTTCATTCCATCTGCTGCTTGCTGGTCCATGCAATGGACATTGCTGTGATCTGCCTTGGAGAATCCAGCTTGACCTGTGGTTCCTGTTTTATTGAACTAAGTATTAAGCATCTCTCTCCTGAAGCTGGCAAAAAACATTATTTATTTCTTAGCAGAGCAATAGGGAAGGACATTAATTTTCCTCTTCTTCTGTCCTACCATTAGCACACTTATTTAAGCCTAAACTTTTCTAACTCTTTAAACGCAGAGAAGTGAGTTTGTGGCATAAAATGTTTCCTTCTTAGATCATAGGTAATGCAGAAATGTTAATAAAAAGAAGCAAGTCATATGTCGCAGATATTTTACTAACACAACTCATGACTTTGACTGATGGCCTTAAAGATCTTTTCCAACCTAAATGACTCTGTGATTCTCTGAAACAGGGAAGAGAGACAGGAGGTAAAGAAGCATTATGTGGAAAGGTAATAGGGAATTCTCAGTGTAGAAATACAGAAGAAAGGAAAAAAGACAAAACAAAAAGGGAATGACACAGTGTGAAGGATAGTAAATAGGAGTTTGTGAAAGATGAAAGAGAGTAATATTGGAGATGGGGTGCTGAAAAATTAATAGGGAAACAAGAAAGGATAATAAATGAAAAAGGAAACAAAAAACAGACTTAGGCTGGGAAGAGAGGAATTGACAAGAAAAGGAGGAGTTAAAGAGACTAGTGTATGAAGAAAAAGTCAACAAAAAATTCAGTGAAAGAAAGAAAAAAACAGAGTAAGTGGAAAACCATGAACTAATGCAAATTTTCTTCAATGCTAGAAGATTTTGCATTAGTTCTTATTATTACAATCCTGTAGCCTGGCATAGTAGGGAGAGGGAGAGAGCAAGAAAGGAAGGAGAAGAGGGACAAGAAAGAAGAACATCCAACATAAACTTATTTCATTTTGTCTAATATACTGAGGCTTCGTGGGGTTTTGGCAGATGTGGTCAGAACATGAGGGTGGTTTTTAGGAAAGAAGTGAGCAGAGCACTTCAGGTAGTGTGTGACCCACTAATGCTTGAATATATGGGCAAAGAAGGTAAGACCACCGCTGGCCTTTGCAATTCATTCTCATATTCAAAACAAAGATATTTGAGATGCACTTTAAAGCTATAGATGGCTTTTGAAACCCAGCACTTAGTTCAGCCATTACCACTGAAGATGTAATTAAGGATCCAAACAGCTTCATCTCCCTCAGACAGTGCAAGAAATAACAGCTCTCTACAAGTGAGGCCCTAATGCAGCACCTCTGGGACACCCCGTGCAGTGGGACTGTGCTGAGAGATAACACTGAGCTGGCTGCTGCCCTCTGTACATGTCTGCTTGTTAGTGGGGGACAACCAAGGTTCTGGCTTGATTGAACCATCACCAAGCTCTGACAAGTGGTGGGACATGTTATGTGTGTGTAATGCACATGTGCACACAGCCCTTGCTTCTCAGAAAACTTCTTCCCTTATCAATTCCATTGCGTTATCAATCCCCTGACCACACAGACTTATGACCCCAAAAACCCCTGCAGATCAAGAATTCTTTGGCCATTATGATGTTCAATGGCCCTTCCCACTCCTAAACTGAGGTCACCTTTTTGTTCAGGTATAAAATGAGAAGCAAACAAAAAAAGAAGAGGAAAGCAGTATCACTCTTCTTCCCATAAAATGGTGAGCTTACAACACGCCTCATCTTAAATATAGCTCAAGGAATGGGCTCTGTATTTGGACTAGCCTGGTTGTACCTGCCCTGAACCTGCTGTCACAGATTAAGTGTCAATGAGAAAACCTTGACAACAGACTGGCTGAACTCTGCCTGGAAAGGAATGGAGCATAAGGCCACTTGGAGCCTGACCCAGAGCCATCCCATGAGAGCTTGCCGTCTAGCCACACTTTGCCTAAAGCCTAAAGTGAGCAAAAAGATGGATGAGATGCAGCACATTTTGCATTGGCCTGTCTGAAATCACAGTGCCTCTGTGTGGAAGTTTCTTTCCCCAGCAGCATTTCATCATTTGAGCTATCTCCCTTCTACCAGTCTGCACTGCTTTACTGCTGATTGGCAAGACAAACACCCAGATCACTTAACAGGCACTCATTTCTGCCTATTTATGTATTTAATTTCCTATGAACAAATGAAATGTGAGAGTTAAAAAAAATGTTTAGATTATCCAATTAAGCAGAGAGAAGTTAATAAATTTCTCACGCTTTATTTTCCTATGCTTCCTTCGTGTACTATGCAGACAGAATGGTGAGTGCACTAAGAAACCTCTTGGCATTTCAGCCAAGATTTTTCAGGGTGTTATCACAAATGACAAAAATATAAACACACTAAAACATAACACATTTCAATCCTAAAAAGGTCGGATTTACATAATTACATCATTGGTTTGCCAATATCCACATTTATCTCATCAGTATAGCATGGCCCACCCATCCCATAAGCTATTCAGATTGTTTGGATTGAATGTGCAAAAGCTGTTACTGATCTATTTTTCTAAAGTTAACATTATGACAACCCTCATAACTAGTGCTGCATTCAAACCAATTGTTGCCTTTGCTTTCAAACCAACTGCTCTTTTCTTCTGATTTTCCACTGATGCTTTTTATGGTAGGATTTTCTGAGAACAAACCTCTGTTTCATGTAATTCATGAAAATGCAGAAAGCATTTCCTCCTCCCTCCCCATTCCCTTTGAAAAGATGAAGGACACCATGTACATAACATAGACAACCACTACCAATGCAGGGAGCCAAACCCTTCAGACCAACCCCTATTTCAGCATTTCCTTAGAGCACCACAGAACTGATGGGGTCATCTCTTTTTTTTTTCCAAAAAAGGAATAGTTTCAAAGATGTACAGTTCTGGTAGAGATCAGCATTTTTATTTGGTTTAAATATGCTGTATATCAGATTTCTGCTATTTAAAAGAAAAATACTTTTAGTAACTGCACTCATAAATCAAAATAAATGCATGGCTTTCTGACTCCCTGTACTAACTCAGCTCTTATTTTTGTCCCATATTTGTATCCCTTCTCATTGCACTGAAGACAACTAAAACTGAACAAGTTGATATAGTTAAATGAACATAAAAATTGTGTAATCCTTAATCTCATCTTACATTACCAAACAACTAAGTCAAAACACAATTCCTATTACAGATATATGAAACGGGTTAAAATGTAAATAATATAGAAATATTATAAAACAGAGCTGATAGTCAAAAGACGTAGGCAGCATGTTTACACCCATTTCTTCTAATATAAGGACATAGAAAATCAGAAAAAATAAGTTGCTGTGCTGAGTTTCAGAGTCAGCACCATTGGCAGGAGAAACGGTCATGAAAAATCTTATATTCAGCTGGATTTTGCAATGCAAATGTCCAAGCCACAGCACAGCTCATAGCCATAAGGTTGAACAGCATTTGCAGTTTTATACCTCTTGAAATAACACAAGTGCTACCAGTGCATCAACTGTCTTAGATCACAAACTTCTTCCTACACTGTCTGAATCCTGTATTTTCTTTTCCTTTTACTTCTTTCTATCCCAAAAATATCCAAATTGGTCAGCATGGCTGAAGTAAACAATCTAGTTTACCCAAAGGTCAAGCTATCTATAGCAAATATTAAGTGATACAGGGACTAGGCCTTCACCCAACACACCCATTCAGTCTTTTCACTCAGTCACATGGAGTTCAAATTTGCAATGACGTAAGAAATACATATATTCAGACAAAAAATAATTTCAGCATCACATCATTTCTCATGGAGTCCTACTGCATGCTGATATTTGCAACTGTCTTGCTTTTGCCAGCTGAGGCTTTTTTTAACCTCAGATCTTAACCTGTTTCCAAGGAAAGATATTTTTACTGCTCATATTTTCAGAAGACTGATTAGTTTTCCAGAGCCCTTATTAGAAAAAGTACAATCCAACATGGAGAAGAATCAAGATCCTCAGATGTATAACTGTGTTCTCTTAAACACCAGGTAGTGGTTTACTCCTTTTTGTTAGAAGGAAGATAGGGACAGAATGAATTCTCTTTAGTATTCATAAGGCTAATGACCAATAATATACTGAAGTAAACACTCAGTGGAAAGCAGAGAATCTGGGACACAATCATGAACTAACACACTGAATTTGTGAAAAACTTACTGGAAAAGCTAAGGTCCTGCATGACAAGAAGAATGGCTTTTTTGAAGAAGAAATATTGTTGCCAACTTCACTTGATTCTGAGAACCATGGTAACAAAATGCCCACCTTCAAAAAGTGATTTTTAACCCCTGGCCAAAAAACAGGTCATTTGGAAAGTTACCTGGAAGTCATAAAACTTGACTGGACTTTTGACTTGCGTGACTCCTGCAATTCAGATAAGCTACCTGGTTTACAAAGGAGGTAAAGAAGGACCTCCCCTCCTCGTAAGGGAGGTCACAGCCATGAGCATTTTTATCATCTATCAATGTGTTCAGGGAGCTCTGGCAACATCTAACTTTGTCAAGTATTTAGGAATTTCAAGTAAGCAGTCAAATTAGTGCAAACTGTTCTACTAAAAGCAAGGAAAGAAGGGGGAAAATAAAAGAGCAAAACTTCTGAAGAATTGGCACAAGGAAACATTATGTAAAAAGAGGTGGAGTAAGAATAAAACCAGAAACTAGTATACAATAAAAAATGGACTCAAATCCAATCCTTATGTTTTTATTCAGGGCAAGCTCTCAATGAAGGCAGCAAAATCTTTGCCTGAGAACTTCAGATGTACAAGAGATAAAATTTCTAGTTTTAATGAAGGGCTGGAAAGACCTTCACCCAAAAGAGATAATATGTTGTCTGTGGGCAACTTCATCAGCTGCAGGGTAAGTTCTCAGCAAACCTCAACATGAAAGGCAGACGAGCTTGAATACAGGCCTGTTAATGGGAAATAAAGAACCCTGCCCCTAAAGATTCCACTCTCTGGAAGTTTCCAGGTAACTGTGATATCTACCATATGAACTCCTCTCAGGCTGACTGGGAGGTTATTGCATGGGTGGGGCGAGCTCGTGTTCCTTGAGCGGTTTCATATCAAGAACATGACACTTTCTTTCAACAGCAGTTTCACACAAACATAAAATCCATCCTCATTATTTGAAAATTCAAGAAACCCTAAAAAAAGTATCTTTTAAAATGTTGGTATAGTAATAGTATCTACAAGGTTATATTCCTTATGCATACATATATTCCCTATACATACACATAATACTATTCCTAATGTTTGTGAAATAAATAAAATACACCAAAGCATAAAGCCATCATATTAAAAAAGCCACAGTGGAATATCCATCCAACTATTTCACAGGATCTGTATCTTTAAACAAAACAGCTTTGGGCAAGAAAACATTTGAGATTAATATACTGTTTTATGAGTAGCTAAAATAAAAATAATATTTTTTCCTTATAATTCTATCCTTTTTCTCACTAATTTAGGCATTGCACAGCAGTAGGTATTGTGTATCAAAAGACACATGAATGAAAGAGAACAGTCACATTTACAGTCTTTCATCACAGACTGATTTGATGCAGGTACTCCTCAGTATCTGCAGGTCTGTGGATGCATAAATAATTGGTAACTACTGAAAACCCACTCAAAGCAAAAGTAGTAAAATCCGTATCAGTAAAAAGAAAATCCAGAACATCAGAGACTTCTTTTATACATTTTGTTCAGATCTCAGCAAGATTGGTAACAGCAAGTAGGAAAAGAACTGTTCTCATCCAATATGTAAGTTTGAAAACAGACATAAAATCCAAGAGTAGAGGTTGGTGGTTTAAAGAGCAATTAACTATTTATTTTCTCACACAGCTGAAGGAAGAAGAAACAGTTTTCATTGTTCTGACTGAAATTCCCAGTTAATCTGAAAGCATATTTTAGTTTGGAAACTAAAAAAAAAAAAGGAATATATATCCTTCATTATTTATAAGCATCATCTTACCTTACATCTCTTGGTGAGTTCTGTTTCTAGATGACTTTGGCAGGTATTTTAATTCAGAATTAGTTTCAGCAATACGTGCCATTACATCTGCTCTTTAAAATAAACTGCTTTTTCTCTTTTCATCAGACAAAGCATGTGGCCTGAAAGAGCTGCAGCGTCTCTGCTCAAGAGATTCCAGGGACACTCAGAGGCTTTCTTTGCACTGTATGAAAGTTAAATCTGAGCAAGGAAGGCATTTTTCCTGTCCCGGAAATCAGCATAACCAAAACCAATGCTGAGCTAATGAGAAATGTTTCTTCCATGTGTTCTGTTTGGCAGACACCGCGAGTCATATCAAGGAAACACGTGATGTTTATAAATACAATATGGCTTATGTTGTCATAACCTCTCAATGACAAAAAGAGCATTAGAAAAAGCAGACAGCAAAACAGCAGGAGAGATGAGATTTGTGTCATTTGGAAGGTCTCTATCAGATAATAGAGGTATTAGCAATTGCCTTTTCATTTTGGTTTTTTTTTCCCTTTTTTCCCAAAAGGAAACAAAGTTTTATAGTAATAGGATCAGTAAGGTAAACACAAAGCAACTTATATAAATGCTGTCCTATAGTCATCCTAGCACTAAAATGCATTCACCCAATTTATTGCTTGAATTATTTTCCAATAAATACTTTTGTTGTAAATACCTCTATATAATGCAGAGCTCTTATTTTTTTTGCTGTACTATGCAATGTAAAGATATAACTGTGGCAGTGTTTGCAACTTTTATGTTTATTGATGTTAAGATCATAAGCTAGCCAATGAAAAGAAATTAAAGATGCTGGATGTATGTTTACAGTACCTTAAGAACACAGAATAATTATTCTGCTTTTATTATTTCTCTATCTTTTCTGCAAAGCAGAATTTTAGTCTCCTTGGAAGCCTGAAATTCTTGGGCAGTTGTTTGAGGGTTTCTAGTACTTGTAGGGTATTTTTAAGTTCACACATTGCATCTAGCTCTAGAGAGTTAAAATGCTGGCAGTCTGCTAACCAGTCACTTTCAGAGGAAAAATGAAAAGTTGGAGGTGTGCAATTTCAGTAATAAAAGCTATTTAGCACAAGTTTACACAACTTAACAAATGTCTGTCTCATTTTCCTATACAACTCATTTTAACTCCTCTCCTCTCACCCTGGCAGCCAAAACCCCCATTGCTGTCAGGATCATTATCATCTTTTAGCCACTCTAACTCCAACAAAGTGTGGAATTTCCAGGTACTCTGCACTGCCCCAACTCAGCTCTGACTCAACTTGCCCTAATTGTTCTTTCTTGGAGAAACAATCTCAAAAAAAGAAAAAAAATTTTTTTCCAAAACACCTCAAAGCATACCTCAATACAACAACAGCCACAACAAGCATTCTTTGGATATTCTGACCTCACCCAGCAGAGATCTTATGCAAGTCAGACAATTAAGTAAAACCATGGTAGGTCTAGGACACTTCAAAATAAAGTGTACCTCACAGACTTTAGGTCAGGTGGATGGGAAGAAGAAGACTGCCAAGCAAAATAGTCACTAGTTTTTATGAAGTAAACACTCCCTCCCACTTCTCAAAATTGTCTGGTAGGTGAAGCTCAAAACAAACCACTGCATAAGCCAACATTATTAGCATCCAGCTGTGACACCAGAAACAGTGACTAGTTTCTGTAACAGAAGGGGGAGATTGTAACTTCAGTTTCTTTAGCCTTTAGCCACTCCAGGAAAGGAGGGTGTTAAAATGAGGGTAGAAAGTATGCGGCGCACATTCAGTGGGGGAATCACTTCAGCTCAACAGCATATAAAAGCCCACAGTCATTTCCTTACAGCCATGTCCTGGCTTTCAGTCTGTGCACCATGACTGACTGGGTGCCAGTCTGGGCCCTTCCTCTTCCAACCCATGGAAATCACAAATAGCAATTCCAAGGGCACAGAGCAGCATGGCTGTGAACAGGCATTTACATTGGAATTCAGAACAATGCTGGGGGGTGAAAAAGACCATCTAAACATTTGTTCATAAGATAGTATTTTGTCAAAGAAAGTATTGTTGCACAGACAGCTAGAAAGTGCTCATAAATTATACAAGCTCAGGTGAAGGAATAAATGAATAAAAGGCAGCAATGTGAAGATATATTTTTCAAAAAAAAAAAAAAAACCAAAAAAAAAAAAAAAAAACCAACAAAAACAAAAAGGAGCTGTTGCAGATTTACAGAGTACATTTTGGGAAAGGAAAAATAAGGAAGAGCACAAGCACAAATATTCAGTGAGACAGCACTATGTGGCTACTTTTTTCTTAGCAGCATTCAACATGGCAGACCTGTCAAACAGACCATGCTCTTTGAGATGGAAAGGGCCAATACCAGTAAGCAAGTGATGCACTCAGAAGGATTTCAAGAAAAACTTTCCTTTAGAGCTCGCTTGGACCCTCAGCCGATTCCCTTTTCTCAACCCAGTCAGAAAAAAGCATGAAACAAAGAAGAGCAGGAAAATTAGAATTAATGGAAAGCTGAATGGTTCAGTAGAAGATCTGAAAGTTACAGATCCCACATTCTTCTCGGACATTTTGAGTCTTCTTGTCCATATGGGTAACACTTAATACTTCAAGTGTTACTGCCAATTCTTATACAGGTCTAACATCTGTTTGGTAGTTAAAACAGGTGTTCAAGCTGGCAGCTAACACTATTTTCTTAGATTATTTTGGGCCAGTTGCATGGAAATTATTATAAAGCACATTAATAGAAGCCTGAATGTCATCAAAACCAGGGATAAACATTCCAAAGGGACAAGAAGACAAATAGTAAAAAAGGTCTGTAAAGGCAAAACTTTCCCAATCAACAAGAAAATAAAGCTTTAACTCACAAATGACAGGAGATACAACCACACTCAGAGTATCACCATGGAAAAATATATTTACAATGACTAATCCATTATACTCTAAATACTGTTTTTCAATGGTCTGACAGTCAGCTGCTTTTCTGTAGGTATTTTGAAACAGTTAAACATTATGCCAAGCACACACTCCACCCTCCCCCTGTAGTGAATTTAGCACTCATATATCATATGAAATTGATGAACATCAATTTGCCTAATGCCAAGATATGCAAACATCAAAGGAGAGATAAGAAGCAAAGGTTTTTCTACAATCTTATGGGTACTCTGCAATAGCAGTATGTAAAATGTACAAGTTTTTCACTTAGAACCCTCCCATTTCCCCCCTCCTTTACTCTGGTTTGCTAAGGAAAGAGGGATAAATAATCCATCTGGCTATTGGTGGCTTTTTTCTGATGAACTAATAACCTGTGAATCCCCAGGCAAATTTCAACCAGATTTAACTAATGAGTAGAAAGACTACCATGTCCCTATAAATTTTGCCAAATTAGTGATTTGGTGGAAGATCCTACTGTACCTCTGCCAAAGAAACAGTTGCAGTGTGGGCTCCAGCTTTTCAGACTCCAGAGGATGAACACTGGAGAGTGTTATTACTTTGGGAAAAGCCCCAGTTAGGACCTGAGTGTTGCTGCATAAGGAAGAACCCAACCAAAAGACACACATCCTTAGAGAAACAGGTTTCAGTATTTCTGAGCTCAAGAAATCACTTGTTTCCATGCTTATAACTTTGAAGTGCAGAAGTTCACATAGATCAAAGGGAAGACTTTTTGCATGTTTATCCACAAAGCCCCTATGAACATCCTGGCTCTGACTTCACCTCTCAGACCAGAAAGACAAGAAATCTGCCAATGCAAAGCAAAAGCCAAATGAGAAAATAGCTCTTTTGCTGGATGCACAGAATTTCAAAATGGCATCTTTGCATTTCTGAAAAGCAAAACACAATATTTGGCCATGAAAACACCACCTCTGCAAAGGTCGCCACTGTGTCACCATTATTTTTTTTATTTTGGCCAAAAGGTGCTAACTCAGATATAATCAGGAGTTGCTGAGTGTGCATATCTGTTATACAACATAGGATTTTAAAATAATTTCAGTTTTTGCACAGGGGCAGCACCTGTGTTTGAAACAGCTCTGCTAGGCAGCAAATGCCTGGAAGAGGGCCAAAGAAGTAATTTTTACTTTCAAATATATGTACCTTTAAATTAGTACCTTCAAATAGGCCTAGAACACACAAATAAACCTACAGTATATACCTTCAGCATCCCCTGGACATGGAACAAGAGCAGTTTAACATAACTTTATAAAGCCACAGTTACAAGCATTAATGCCATAATGCACAGTGACAGTATGTCCCACCTTTGAACATGAATCTGATGTACCAGATACATCCAGTTACTGCCACAGCAATATAACTAGAACTGAAGAATTTCAGGATGTTACAGAATAGACAAAAAACTATCACATCTACCCTTTGAAGCACATCCATTTCTTTTCTCATGTTGTGTGTGCAGCAGTGTGAAAAATCAAGTAATTAGATTTCTGACCTATCCAAAGGACCATTTTATAACTGAAGTGCATAAATGAGAGGTGGTTGAGAACAGTGCCTGTAAATAAATTATTTCAATCTTTCTAAAATATTGTGGCCTTAAACTGTTGAAACACAAGAAGTACTTACATAAAATATTAGTAATAAAGCAGGGAGACATGCTCAGAATTGATAATGCAACCAAGTAACAAATCCACAGTTAAGGAAATCACTTCACAGGAAATTTTCTACACAGTTGAATCAGCTTTGGAATGCACATAAAAGCCACAAAGTAAGTAGGACAGTAGTGGCATTGTCTTCTGGCCCCATGGAGTTAATTTGGTTGTACTGTTTCCTGTGGACAGACCTAGGATGGGTGGGGAGGAGATGAGGTTGTGTAATCTCACCACCACCCCCCCCTCCACTGCAACACCAGCTGCAGGTAACGTGGTGGAAGAGCTGTCCCACAGCTGCATCTCCTGCCCTCTTGGCACCAAGGTGGGAGGTAACAGTGCAGCAAAGGACAGACACAGTGAGATAGAGAAATCAAATGTTCCAAATGCACTCTCTGTAGTTTCCTAATACAAAATGTTCACCTGAAAATACAAATATGCTCATCCTTTTTCAGAGCAGGTAGAATATTTAGAAAAAGACAAAACTATTTACACCACAATGGGTATTTATCAGAATTTCCTATCCACAACCATAATTTAGAAAGAGTTTCAGTAGTTTTGAAGTGAGGTACAGTTGCTCAGCCACTGGAAACCAATCCCTGCTGAAACTTTGCAGGAGTGTACTAACACTATGCCATACTTCACTGTAAAGGGTTTGCAAACACAGAATAGGAAGCTGTAAAAACTCTGAGTACTGTCTTTGACACAAAATACATAATTAAAGGCTATGTTTTGCTTCACACACTTTACTGCATTTTAACAAGATCAAAAAAACAGTTAATGCCCAGGGCAAATAATTGGAAAAAGAAAAGCAGTTAAAACACATTACAAAACAAGCATTATTTATTCCCTTTTCTGTATATGTGCCATATGTATAAGCCCAGATTTTCTGAATTGCTATGTACTTACTACATTTCAGAGTTTAAACATTTAGCAGAAGAGATGGAGGAAAAAAAGAGTATAAATGCGGCATTAGTACTTACCCTTATATCTCCATTTACAGCTCTGGAAGTGTGATTAAATGCATGTGCAGGGTCTTTGTTGTAAACTTTAAGGAAAGATCGGTCTTGAATATTCCTGGAATTAAAGAATCAGCAATGACAACAGATGAAAGAAGTTTTATTTACTTTGTTGCCTGAAAGTTTCAGGTAACAGACAAGCATAGTAGATCTGCAGTCGATCTATAAGAAAAAGGTAAACGCCATAACTAAGACACAAACAAACAAAAACCCACTTTGATTCTCTTTCCCATGGGAAGTATCATTCTTTCACTAGAACTCCACACCCATAAAAATTAGATAGTGTTAAGTTTCTTTCAAGATCCTGCCATAGAGTGAAAACACTTTGAAGACAATAGAACTTCAACATTTACACAGCACTCAAAAAGGATTAGTTAATATTTACATGTTTTATTGTGCACTCAGCCCACATAAATTTTTGCTATTCTAAGAAGCAAGAATATCAAAAGAAAAGCAGTCTTTCTAACTGTAATGAGGAAATTTTAATTATCAGCTTGTTCACAAAGCTGAAAAACATCCACAAAAGCTAAAAATTCAATAGTAGATAAATTCTTGCTCTAAAATTTATCTATAATAAAGACAGTTTTTAAAGGGAAAAAGTATTGCAGAAACAAATTAGCAAAAATTTTGATGAAAGCTTACACAGAAATAGTTTTGATGAAAAGCTCTACAAGAATACTTCTGTTTTATTCAGACTCTACACTTTGTCTTTGATTAGTTAATTTTTTAACTACTACATTTAGGAAAGAAATGACAGTTTTTAATTTTCTTTCAAGACCTACCTTCCAATAATTTTATGGCTTTGACACTTGCCCTGAGCTCTGCTGATTTCTGATTCACATATAATCAGTAGCAAAGCCTCCAGTCTATGCTCACTTACATCCTTTCAAAGCTGCGATTCCTTTCATTTCCCTGTAGTGATCTCTAGAGAATTCACTTACACATGTGACTGAATTCCTTTCCTCCAGGTGCAGCTACAAGTCTAGTGAACTGATCTTAATCACTTGGATTATAATTTAAAAATGAAGGGAAGGATTGTTGGGCAGGCCCAATTTCTTTCTTACAATGTCATATTACAATCAGTGATTGCTTTGAATGGGTAGCTAGTCAGAACTTGTGTTGCTGTTGTAGATGTCAAGTAGTTATTAAAGAAGCCTCGCAGCTTGAGAGACAGATCAGTGTCTTGTGTTTAAGAACTGGAGGGCTGATGAGAAGTTTAGTATTTATGAGTGTTTACTTGTAGACTGCATAGGAAAATAGCTACCTTGCGGCAAGTTCTTCAATTATTTACGGTAACATAAACTGTTTTCCATCTTTCAAATGTGACCCTTTGGCTTTGAGACCTGCACCGCGAGGCTCAGCTACCATTATCTGCCTTGAACTTGGGACTATGTTCTTCTTGACACAAAGCAAGCTCTCTCATCTTCTGTTCAAGAAATGGCTTATTACTCACTTAAATACATTTTATCTGATGTCCTTTCTGTCTGATGGCTATGAGATGGTACCTCAAACAACTGGAGTTTTTTAAAAGGCATTTTCCATAAATATTTCTTGTAGAAACATGACACTTTAAAGTAAAACATTGCTGCAAGGCAAAGCACCAAAATACTAGACATTTGATCTCTGATATGAATGTATTTCACCTCATGTTGCTATTCTAAGATGAACATTACTGATAACAGGTATGTATTACTGTACGTTTATTATTACTGTAATTTGCATTACTGCAGCTCCCAGATGCCCTTGGCATGTTCAAAAGCCTCACTGATCTTCATGTGCTGTGTAAACACCCCAGGAAGACAACTTTTCGCCAACTTACAAGGTGAATAGGAGTCACAAGAGACAATAGAATAGCTGCAGGAAGATAAGGGAACAAAAAAGAACTCAGAAGATCATAGTCTCTCCAGCCAGAGGAGCAGTAAACAAATCTTGGAACTACAGGCATGTTCTGAGTAGGCAGTGAAACAGAGAGAGTGGGAAGGAGAGCAATGCGGTGGTTTTGCAGATGTCTGTGGACAACACCTTCCAAGCACGTTAGAGGGCTGCCTGAGAGAGGGGGAAGGCACTTGTTCGAAAATTAAAGATGTAGAATTCAACCTGGCATTATTCACCAAGTGGAAGCAGATGGCATTTGGTACTCAATAAGAAATGAAAAGTAGCATTGAAGTGGGCTTGGAGGAGCCTTCATAATGAAGACAAGTAGTTTAATGAGATGTTGAAGATACAGTCAGAGGACAAGTGAAAAATAAATGCATGCAGAACAGTCTGCTTGTCAAACTAGGAGAATGATCTTTGTTGCTTCATTTGAATGGGTAAGAGCAAGCAAGATTACAGCAAGATTACCTATTACCTGTGCCAACTGCCAAGAAAAGCCAATTACAGCAGTTGCTATTAAAAAGTTGAAGAATTACATGAGTGTTTTTTTCTTTGTGTGATGGGAAATGAAAGGCTGTAAAATAGGGATGTTCTGGAGCAAAAATCTGAAGTCCACACTAGATGCAGAGCCCTGAACCCCTTTAAGAAAAAGACTGGACTTAAATGGAAAGACAGAGCTTTGTCCCCAGTGAGAAGAAAATTAAAAGAAGATGAAGATGAAGACGACAAAGAAGAAGAAGATGAACAAAAAGAAGAGGGGAAGGAGTATGATGGCCTATTGCAAGGCACAGAAGAACATGTCCTCTCCATCTCCTCTGAGGGAGACTGAGAACTTAAAGACCTGATTGAAACCCCTCTGTTTAAGGGAAAGAAAGAGGAGGATTGAAGGAAGACAAGACAAACAAATGAGAGAAAAAGGATGTTTCATTTCATCTGTTCTCTGAGGGAGACACTGACAAGATCTTTGAAGAGTAAGGAACAGAAATGGAGAAATGGTTGTGAAAATTATTCAAAGGTGGTGAAAATGCATGTTATGGACTCCATTAACCTGAAATTAACCTGGAATTGCTGAGGTTTCCTAAGTGAGAAGGCTGGCAGAACTGAAGGAGGGAATTTTGTTATGGAGAAAGTCAGCTGGGTTGTGGGATTTCCTCTAGAAATGCTTGACAATACAGGCATAGGAACAGAGGAAGCAGATGTTGGGGTTGAGCCAGGCCTGAGGCTGGCAGAGTGACGCCTGCAATGGGAGCAAGGGAAAAAAAGGTGGAGTGGCATTAGGATAATCAACAACTGCATTCTCAAGGGCATGAAGTCATAAACTGTTAGTCTGAAACTCAAGGGAAGATGGAGGGATAAAGGGAGAGAGAAGGAGCCAATGGGCTAGATGATGGTTGGCAATAATGCACTTGGCAACAGAGATGTAGTAACCCCTATCATGATTCAATCAGTTGATCTGATCTTGTGAATAAACTGTTTGATGTATAAGAAACTTGGGTACATGTTGAAAGATGATATTTGATGAAAAAAATCAGATGGGCCTTTACATAGGCATTACAGTGGCCAAACATGGGTGTGGCAGTCTGCAAAGCAAATAAGATTAAAAGAAACTGAAATCCAAGAGACTAGCTAATGACAAGACACTGGACAGACAACCTGAGGAAAGCAAGACAGAGGTGAAAAAAGGGCATGTGGTACCGTTCAAAGATTAAGAACAGAAATGGAGAAATTGGATGGGGAAGGGCTAGAAAAGCTCCAAGTTGCTCTTTTAACTACGGGATGATAAGGAGGAACACCTTAGCCAAAGGATCTCCAGAAGTAACAAGGCAGTAGTGGAGACTACACTTCTCTTGTACCACAAAATCTTCCTACCTTAGTGGTAGACTAGCAGAGAGCAAACAGCTTTTCTGCTTTCTCCTTTATCTTCTTATGCTCCTCTGCCCATTTTTATCACAGTTTATTTATTTAGCGTAACACGTTTGCGTGTATCTGAGAGCTTTATTTATGCATCATTTGGGACTTTCTAGGGGCTCTGAGACCCTGGAACTTCTGCTGAAGAAATCTGGTTAATTAAGAAGCTGCACTCCCAGAAAATAAAGGATAAAAAGGTGAACTATTTATTGACCAAGCTCTGAATTAGTGAAGTGACTACATCAGTTGCTGCATCCTGACATATAACAGGAAGGTACAGCAGTGGTCCCCAGTGTCACAGAGCTTTGACTGTGTTAGATGGCTCAACTGGGACTGTTGTAAGGACATCAGTGACATTCATGTTTGTTACTTCAGGCTCATGAGATCAGGCTTTGCACTCCCAGCAAAGACACAACCCAGTTTTCTGTAAATGTTTATTCTGTATTCTGTATTTTAAATGATTGTGTCTCTGTTAAAATTCAATAAACATATTAAGTATGTGAACCCTTGTATATTATACAAATATTTCAACAAGGCATGCCATTTATCATATTATCATATTAACATATATTATCATATATTATCAGTGGCTTGTGCAATGGATATTGCACCTGCAGCTAAAGTTATTGTCAGACCAGACCTCCTGCATTACTCAGATACCACTGAACATGCCTTTATGTGTCAGGCCACTCTCTGTCAGATACTTATCAACCCCATTCCTTTCTATTCTATAAGTGCACAACAAAACAAAAAACACAAAAAAAACCCGCAACCCCATGAAACCAGTAGCTGTAATTCCATGTCTTACCTCACATCACACAATTCATAGTATATGTTTCTGCTCTCATCCTTGATGTAAATGGCGACGCTGGGCGATTCCAGCATTTTCATTGTCAGCTGCTGGGGGAAGGCACTTACAAAAAGGGCACGAATTGTGTCTGTGCTTGTGATTTCATTCGGCATCCTCAACTGCTTTGTTTCGTCTCCATACTGAAGATATAATACACCTGCAAGCAAATGTAATAGAAGTTACATATTCTTAAATGCACAGTCATGTTCTGGTTTCAAAGTCTATGTGGAACACAGATCAAGCCCATAATGAAAAGAGAAAAAACCACTCACACTTTTTAAAAAATAAAGCACATATGTCATTCTACTTTTCAGCAGACTATTGGAGTAGAGCATAGAACATAGATATGGTTCAGCCTTGACAAATGTGCTAGTCCCAGTACTGAGATGCCTCTTATTGTACTTCAGTTAGATAAATCAGAAGTTTACCTTACAAATCCTAATGAAAAATCTCAAACACACCAAGCTGGCTCTGTATTGGAAGTTGTTGGTAAATCACAAGGTACTTTTTTAGAAAGTAGCTAAGGAAGAAATTTATCCTTTTATTTATCCCAGCTTCCCTTATACATAACCTCCCACTTACCAATAAAACAAAAATTTTCATTTTAGCTCAAGGAATTTTATATGCACAGTTCAATTTGCTGGCATTATATAGCATAAAGCCTCAGATGAAACTCCAGCCAGGAGTAAAACTGAGGTACCCCACAAAAAAACAAGAGCAATTTTGGAACCTTTCAGTTTCACAGCACTGTAAATAATCATGCTTAGTGCTCAGGGAGAAACATAAGTAATCTTAAATGCTGAATTGCAAAATATGGACATTCTTATTCACTCAAGACAGGACACCTTTCTGATGCAGCTATTTTCAGGGAATGGGAGGCCATGATACACTCAATAATGGAAAGAAACATGAATCATACAGACCAGGGACTGAGGGAGGGGATACAAAGTTCCTCTTCCATGATGCCTGTGTTGGCCCTGCCAGGCCTATGCTGACTCCTGTACAACCAGCAGGTGCCTGTACTCCACTGGCCAGTACTGCATGAGTGTGGCTCATAAGCTTTGCTACAGCCCAGTCCCATGCCATCATGACCTCCAAAGCCCTCCAAGGACTAAAGCACTCAGAAAGAGCTATCTCAATCAACAGAAAAAATCAGTCTGGACTTGATGGTGTTGATGAGTTCTAACCATGCTGGATCTGGCTCCGAAAGAGCCAAGAAACCAAAAGATCTTCTGAAGAGCATCTCCAGTGTGGGAAGGTTTATTAGAACCTGCACAGCAAGAAACAACCTGCCACAGGACTGCAACTGAACTAAGCAATTTCCTGGGATGTACAGCACTAGGGAGTAGATTCAGAAGCAAGTGTTCAGCTGAACTACTTTGGATACAAGGAGATGGGGGCTGATAAGCCCAGTTGAGTGCACTGTGATGTTTTTGAGCCATCCCAGGTGTCTCTGTGCAACACTGTCCCAGGAGGAAACACCTTTACTGTCTTGCTGTCTGTATGAGATGGAGCAAGTGTAGCTTCCACAGTGGTGTAAAAGCATGGCAGATCACAGAACTGAAAGGAACCTCTGGAGGTCATCTGGTCCACCCCCACCCCACTCAAACCGGGACAGCTACAGCCACTTGCACAGGACAGTGTCCAGACAGTTTCTGTATATCTTCTAAGACAGAAACTCCACAGCATTTTTGAGAAACTTCTGTCAGTGCCTGGTCAATCCCACGATGAAGAAAGGTTTCCTGATATCAGGGGGAATCTCATGCTCCATTCGGTGATTATTGTTTTTGGCCTTCTAAGTGGGCATGAATGAAGAGAGCCTGGCTCTTCTTTGCCCCCTCCCTTCAGGTTCTTTTGTATATTGATAACATCACTGCCCTTGAGCCTTCTCCAGGCTGAACAGTCCCAGATCTCTTAACCTGTCAGAGCAAAGAGGCTCCAACCAAGTTAATAATTCTTGTGACCCTCTACTGGATTCTGTCCAGTCTTGGGAAGATTCTGTGCTGCCAGGCCTTTGCATCAACCAATAATTAACACAGGTGGGCTAAAGCCTGGCAGAGCATTTTACACAACCTGAATTCACCACAGCAATTGCAGTGAAGATGCACTGTAATGTTGTTCCCCCATGACCAATATAACCAGGAGGGTTGGGAACACAAGGCCCTCAGTGCAGTTGCCATTGGTCATCAGCAAATCTCAGCAAATCACAAAGTTTAGATGGTAAGTCAGTGAGTCACACTTGAAAGTCATCAGCAACAGGATGGGCACTTTATGGTGCTGAGATGCAAACACTGAGCAAAAGCAATGGGAAAAGAAGAGGTCCTAGAATACAAGGGCAATTAAAGAAAAGAAGGCATTTCAAGCTAAGATAAGCCCTGTTTCCCCTTAGTCTTTAATATTTTTGTCCCTATTATGTTGTTCGTAGTTGCTATAAAGGAGGGCAGAAACAGTCAGATGTTCCTACAATCAGTTTGTAATTGTGCTTGCACTTAGGGAAGGAAAATATTAACTTTCCTGAACACTAATCAGACTGCTCAGCATTACCTATTATTTAATATTAGGCTGCTTTTATAAAATAATGCTGTTAACCTAATCTTCGTATTATTATCAAGAGCTGATACCTATTTCTTCATTAATATGAATCCTACTACAAAAATTTCCATTTTCCTTTGTCTGGAAAAACTTTTTCAGACAGAAATTAAACAAGTTTTCTTTCAAAGACTGAGAGGAGTTTTCCTATGACTTTTATTTCTAATGCCAATATTTAATGAGCTATTAAACTATTTTTCTCTTTTTATTGTAATTTGAGACATCATTAATTTCTTTATGTTCTTTTAGGTAAAATTGTCTTTTTAGGGCTCAAATATTCTGTGCAGCTAAACACTCTTTAGGATTCAGAAACTAACTACATTTGTAAAAAAATTAAACAAGTTAATGATTGCATTTATTTCACTTTTCCGAGATATGCAAAGACATACTCATATCTGATGATAGCTTTCAGTTATGAAAAAAGTTCTTCCTTATGAAGAACATTAGGAACCTTCTATGTTTTGGCATTTAAATTTTCTTGGATTTAGTAACTTTTTTTTTTTTTTTTGCTAAAAAGATAGGCTTTGCATATCAGCTTTGCAGTTGGATGTGACTCACTTTTCTGCCCAGTTTAAAAGTTAGCGCAAAATTTAGAAAGGCTAGTTTTGTGTTTCAGACCATTAAAACCACACTCAATATTGAGCTACTGAAACCATTAACACAGAATAAGTGGCAGAGTTGAAAAATCTTCCTTACACAGAAGTCAAAATCATGGCAGAACAGTCTTGATTCTGCCTGTGCTTCAATGCTCCCACAAAATACTGATCCAAAGCAAAATCACAGCTGTCCTTGAGTCCTGAATTTTCAAAACAAATATACATATTATGCCTTAAAACAGACAGCTTAAACATACAACTTGGAGAAATGTTTTGGCCCCAGTCTCACTTGAGAGAGAAAATATATTTTCAAAGGCATAATAAATTATTTTATTTTTTTCTCCTTTAAACCACATGCCCTTAAAAAAACCCTACTGCTTTTCCTCATGAGTTGTCTGATCCATATAATGATATAGCAATGCTTTAAGGCATTTCCTATTTGACAGAAGTAACTGCTCACTTCTAGAAATCCTTTTTGAGCATGACAAAATAAAGAGACTCAAAATCCATAAGTTAAAATCATTCATAATATTTTTCTTCCACACACTGCCCAGGTGAAATTATGAACACCGACAATAACCACAGATTCCACTTCATGTAAGCTGCTGGAGCTCTGAGGATTTTTCAGCTAAAAATCACTCCCGTGGAGATTAAAGCAAGAAGAAATAGAATGTAACTTAGACATGGTTTTTGTTAGGGCACAGAACATACATCAGCAAAGCTGCTGGAAAGACAATGAAACACAAGGGATGTTCCTGTCTGCATGTTCCCGCAAGTCCCTCTTGCACTTACTTATGCTTCTGTTACAATGGATTTACCTGAAACATGAAGATTGTCCCCATTTTTATACAACACAAATCAAATAGGACTATGAAATTCCCTGCTACTCCAGGACAACATGTATGAGGGTGACTGTGAACGAGGTAACGACACCACACAACAGTTTTGAAAGTGCACATCAGACACTTTGTGGCTCCCATTTCCAAGAGCTCTGAGGTACAGCCAGTCCTGCGCTGTCCTACAGCTACAACACAAACTAGAATGGTCAGCCATCCCCTTAGTCATGTAGTATAACTTAGCTGCAGAAATACCTCCGGAATTTTTGATCATTCTTCACCCTACAAGCAACAGACCACAGACTTAAACACAGGCCACAGCAGAAAACGTTTACTTGTAGGCCTTAGTAACATCAGCCTTGTAACAAATTGCTTCACAACACTCCTGTCAATAAAGATGTATGCTTCATAGAAGGGAAATTAAACACCCGAGAGGCAAAAGAACATGTTCAAAGAAAGGTTTACAAGCATCAAACCCAGATCTGATGATGATCCTGTGAACACACCACATGACTGCCCTTTCCTTCCCTACACACAGAGCTCTTTCAAAACAGTATTTTCTGCTGCCTCTTTATCAATGGTCAGTGGCAGGATGTGCAAAATATTTCATCTCAGGGATGATCTACATGAAAGACAGCACGGTGCAATAAAAGATGCAGAGTTACCCTGGCTCGGATGGCTGAGCCCATCAGCGCTGGGTTGGAATGCCCAGTGCAGCCTTCCTGTGCCTTCAGCCAGCACAGCCCTGAGCTCAGGCACACACATCACATTCACAGAAAGGCCTTCAGCTCAGACAGTGCTGCTGAACTGCAAAACCCACTTGGGAGCTGAGGACATGCCCCTACAGTGTGAGGGTGAATCTCACCTGATCACACAGGGTCCAGGCTGGCTTTAGAGCAGGGAGATGCGTAACCACAATAGGGTTGGCACAGCACCCACACTGATAAGACCATAATTCCTGAGTCACAACTGGTAAAGTTTTACTCCTTATGGCAAGAGCTAATGTCATGCAGGTGTCAGGAAACCACCCAGCTCACATAGCTCAGCACCTCCATCACATACACGGTGCTGACCTAACCCTGACTAAGCACCACATCATCATGGTTATATTGCTAACAATGATCTCCATGCAGGGCAGCTTACATACTTAGGAGAACTTTAATCACAATTAGCTTTTGTTTAAAGAACAAAAATTATCTTTAGAAATACATTATTTAAGAGAGGAAAGTCAAATACCTGATAAAACAAGAGTAAGTAAACAAACAAGATTGTGTCCTCTTCTGTGACTTTTACATCTCAAACGATGGATTTTAAATGGAGAAATACAATTTCTCACATAATTCTCTTACAACAAAGAAGAAAAAACGGAGGCAGAAAGTTAAATAATTCCTCAGTTTTATGAAATAAAATACAGTTAAAGCTTACATTTGAGTTCATGAGCTTCTTTTCTGTGAAGCTACAGGGCTCCCTCTCTGTAGGCCAGATGTCTTAAAAACTTCTGCATTGAAATATCTTACTGGCATTTGGCAGTACCTTAATCCAGCTGAAGAGAAGTATTAACTGATGATAAAATCTGTATTTGGCTGGTGTAGGATGCTTGGGCACTGGAGCATTGAAACCTTCCCAGAGAACCAAAAACCACTAGCATGAACAAGGCACTCCTACTCTCTTCCAACATAGCTATTGTATGTATCCTCTGGAAATTGTGTGTTGAATCTGAAAATTTCTAGTAATAGTTGGTTAGACTGTAATAGCTGGTTAGACTACAGCAATCAAAACCTGAATGCATTGGAAGCCCTGGACCTTCTTGAAATACAAGTTGCAAAGCATGGTATAACTAAAATGGGGAGAATGCCATTAGATTAGTTTCACTCTTTACCCCTAACAATCAGTTAACCATATCTTTTTGAGAAGATGGGCAAATTTTGTCTTTTCATGCTGCTTTAGCTTGATCTTCCACCATGAGTCCATTGAGTCACTGTCTCTGTCTGGACATTCCCTCATGCTGAAGTCAGCAGCAATGGTAACAAGCTAAAGTGAGAAAAAGCATCCTTGTTTCTTACTTCTAGTTATGTCAAGTCATTACTTGAGACTTGCATGAGTTTTAAAACCTAAGGATAATCTTTAAAGTCTCAATGATAACTGTTTTTGTTGGGGCCAGGCCTTTCCTCAAAAATGTAGTTTTAAATTTTAATTTCTTATAACTAAGATTTCAAGATACTTCCATTTTGTTCTTTGCTTTTGACAAAATTGTCATATATAAGAGTGCAAGCATGGCATAGGCCCATATTGTTGTTCTGTTCCCCATCCCTCCTTCCCCCTGAACTACCTAATAAACAGAGCAAACACATATCACCAAATTCTGCCAAAGTTATGCAGACACAAGTTTATTACAGTAACAACTCTTGCAGCATGGAAGAAATTCCTCAATATTAAGTTCTTACTTTCCATACCCTCAAGACTTAACTCTCCTATTTCACCACACAGTTTCAACTAGTCTGAGGTCATTGCCATGAACCTTGTGGTATTTCTAGCCTGAAGCTCTCATAATAACTTCTCTTAGTACTCCCTCCTGAAAATCTGTCCTCCACATTCAGAAAATGTTCTATAAATATACTTAGCTATCTTAAAGTACTAAGAGAATAAAAAAGTAGATATTTTAATGAATAAAAGCAATTACTTTTTTTTTCCACGATAGTCTGAAGAGATTTGTTCAAGGTATTAAATTGTTTGATAACAGTTTCAATAAAAATAGGAACTGTTTCATTTAGTCCAGTATTACATTTTACTGCTATTTCATTTTTCTCTGCTACTTACAGTGACTTGCAATAATTTGTTAATGAAAAAGACAGATGGAAAACTCAATAGTCACATAAATTTCCTACCAAAATGTTATTAAAAATAAAGGTTTTTAACTGCCACAAAAATACTACCACTTTTCTACAAACAAATGCATTCAGCTGGCTAAGAAGAATAAGTAAAATACCAAAAAGAAAATGGACAACTTTTTTTACCTAAAGAAAACCCAGTATTTTCCCTGTCTGATTCCTGATAAAGCCTGTGAAAAAGCCTCTTGTCAAAAAGCAACTTTGTCTATATGCCTATATTAGCAACTCCAAATACTGTGAACAGTTACTTCTATCATCTAGAAATTCTGAGAGAACATTCCAGTTTAACCTAGTTCCCCAGGTGGAAATCAGTGTTCTGGCAGGATCACTTCTGGACAATAACTGTATTCTCTTGCACAGAATAGCCCAACTGACCATCAAGGCAACTTTTTCACACCCCAAAGTGACAAAACAATGCCAACAAACTTGGAAGAACACAAAACCCTTATGATACTGGGTGAAAAATTACTTTTTAAATTACCAAAAAAAAATACTGAACAACTTAGTGAAATGAACAAGAAGTTTCATGTGTACCAGAGTTACTTTCCAGAGGGCCCCCACAGGCTCTGCCATGCTGCATTTACTGCACTCACATTCACCAGCTTTGGATAGTAAAATCAGAGAACTCCACACACACAGGCACAGGACATGCCCTTGCAGGCTCTGCTTTAGTCCACCACAAGCTGAGCCCCTGACCTCTGAAGAAGCCAGAAAGCCATGGCTGGCTCCCAGCCAAAGGTGCCAAGCTGACCAGTACCGTTTCCAAGGATGTGCCTGACAAAGACTATGCAGATATGTGAAGCATTTAAAGCCACTGCAGCCACTGCAGTCAAGTATCCTCTCCAGGGGCATTTTTGTTAGTAACTTTTAAATGGGCAAAAGCAAAAAGGACAAGAAAATATAAATTAAATTTCTTGGAATATTTGCTCTTCCTCTTGAATAAATACAAATAATAAAAAAAGATCCTACCCAACTGTATTTCCTTTGGGTATAAATCAGTTGTATCAAACTCATTATTTAAGTAATGACTATTCTTATAAACCCTGTTTTTTAGTACTAAACAAGGCACAATTGATGTGTTCAAGGGCAGAATGTGACCATTTTAATAATCCATAGTCATGAAGCATTAAAGTCATGCAGGCTATGCATGCCTTTGTAATTTTGCTCCATTTACCAAATGGTCTGTATTTACAGCAGGAATTCTCTTCAGTACTCCTGATGTTATTTAATTTCTAAAAAGTTCGCTACTGTCAGCAGCAAATTTAGGGTTGAGCCCTCAGTATTTAAGAGCAGAGTTGGTTAGGGCACCACACCAAAAATTCACCTTTGTGAGCTCTAACAAACAGCTTGACTTTGTGTGAAGTCCTCACAACCTACTTTAGACAGGATCTTGGAACCAACCTTAGTTTGCATGATTAAGAAGAAGAATGCCAATGGCCATTTCCAAGACTCACTCCTATTTGTCATTATCTTTCATGTATTGGGGAACCAAAACTGAACACAGTGCAACCTCACAAATGGTGGGAGGAGGGGAATAATCACTTCCCTTGACCCGCTGGCCCATAGACAGCTACGCAGAGTTCCCTTGCTGCAAGGGCATGTGCTAACACACAGTCACCTTGTTGTCACACCTTAAGTCCTTTCTGCAAAGCTGCTACCAAGCCAACCTGTCCTTGCCAGTATTGTTGCAGTGCTGCTCTGCCACTGATGAAAGGTTGCATTTGCCTCTCTGGAGCTTCATGAAGTTCCTGCTAGTCCATTTCTCTGGCTCATTGGGTCTCAGTGAAGTGGTCACCTGACTATTCAACACATCAAATGCTCTCTCAAACTTCATGTCAGACTTAACCCTACTCTTGGTTCATTCCATCCCAACAACAACGTTCCTGATGTCAAAAATCACTGGTGCAGAATCCAGCCCTGAGGAGCACAGCTAAAACCCAGCTGCCAGTTACCCCAGCTGCATGAAGGTCACCCCTACCTCCCCCATGTGGCTACAAGGAGGCTATGGGAGATATGAAAGGCCTTGTTAAAGCCAAGATAAACAACATCCACCCTCATACCCACAGATGGTCTATTCATCACAGAAGGTAATTGGGCAAAGCAATGGTACAAGCACCTATCGCCTGTGAAACAGATGAGTGGTTAAAAAAAATACATAGAAGGGCTCCCAGCTTTAGAGCTGCCCAGACCATCTATTGTCCCAAGAGAGCACCCTAATCAGCAGGCTATCAACAAGCTTCTGATGCAGTGATTATCCTCTTATCCTCCTTGAATTGGGTACTCTGTAGCCAGAAATGCAGAAAAGAGATAGAGAACAAGAACTAATACAAGAGACAGATACGATACCACAGAGATGACATTATTTCCCTCTGGGAAGAGAAACCTGAACTTAGGCCCAGCATAGTAACTATGCATTAAAATCACTACCTAAACATACAAACAGTATTGGGAGCAATGACTAAATCCAAGAGCTGTCCTCATTCAGGGACTTGCTGTCAGCCCTGGCAGCAAATCCTAAACACAATGTGCTGAGGGACAGGCTATGCTTCTCTCCTTGGCTGAAGACTTACACTTCTTACACTGCATGGAACTGCAGTACACTTTTTTCCTTTGCATACCCATGTCAAAGGGAAGGCTCTGGTGTTTGTGTGACTTACTGTATTAGAGGTAGATTTAAAAATTTTACCTAAAACAAAAATTAGATCAGATTTATCCAAGTGATAGCTCCTGTCCTAGATATACCCCATGGGACAGCTCCATCTGGCCTCCTACCTTTCCTCTGAAGGAAGGAGGCCTGTACAAGCTACTCCAGGCGTCACATCTGTCTTCCAGCAGACACCAAATGCTGAAGGCTCAAACTGCTGCTGCTAAATCAGAATATGAAGTGATGGTAGAGCTGGATAAAGACATTACACCTTTTGTGAGGACATTATTTGCGATAAAGAAAAAAGCCACTGCCGCCCTGACATAGTTTTATTCAGTTCATCCAGTTTGTACACTCATTACCTCTCCTACTATCTTCACCACTTTTCATTCTGATTTATTCATGTTGCAAGGTTCTGAAATAGGAGTATTTTGTCACTATGTATTACCCAACACACTGAGGCACTGGTTTTGCTCAAGGTATTTTGCTCCAGTATTACTGCAGTACAAATGAATAATAAAGGTTGCATTCAAAAGTCATTTAACAGATACAGCAGGGACAGACACAGACTTACATAACTAATGGCTTTGTTTGGTGCACTGTACATCTTCTACTCCAGTATCACTGCAATGAACCCATTAGATCCATGCTGATACAACCTGCTGCAACAAAATTCAGCTCCACTGTGACACAGCATCTAAAATACCCTGCCTCATCAGCTTTTTGGTTGCAGACAGAATGTACTAAATAGTATCTTGCTCCTTGGAAGCATTTTTTTCAGGTTTCCCCCCTCCCCCCATTTTATTATAGGGGAAAGAAACTCTTAAGTAAATAGTAATTGGGGGCACAAGTGCTAGCCTGGGAAGTCACATATTTCACTCTTTCCTATATCTGCCTTTCATATATCCTACAGAGACAATAAATGAAACAGAAAAACCTCTGATATGTCAGTATCATTGTTTACATTCTCCTACTCTTGTGTTACAAAACATTTCAGGTAAGAGGTGTGTGTTTTTTCTTTCCAAGTCCAAAACCTTTAGTTACTATAATTTAAAGAAATGAGAAAGAAAACAAAGTCTTGGAAAGCTGGAAGGAAAACTTGAGCTACGTTAGAGTATTATAATTTCCTAGGGTCTGTGTTTCAATTCATTAATTGGAACTAGTTGTTTCAGGCTGTTTTTCCTATAGACCTGTCAGTGTCTGTTAAGCCATCTGACCATGACAGCAAATATTTACATGACCTTTTTGCATGTTGGCTGCTTTGCATACACTATAAAAGGCAAGATAGGGAAAATTCTTTAAGATGTCTGAATACATTAAAGTTATACTCAGCCTTAACTTGAAATGCACTTCCCAGGGAGTTCCTCTCCCATGAACTAAACCGAAGTTCTTGCTGACTTCATTAGGCTTGTCTCATGCCCTAAGGAATCAGAGGGCAGTGACACTACTAGCAAATCACAGGTTTCTCATACAAAGTCTATGGCCATTCACACATCTTCTGCCTGATTTTACATGCCTATTTTAATTTCTAGGTCATAAATAGTAAGTAACAATTAATTACCTCCAATATAATATATGTCTACCTTTAGCTTTTATATTTTTCTCTGTGTATCTTACAGTACCTTGCGTACACATGAATAGTTATTTCTACTGTCAGCTGAAAAGCAATGATCTGTCTCTCTGCAAAGATTTTGCTATTGGTGAAATTGTCACTGTGGCCCTGACTTTCTTTTTTAACAGGCTTTGAGAAACATCTGCAAGAAATGCTATAAAAGACTGAGGCGTTATGATTATAATCAGCAATGGCATTTCCATATAAGGTGGCAGCAAACGAATTAATCAGACACTAAAGTCTGTGCCTGCCAAAACTTGGGTTTGGGGGCTAATAAATAATGCTCAGAATACTCCCTGATTACTTAAGACCCTCCCCATGCCAATCCTTAAGCATTTGTATAATTTTACTCCTTTATGTAATCCCTCCAAATGCAAATAAAATGCAAATGTTGGCAGGCTCAGACATTTCTGAAAAGGCCTTTTCACACCACCTAACTTTAGGCATAGGTTTACCAGCAGGGAGCCCAGTCCTTGGTTCCTCATCCATCTGGACTGGAGTGGCTGCACAACCTGGCTGGGGCACCCAAAAAAGATGAGTGCAACCCTTGAGCCATAAAGCTTCATCCTCCTCAGACCCAACTCTTTGTGCATTAATGGAAATGCCCCCTGTTCCCTGTTCCTCCTCCATCCACCCCTGCATGCACAGCCCGATCCTGCAGGAGCACCCACAGCCGTGGCTGCAGTGGCAGGTGCTGATCCCACCCTGCCCTTCCAGGCTCGGACCCATGGCATCGGCCGCCCTGCTCACTCCATCACCACACAGGATGCCAGTGCCTGCCCTCACCAGGATGCTGACATTGTTTGGACAGATGTACCATATGAGAGACCACAAGTGAACGTGTTTGTCAGCCTTCATTCCACTGAGGAGGTACCGGAGCAGGGACAGCAGGAGCTGCAGCGCGGGCAGGGGCGGTGCTGGCGTAACCTCGCTGGATGCCTGTCAGGTTCTGCTTCCTCCAGGCAAATTGCAAGTGAAGTTTGCTGAAAGCTTTTGAGCACTTTCCAGGTTTCAGCTGATTCTCACTGACAGTTTTGCTAGATAATTTTTTTCCCACAGTTATCGCACTGGAAAAGCTCCCAGCTTTCAAATACATATTTTAAAATACATTTAATTTTCTCTTGCACGGTGAATTCATTTATTTTAATATCTTGCTTTGTCTCCAGGCTGCACAATGGTGAAGCAAGTGTTGATTCCTAGTTTTCTTAGCCAAGGAAGACCTTAATTTAAAAAGCTGTGGATGAAATTTTAAATGGGCCCACAATAGGAATACTGTTTTCTAGGTCAACTCCACGTGAATACCATGTCCTGTTAGATTAGTCCTGACTGACAAACCCATGATAGTGAGGTAGCCAAAATGCATTTGTGTTATTCCTTCTTAGGCTCCATGTTAATTCAGACCACAATTTGAAAACAAACTGACTCATATACAGCTAGTAAAAAAGGAACCCACAGAACAATTAGAATTTCAAAAAGAAAACATCAGTTTTTTAAAATGCATTGAGATATACAATGTAAAATTAATAGAAGATTACAAAAGTTCATTATTCTCCTTACTGAAATTATGTTTGCTGAGGATCAAAACATGACTTTTATTTAAATTATATTAAATTAAATTAATAGATATGGAAAGGGAGGTGATGATGCACAGATTATTTCAAATCATATGAATAGAAGTACATTCATGATACTTTTAAAACTGAAGTTATAAAAGTTTCCTGTTTTTTAAAAATAAGCATTCCCCTATTACAGTTGGAAATAAAAAGGACCACAGCATACAAAGCATCTCAAACGTAAAATTTCAGAACATTGCTGATGGTGTTGTTAGAACACAGTGGCAGAAGAGATCAAAAAGGACCTTATTATAAAAGAAATGCACATAATATTAACAATAATAATAATATAAAACTGAACTATTTTTGAATACATTTTATCTTTTAAAACAAACTATTTGTTATTAATTGCTTCCTGGAACTACTTGAAGAAGACAGATTGTGGGGTGATGACAACATATTACCTCCTATTTGGCTAGTCTGATGATTCCTTAAGCCACACACATATCTGTGATCCATCCTAAAAACTATCAACTAAAATGCTTCATATTACATTGCTTCCCTGTTGTTTTTTTACTTTCTTCTTTCTCCTGCATTTGGCCTGTTTATGATGGGATAAGCTGGGACCTTGTCTCTGGCACATGAAAGAAACGGTGTTTTGCAGGGTCTGAAATCCTGGCCATTAAATAAAATAGTGGCTGACCACCATTAGGGCCTGGACAACACATTTCAGTACATGCAAGAGACACTAAAAAAGGGGTTTAAGAAGGAATTAAGAGTGAACTTATGGTCCTCCCATTTTAGCAAATATACTATTGAACTGCAAAATTTCAGGGCAGCAAGGATAGTCAAGTGTCCAGGATGGTTTCTGGATGAGCAGCAAGTGGTTATACAGCACTTCTCAGCTGGAGAAGAAATGACCGGAGGGAAACGACAGGCCAAAGAAATCAGATATGGCCTGGGGTAAGCAGATAGCAATCTGATGTTTGCTGTCACTTCCAACACAAGGACTAATGGGCATAACTTAGAGCTGATAACCAAATATAAAACAAAGCAACAGGAAAGCAGTGGTCGGGCAGTAAACCAACAGGAACTTGCTGCCAAAGTCACAGATGCACTGTGGAGGATGTGAAAAATTTGCATGGGAATCAAAGGTGGATTGAACAAATACCTGGAGGAGACATCTCTTGACAGTTATTATACAGGTAGAAACTATAACCAGGAAATCCCTAACCTGAAGATATATTGAAGCTGAGAACACTTGGGGGAAGGATCACACATACACACATAAAGGACAGGGAATTGATTCAGGACAGCCAGCACAGGCAAGTCCTGTCTGACCAAGCCAGTGGCCTTCTACACCAGGGGACCAGGGAAGGGCTATAGATGCCCTTTATATGGACTTCTGTGAAGCCTTTGACATGGTCCCCACAACATCCTTTTCTTTAAATTAGAGAGAGATTGATTTGATGACTGGACTGTTTGATGGATAATTAAGTGGTTGGATGGCTGCATCCAGAGGGTAGTGGTCAATGGCTCAGAGTCCCAATGGACATCAGGAACAAGTGGTGTCCCTCAGGGTCTGTACTGGGACCAGTGTTATTTAGTATCTTAAAAAATTACATGGATGAAGTGATTGAGTGCACCCTCAGCAAATTTGCTGACACCCAGCTGCGTGGCACTGTTGACATGCCTGAGGAACGGGATGCCATCCAGAGAGACCTGGACAAGCTCAAGAAGTAGGCATGTGGGAATCTGATGTAGCTTAACAAGACCAAGGCAAGGTGCCCTGAGTCAAGGCAACCCCTGGTACCAACACAGGCTGGGGAATGGGCAGAGCAAGAGCAGCCCTGCCCAGAAGGGCTTGGGGGTGCTGGTGGAGGAGAGGCTGGACATGACCCAGCCACGTGCACTCACAGCCCAGAGAGCCAAACGTGTCAAAAGCAGCGTGGGCAGCTGGTTGAGGGAGGGAATTCTGTCCTTCTGCTCTCTTGAGTCACCACCTGCTGCTTCCAGCTCTAGGGTCCTCAGCCCACACAGTGGGGCCGGACTGTGAATTCCAAAGGCTCAACCACTTAACATCACATTGAAGCAAATACAAGTTTTACAGAAAATCCTGGAGTGAAGTAAGCCATACTGAGAATGGCCTAGCCAGTGGTGACTTATAGGCAGTATAGTATAGTAAAAATAATAGTGCATGTATAGTAAACATACATGTGCTCTTAAAAACACCTCAAATGCAAAAAGTCTTATCCAGGTTGAAGTATCACAAATTCCTCCTCCAAAAGCCCAACATATTAGTGGCCCAGCAGGCTGTGGGAAGGCAGCCATTTGTGAGCTGACATGGACAGCTTCTTGTTTCCAGCCACACTGCTCTTCAATTTTCAGCTCTGGGAGAGTAAGGGACCCCTTCCAGCCCTGTTTTCTTCACACTTGTGTTTGTCAGATATCATAATATTCTTGACAGAAACTGTCTTAGATTATTGAGGGATGAATAAGCCATCATGACAAGCTTACAAGCATGGTATGATTTACAGTCCAGTCTTTGATTTATGTCACTCTCTATATTGGGAGATGAGCCTACAGGAAAGCAGCATTTCAGTTTATTAACTATGAGCAAAACCTGCCTTCCTCAGCAATCCATAGATGAGTTACATGCCTTCCCACAACGCTTTAACTGCCCTCTGGTGTCTTCCCTCAAAAGAACAGCCTTTACTCCTACCATCCATCAGCTGAGCAGAGTCTGAGACAAAATTCACCATCATAAAAGGAGCTCTGCTTCACAGCTGGGCTGAATTCAGCCCTGAGATATAGGAAGGATGCAGAACTGTGCGCCTGAGCTGACACACCTCTCGTGTCACTGGGCAGACAGAAGGGCATTGCCCCAAAGTAAAGGGCATTTCCACCAGCATATCCATGCAATTCCTCGGCCTGGAAAGCTACCACTACACAAATACAAACCTTTCCAGTAAGATGGATTACTAATGCAATAATATCTCTAGGTTTCTTTCAACTAAGTCTGGCTTTGAAGAGATGACAAAGTGAAACCTATGTCTGCTGTCTGAAAATGAGGGTACAATCTTGTATTAAGTTCATCACCAAATGCTGTGCAGGCTTGGCAGGAAGTGTTTACAACAGTGGGTTTTAACCCTTACTCAGCATTTCATGTCAGGGCCTGCATTTCTCTCCTTGCATTTCTACCATACTCCCAGCACACTTTCAGATCTTATGAAAATAATTTCACCATTCCCCCAAGTTACTCAGTATCCCATACCAAGTTAATTTCCAAAGAACAACCTGACATAATGTGCTAACAAAGTCTTTAGTTTTTCAACCCCAAACTATTTAAAGACCACTTTAAATCCACAAACGGAAAACACAGACTAAACACAGAATGGAGAAGGACTGGAGCAGGCTCTTACCCAGTGATCTTTCCTTTGTTTGGTTTGCTGACCGCACGACGGGAAGACTTGCCCGGGTGCGGCTGCCCCTGGAAAAGGGGGTTGGAGAATCACCTTCAGACATGGCCTCTAAGGAATCAGCAGATGCTTCAGAGAGGTGTTCTGTGTGGTCACCCAAATTGTGCTGTGGGCTCTGGGATGGCTTCGGGCTTCTTGTCTGCAAAACAGAGTATTTCCCTATTAGTCTACTGAAACCAGAGTGTGGGAGGAAAAAAAAAAAATCAAAGAGAAGAAGGAAGGAGGCCAATTCTTCAAATTCTGGTATGCTGGATGTCACTTGTGTAGATTATTTAGGAGAAGTGTCCTTGGACACTCTGCTGCAGTTTTTATGGTTGTATATCCACATTGCAAATTTTGTTGCTAACAAGGCCCTGAGGATAAGACGCGCTGAGGAGATGTACAGTAATGCCATTCTCCTTGTCCACACACACACACTCTAATTTTATCAAATTTGCTAAGAAAAATCCTCTGAAAAGCAATACTGTAATGGAGTTGTAAAGCTATCAATTTCAGTATCTTCTGTTGTGCCATCTATGCAAGGTCCAGGTCACGCAGCATAGCCCAAATAGCCATCCAACATTTCTAGTTGAAATCACAAACAATTACTTTTTTGTTGTTGTTGCGCCAGCATAAATCAGAACTGTCTTCATTAACTGACCAAATTAATTATGACTTTTACTGGGAAATCATACTAGTAAATTGATAAACACAGCTGCTGGGAAAAAACCCAACTCTTCCAGCAGGGGAGAGATATGGTTTCATTTATGCACGTCTACCAACTCTTCACGGTAGGATCTGTCTAGTAAAAACACACTCAATAGGAAATAAAATGTCCTGAACATTTTTTGCAAACTATAAATGACATTATAAGCCCTTTCCACAAAAAGGGGTTGCTTTAAGAAGCATACTCAATGCTGTGTAGTGAAACCCTCTCACAACCACATGTACAATTACTCTGGAAGAATAATTTCCTGGTCTCTCTCAATCAAACCATATCACAACAAACGGGAACATACAAAGCAGAAATTCAAAGCAAAGCAAGCTTACTAGGTTCCAAACCCCATATGTAAATATGAACTTTATAGACATCTATAATCAGCACCAGGCACAAGATAGCATTAAAATTATATGGTTTTATCTCCCCTATCATTTAAGGTCAGATGCTATTATGTTAAAAATCCCCTGTTAAAAATCAAATTCAACTCTAGGTTTGAAGATGCTGTCAAGACCCAAAAAAGATTATGCTTCTTTCTGGAAAGCTAAGCTAACTAATCTTGCTGACGTCTGTTTCTTTCAGTGGTTTTTCAAGTGAAATGAGCAAAACTCATTTCAGCATCACATAATATTCCTTATGTGACTTTGAATGTATGTAGAACTTCCACTTTTATTACATTTTCATTAGGTGGCTATAGAGGGCTGGTCTTGCCATATAGTGCAGTTGCTCACAAATTACAATTATTAGATATATCTCACAAGAAAGTAAATCCTCCAGAACTTCTCACTTTTTAAGTGTTAATATTAAAATAGTAGATACTACCCAATGTCTTGCAATTAAATTGTTCAAGAGCATTGAATTTATGCAGGACTTAAAGCTAAGAATACTTGTTCTAAACTATGCTTTGAAGTGCCTCTGACATGGTCAGCACTAGTCTGCAGGTTGTAAATACAAGGACTTGTGCCAGGAAAGTTACAGAGGTGACAAGTGACCTGCAAACACAGAAAAGAATCTGATAAGTCAGTACTTCTTCATTCAACTTTCCAAAATGGCTCGTGAACCATCGCTGCTGAAGTATTTTGTTTACACAGGCATATTACGGAAGTATTACCAAGCCAAGCCATTACAGCTCTGCAGTTCCTTGTAGTGATTAAAAACTTATCTGTATAAATCCATTAATAGGGAGCTAGAAGGCACATAATTCTCCCTTTTCTAGAAAACTATGACTAAAAGAAACAAGATTAATAAAAAAAATAAAGGCAACAAAATCAATCTACAAAAGATCCTTAGTTTCAGAGTTTGTTGGGAAGGAGATTGCTTTTGTTTCTTTATGAAAATATATACTGATAAAATGAAAATATGGATTGAGCTTATTTTGCTTTGCTTTTGCTTATTTTTTTCTCATCAATTTATAATAAAATAATCCCCAAATGTCATTTGAGACATGCGGTTTCATGTATATTGTTCATTGATAATATGAACAGATGTATATTTGAGCAGTAAGGGGACACTTTATTACCAAAATCAACAGTCACAGATTTAGCTGAGCAGTTGCCCAGCATGTCCTGTGAATGCACAGATGAAGCCAACCCCAGCAATGCTGTGTTTCTTTGGTTGTCCCTAGGGAAATGCTGTAGGACCTAAGACACAGCATCCCAGATCCCCACAGATGACATGATGGCATTACTGTAGCTAAATCTGTTGGGTCTAGCTGAGATAATTTTTTCCATAGCAACCCTCATAGTGCTGTACTTTGTATTGGTGGCTAGGAAGGTGTTGATAACACACCATTATTTCTGCTACTGTTGAGCAGGGCATGCACAGCATAAAGGCTCTCTTCAACACTCCCTCACTCACCCAGGAGGCTGTGGGTGGGCAAGACCTTGGCCGAGAAAATAGTCAGAGAGGGCTGACCCAAAATGACCAAAGGAATATTACACTTGATGACTGTTCAGCAATAAAAGCTAAGAAAAAGGAGGAGGAAAGGGACCATTTGTTACCACATTTGTCCTATGGAGCAACTGCTACATATACTGGAGCCTGAAACCTCACTTCCTGGGAAGAGCCTGGACATCATCTGCTGATGTGGAATAGAGAATACTTTGTTTACTTCTGCTTCCACATGTGGCCTTTGCTTTTTCTTTATTAAACTGCATTTATCTGAAGCCATGATATTTTTCCATCTTATTTTCTCCCCTGCATTCCAGCAGAGGAGGGGGGGATGGAGTGGCTGGGTGGGTAGCTGGTGCTCAGCCAGGGTCAACCCATCACACTAAAAAAGATCCTTTTTCTGCAGCCCTCATTTCTCACCACAAATGCTGCAGCTTTCTGAAGTAATCCAGTAGCATATCATGGATTCTGCTCAGATACAAAGTCTTCCTCTTAATCCACCAGCTCAAATCCATAGGAGTTCCACTCTAGTAAGTGGAGTGACACAAACATAAAGCCAATGCAAGCTATAAACAAGATCCACCAAATACACAAATGAAATTTATGAAAGGCTTCAAGTTGTCAGGCTAAACTTCTGTAAACATTACATTCCAGGATGCTGAATTTTAAACAGATTCTAAAAAAATTCTCAAACTCAGCAACAGTAGTGTGTACTCAAGAGAGATACGAGTGCAGATTTGATAGGAAAGCATTTGTGTAATTGCCAACAAGCACGAGGCTTGATGCTACTTAATAATCAAGTGGATTCCTAGGTATGACTTCTTAGGAAAACCAACCCATGTGGTGGGGAAGGAACCTGCAACGTTTACAGAGCTGTACCTACAAGTGTTTGTAAAGATTTTTGAAGAAAGCAGTGCAGAAACCTTCAGCATGGTCTGACCTTGTAATAATTATTCAGGATGTTGATCCTAATATCAAATAAGAAAAATAAGACAAATGTCAAATAAATACTTAATAAGTAATGCCATATATATTTTTCTACTGAATGTTAACTAATATTAAAATGCTTAAAATAATACTTCAGTAAGTGTCATTTTAAGGACTTTTCAGGTTCTAGAACATAGAACAAGCTTTCACAAAATAAATGTTGACCTCAATAGTCAATGTTTCAGGACCCATCCGAGGATCCAACTAGAGTCATAGTCTAGACTGCAGCTATGTGAGTCAGAATGGAGCCGTAGCAAAAACCCCTGAAATATCTAACAGAGAAGAAAACTCAAGATATATCCACTAAGGAACAGCATTATCCAAAATTAAAATGTGTACATAGAAACTCCACAGAGGCAGACAAACACAAGGAAATGCTGGCACATTCCAAGCCATCATGGGATAAGTGCCAGAAAACAGAAGGAGGTTCAGGATGAGGCAGCAGGTCTCTCTCCCTCCTCTGCCAAGGCCAGCTAGGTTACACTTCCTCAGTCAGCCATGGTCTTTCCCCCAAGCTGGATGTTAGGAGGCACTCCCCTCCATGTTTCTTTGTGCAATAGGGTTCATCTTTCACCCAGCTGAGTAAAGCTGACCCTCCTTAAGGACTTCTCTGATAAAAGATGTTGTCTGTGCTAGTTGTGGGTTACAAGATCATCAGTAAGGATAGGACAAAATAGGGATGGACAATTCTGGTGCAAACTTATAGGTATTACACAGTGCTTTTTGATGACTCTTTTACTTAGGATATACTATTTTATTTACAAGGATATAGATCTTTGTAACCTTTTCAGGGTATATATTTAAGTATAGCACATGGAGCTAGCAATTACAGAAGATCCAGTATCTTTCAACCACTCTTGGAATTTGACAAAGAATTAAAACTGTAGTTAATCATGCCTCATGACAGACATCTGTCTGCTACAGCTTGGCAAAAGAATGCACTTTCAATACATCTGCTTTAGTCCTTTCACTGACTCAGAAAAAATAAAGAAAAAAGTGCACGGCTCTTTAAATACAGTAAAATTGCAAGTAATTAGGAATAAAGCCCAAAAGTACCTGAATACCAAAAAGTGAGACACTGCAGAGATGCCAATGTGATGGGCAGTCATGGAGTACCAGAGATTTTCATCAAGTTCTCTGCATGCCTCTGCCTCTGGTCCTCTGCTCACATTTGTCCACACTAATCCTCTCATGCTTTTGTTCTAGCTGTTTTTATGTTTCTGCTCTTCATAGTGTTCTTCTATGCTCATTTCCAGATATTTTTTATACTAATCTATATAACAGAAACCTTTTTTCCCTCTTTTCCTTTCTTCTGCAAATTTGCTTCACACATTTCCATAGACAAAACAAAACTCAGAAAAAAAAATTTGCATAACCTGAAGAAAGTTTTAATTTCATCTCTTGATCAATTCCCACTTTTTACTTCTTGTCTCCAGGAACTTCCTTAGCCCTTATCTTGAGAGAAACTTATCTATTCAGGAGAATAATTTTACATATCTTGGAAGTTGCTAGCACTCCTGGCAATGTACAAATGGTAAACAAAGGCACCAAAAAATAAAACAGAGATAGTAAAATATATTTTTCCAATCATGTACTCTAACGAACATAGCATAGGCAGCCCCCCTCCCCCACATTTAAGAGTCTTCTTGACATTTCAAAGAGAGAGGAAAAATTAGTAGAAAAATGGAAGCCTACTCTTCTTGACCTTCAAGTAAACTACTTGTCCTGTGACATGTGCCAAAGATGGATACAGAATATGTGACAGACTGCAAACAGGCATATAAACAGGCTGTGTTTCATGTATGATGAGTTTATTAACACTGAAGTATTGCCACAGCACATAAATTCTTACTACTGCAACAATACTTTTTCATCACATTTGTATGAGATCCACATTACTGTTGTCTGAAGGATGGATATGCTTTTTCCACAGATACAGTGTCTTTGTGTTTCCATATTAATGCAACAACAGTGTTTTACTCGTCTGGACATGCTATTAGTGACACATTACTGTTGAAGAGGAAGCGAATGCTACCCATATTATTTAGTTTTTAAGCACTTTCCATATTTTTCCACAGCACTTTCTCAGAAAAGTTAAATGCTTATACATGTCTGTATAAACTAAAGTTCATATTACCTCTGCAACCTGATGTACTTGGATCCTCTGTCTCACTGCAGGAGTTGGGGGGTGGGGACATGAGTCAGCAGCTGAATGCAACATTAAACATTAAACCATCTGAATGCAACATTAAACCCTCTCTCATGACAAGCTCACTTTGTGCTTTTGGTGCTTTTTCACCATTACAAGATGTAAAAATCTGTGGCATCTTTCTTTGGGATGCCATCAGCTGAAAATGGTACCCTGCCAGGAGCAGGCACATGCCAGCGTCTGTGCTCTCCACAGCTGAAGAGAGTGGGAGGGCAGCTGCCCACTTGCCTTCATACAGATCCTGTAGGTGTTGGTTATACTCTTCCCTGATGCCTGCTCATGGACTAGCACATGTTTCTAGCTTTCATTTCTCCATTTCAAACTTTTCACTATTTTCTGCTGAACCAACAACAACGAGTTACAAAGCCACTTCTTTCTCACAAGCATCTCAGTTTGGTGGCAAAATGGATTTCTACGGTATGAATGGGCAGAATTATTTCCTCTTAGATAAGGAGAAAGCCGAATCCTGAGCCATGGTTGCCCACCACCCCTAGCACTGAAGCAAGGTACCCCACTTGCCTGGAGCCTCCTTGGCTTGGAGGCATGTTCTGCGCTGGATGCTGCCCTTTCTCTGCAGCACTGCCGGCCTCCTCCTGCCGCCGGCGCTCCCGAGGGCAGCCTGAGCTCGCCATGCTCACACGGGAGTGGTGCCAGCAGAGCACAAGCCACAGAGCCCTCCCCTGGCCACCTGCCGTGCGGTCATTGAGCCAAGCAACCAATTCGGTGCACTGTGAACCGGAGGTACTGCCCCAGAGCAGATCTTCACATGCTCCGAGAAAGGGAGGAAACAGACCCAGAAGAACTTCTCCAAGTAAGGTAAAAGAAAGCATTCCTCCTCCCTCCCAAGGTGAATGAGGAGGGGAAGATACCTCAGTCATCAGCACCAGTAATGCTCAGTCACAGCCACGCACTACCCCTCACTGGGACAGGGTCTGGACGCTCCAACGAGTGACATTTTATTCAATTTAGTGCATTTATCTGAAGGCAAAACTCCTCTCCTCTCTGCTTATGACAGGATCTTTATCACCACTCTGTATTCACTGATGCTGACCCCAGTTTCTTCCACCTAGAGGAAAAAAACCCATGTCTAATGATGTGACAGAGTTTATCTGCCATATTTTTAGGTTGTAATGATATTCAAATCATCCTAAAAATCTGCAGGTTTTCCCACGAGCCTTGCTAGCTCCTGTTGGTGGCCAGCTGCATGCTCCCTGCTGTGGCAAGCTGCCAAAACTCATTTCTTTTAATCCCGAGTGCTGTGAATCACTGAGCAGGACATCCACAGGCTGCTCCCCCTTGGCAAGACCACGGCTTGCTCTTCAGCTGGTTGATCCCCAGAGTTAACAAAAAAAGTTTTTCGTGAAACTCTGTTATAAATTACTAACATAAAAAAAAAATCCAACTTTTTTTTTTTTTAACTGTAAGCACTTAGATAAATTGAAACCTGTTTTTCAGGAAAGCTGTGTGTCTATAGTAAAGATATTCATTAGGAGCAATAAAAGCTGTAGGTGCTCAGCACTTATGCTGCCAGACCTCTTATTCAGATGTTTAATTGCAGGAACTTGCATTTGAAAATGCTGCCCTAAGGAACTCAATAGCCCGTCTAAGAGCAGCTTAATTGGTCCAGACAAGTCCAGACTGAAATATGCAGCATGCTGTGGCATCTCTTTGGAATACTGTAAAATCAGAAAACCCCAAGCCATCCACATTAAAGTGTAAAAATATTTTGCAGTATGTTTCTGTCCAAATCCAAGGTTTTCTTAATTTACAAACGCCTAATATTTGAGGGTAGAAATTGAAGTAAAACGACAGAGAAAACTATTAGTCATTCACTAATAAAAAGCAAAAGTCATACTTAATGAAAGAAATCTTTAAAATAAAATCATTTATCTCTCTGCTTTATTCTAATCCTTTGTCATGTGAAGAATTTATTCACACATGAGAGTCAAATTAAAAAAACCACGGGTCACCTCACTATTTTTGCCTGCCAGGGCTTCTATGGGTCCATCAATTTTCCTCAGAGCAAAATTTCATCTTTCACAGACTCTGTCATATTCTTGCATCACAGCTTCAGTTTATTATTGCTTTGTTTAAATAAGTTATCCATAAATTCCAGCCTGGACATCAGCATTTGTCTTAATTAAGACCTTATGGCAGTCTCAGTTGGAAGCTATTTTTCTTTTCCCTCCTGAAAAACTCTACTGTGAAATATTCACAACCCAGCACGACCCTTTGTTCCATCCAGGAGATGGCTGCGTTTCATCAGCAGTGGGTGAGGTAACTCCTACCTACACAATCCCCAAAATCGCCATGAGAACTGTGAAGATTAAAAGGGATGATTTAAACAAAACCTGTCATTATGCTGATTAAAGGGGAAAGATCTTTACATGCTTAAAACCACATGCAAAAACTAAGGGGGAGGGAATATATACCAGATGCCTAAACGTACCTAGGGGATAGTGAGTTCTGATTCAGGAAGATTATTTACCCATCCCTGTCCCTCCCACACACGTCCCTAAGGAAAACAGGAGGAGGGTCTGTTTCTGTGGTGTCCGTTTCCCAAAGCAAAGGAACACAGTGCAGCGATCCTGGAAAAACCTGTTTTTCTGTGCTTCTACAAGCTGGGAAGGCGCTGTGCATCAACGTGCTGTTTTTAAAAACACCCGAAGAAAGGCGCAGGGGCGGCGGGCGGGTGAGGGGGAGCGCGGTCCGGGGCAGGGCGCGGCTCCGGCCGCCAGCGGAACAATGGCCCGGGAGGGGCAGCGCTGCCGCCGCCCCCGCTGCACACCCGCGCCACGGGCTTGTTCTTAGCTCTACTCGTGGAAGTAAAAGTGTTGAAGCACTTACTAGAGCTTGTTGCTCTGGCACCTGGGAGAGTTAGGGGGCTGCAGCAGGAGAGAGATTGTAGAAGCTTCTGCCGTTCCTCTCTCCCACTCGTCACCTTGCTCTTCTGCTTTTTCCCTCGAGGCCACCTTGGCGAGGGAGAGGAGACGCCTTCCCGCTCTCCACACCTCAGCCTCTCCCACCCTTCCCTGTGGTCCCTCCTTTAATCCTGAGAGGGGAAACTCAAATCAGGTGCAAATGAGCCGCTCTGCCTGCTCCTCCTGGCTCCCACCGCGCCTTATCTCGGTGCTTTTGTGATTGTGCTCTTGACTGCGGTAGGGACCACGCAGAGGCACCTTTTACCTGTGTATCTACAAGGCCTGAACACATTCACTGCCTCCCCGAGGGATAAAAAGTAGCTGTTGTAGACATCCACTCAGTATAGCGTTACAAGCCATCTAGAAATGGAAGAGAAGCTCAACAGCATGAAAGGTGAGATACAGGTGACTTCAAAGGTACACACTGTGCATATAAGATAGTTCTGCAAGTTGCAGAACTAAGATTTTTTGCATATTCAATACAAAAATATTTACTGCTCTGCCCACAGAGCTGTCCTTAATTTTGCAGCGAGACTATAACCACCTAAGCCAGTTCCAAGTATGTATAAATAGAAATATAAAGCTGGAATTGGGACAGTGTTTAGGAATCACTTGCTTGTCTAGGATCTCCCATTGAATTTTGGTGGATTTCAGAGCATCTAATAAAAGAGCTTCATGTCTATCATGCCATTAAAGGAAAAGTCAGAATTTTAAAAATTGTCAGAGGACGCACATGCATCACACTCCCATATGCAATTAATCTATATGCATAATACTTCATTGCTGTGAAATACAGAGAGACAAAGCATGCAGATTCATATTTATTTGAGAACTTTAGTTGTGAAGCAAGACACACACAATTAAAGGGTAAACAAACTCAATTCACAGCAGAGTGCAGAAAAAATAAAGTACAGTACTAACTCTCTGAGAGGATTCAATTTTCATCATGTACCTTTGAATGTCAAGTTCTGAATGAAGGGAGACCAACATGCACTGCAAAACCTGTGGATCAAAGAGAGAAAAGAAGGGGAGGGGGAAAGATAATTGTTAACAGGAAAAGAAAAAGGAGAACAATAGAAAATTTAAAAGAATAATGTGTATATATTGAAAGTATACTGAATAAAGGAAAGAGAAGAGAAGCACTGAAAAACAATGAAGGAAATGCACATGTGGCAGAGAACAATACGCTCTATCAATACTTAATATGCAATATTCTCAGAACTCTTGCTGGACTCACTTCAAATGTGCTACATGTGTTTGTATGTCAAAGAAACAAAGAACATTCTAATATAAGAGTTAATGGCTGAAAGCTGAGCCATAGAGATTAATATATATATATATATATATATAAAACCATAACTGACAAATAACAAAACATTTCTTCCTGAAAAATGATACAACTCTTGGCTGGAGTTAGCAGCAGTCATTACACTTTTGTGTTTGTTTCACACTTACTACAGGGACATGGAATTCTTCATGAAGAACTTAGAAATACTATGTAACTCATGAGTAACCACAACTTAAAAAAAGAATAAGAGAAACTATGGTATGAATAAAAAGTCTTTGCCAATCACATCTGTCTTTACTATTCTACCTCTACAGAATGTGAGAATTTGCTAAAAGGGGTTTAAGGGCCAAAAAAACCCAACCATTTTTTTCCTCTAACACATGAACAAGATGCTAATTGGAGGGGAAATTGCCTACTGATGTTTGAGTTCATAGAGGTGGAAGTCCTGTATTTTCCTTGATCTTCATTTGCCTGTGGGTGGAGGTAAGGGAGATTTTTGTAGAGTGCTCTAAAAAACCTTCTCTAAGCAATCAAGTCCTCCTTCAACAGAGTCAGGCTCCCACAACCGCTGCTTCCCAGTTCAGAACATGAAGCTATTCATACCAGGCAAAGAAATGCAACTGCTTTGACAACAAGGACGTCATTGTTAAAGAATCTTATTTAACAAGTAATTATAATGCCAAAATCACAATTAAGAGAGTAATTCAAAAAATCTTTTGAATTTTACAAACCCAGAGGATATGAGCATGTGGGAGCTGATTCTGGGGATGAGATAAGCAACTTATAAGTATGCTATGATTTTCATGCTTTTGTCCGTTGGATACTTTGGAAGGGCAGTACCATTTTATTTTAAATAGAACAATAGATCATTTTTCTCCTTATGATAACTGCATAATTTAGAATTGTTCAAATAAAATGTGATTTTTACAAATAAGCTATTTATGCAAACACAGTACAAATTAAATGTAGCCTTCCGGCAACAACTGGAAACATTCCAGTTCCAAACCACAAAGACAAAACAGTCTGTTGCTAATGTCTCGGTAATACTGAAACTGTATTGGGGTTTTTCATGTTTTTATAATGTTACCACCCCACATATGCAAACCTGAGAAACCCTCCTTGGCTCTTATTAAACAAGTGTCTTTGAAAAGAAAAAAAAAAGAAAAGGATTGTGTAAGACCAAGTCTCTTCTCAATGCCAAACACACAAGACTTCCAAGGAAAAAAATCATCCTGCATATTTGCTTGACATTCAGGCATCATTATACATCAAGACCACACATCAGAAGGGGCATTATTCTGCCCAATGGCAGCATTAAAAGTGTGCAACTGTTACCCTTCCTAAAGCCATTGCATAGCATCAACTTGAGCTACTTAGTTTCCTTAAACCTTGTCACCTCCTGGAGGATTACAATTGTGTCACTTTTCTCTGGACTTTCCTAGTCCCAAAGGAAGTGAAACATCAATTCTGACCTAAGGGTGGGTAAGAAAATGAGGATGCTTGAGGAAACCTGCAACACTTCTCACCTTCAATCCAGAGAAATTCCTAACTCTTCCCCTCCTCTCATCACAATACAGTATTTATTTTAAAGCAAGTAGATAAAGGAAGATATGCAGTTAAAATACACAAAATGAAGTCTCTCCCTCCTCCTGCAGGAATTGATTTGAAATCATATGGATATGCTGCTGGATTAGGAGCTAGTGTTCTCTGACTAAACACAGCCTTGCAGGAAAAAAAGAACCCCACACAAATCCAGAACCATAACAGCAGTGCAGCAGGAGGCTTCTTCAACTCCCACACAAGGCAGCACCAGGAGACTAACAAGGTGTCCACAGTGTTAAGTAGCAAACGTCAGATCTCCTAAAGAAGATCCAGACATGCCAGTGTGGGAGAAATATAATGAAGACCATTACTGCAGCCCACGTAAAGACCTTATTATGAATGAAATTTGAAGACATTTGGGTCTGAATCCAAACCTGAAGCATGGCTTCCTCTGGATCTTTCCAAAATATTTCTTAACTGTCTGCATTTCTATCCAAACTCAACACCACATTGATGCATTCATCAGCACTCCACTAACCTCAGGGGTATTTAAAGATAGAAACCAATAATGATCTCTTTTTTCCTTTACTTCTAGATTGTAGAGGAGTATGATTTTTTTCCATCTATCAGCATGCATATGGATATATATAGTCCACAATGATGGGAAATGAATCCAAGGAGAGTTTTCCTATTTCCAAATGCAGCAAGGGCTGCGATCTCTCGACTCCAGGGACAGGTTTCTGGGACAATCCCCCCCTATCTTCTGCTTCCCTCCCCAACTCTGTCATTGTTCCAGAAAGATGAGGCATCAAAACAAATACCCAGCATGAGGAGAGAAACAGGATGTTGGAGCAAATCCCACAGAAGATTAAAAAACCCTGGACATGACTTACAAAGAACTGTAGAGTGCAGAACACTCAACTAACATGCTCTGAGCAACCTCTGCTGGCCAGCAGATAGGATCCCATGCCTTCTCCTAAATGGAGCTGTACAAAGCCTGTGATTTCATTTTCATCTATGAGTGCAGATCCTTAGCTGGCTTGAATGAACATTACTCGACCAGCTCAAACAGTGCAAGGAAAACCTGTGAAAGGTGGGCCTGTCACATCCCAATGACACGGAAAAAAAGACAGGGATTTCCACTTTCTGTTAACCAAATACCCTCAGAGCAAAGAGACTCCTGTTTGAAACTAGTGTCATGCTTTTTATGAGTTGTGAAAGCAAAGAGAATACAAGAGGCACCAATGCTTGTACATGTTGGACTGGCATGCAAAGAAACAGATTAATACAGGCAGATGGACATATAAAAGTAATACATAAAAATCAACAAAAGAGCATTAATACATAAAAATCAACAAAAGAGCATTTTCCTCTGGACAAAGGTGGAAAATACTAAAGGCCAAGAAGATGGGGCTGGAACACAACACACAACTAAGAAACTGTTGCAGTGTCACTACTGGCAGGTATGAGCAGGAAGGGGTGTTACATTTGAGAAAATTTTGGGAGCCAGACATCATTGTAATGAGAAGAATACCAGAGAAAAAGGAAACAGCTGCAAAACACGTTGCTTTCAAACTTTAAACCTAAATGGAGCAAGTGGTAGCCCTGGAAAAGGGTGTAGAAGGCTAACAGTCATAGAAGGAAAGCAAAGTTTTCCAGGAATGTGCTGAATGTCATCAAACGAAGACATAAGAAAAGTCTGGCGAATACCACTTGTAAGGTAGTGCCCAAAGAAAAATGCAGCATCTTAGGGAGGACAAGGATTAATACCCTGAGGCTCACTGACTGTATTAGTCATTATCCCGGGGCCCTCAAAACAAGGGTGAATTAACTGCAAGTCTGCCTTGTGGGATGTGCTTGCTAAGCAGATCAAAGGAACGTATTCACCATTTTAAGCAGGATCAGACCTGTTGAACGCTGAAATGCTAAGTCTCCAGAGTAAAACACAGATGCTTGAGACATTTGTGTTGATGATTTAGTAGGAGACATCTGTCCCCCTGAGTCACTCTGAAATAATGTCACAGAAGGGTGTTAGGAGCACAATGTGCTCCCTCCGCAGGAATGCAGCACTGCTGTTCTGGCTGGCAGTGACATACAAGCTGAAATGCCTTTTCACTGGCAGTACTGCAAAAGAGGAGCATTTTAAGTTTCCCTTTTTTTTTTTGGTCTGTTTAATATGCCCTTGATTTATGCTTCTGATGGATTTCGAAAGGGAAGTCCTTACAAAAGCAGAATACATTAAACACATTACATTTATCATGGGTCACCCAGGAAGATGACACTGTTGTTGAGAAAAAAAGCAACTAAAATCAGAGAAATGCAGGAGTACAGAATGAAGCAAAAGGGGGCTAAGCCAGGACCCCAGGATATTAGGATGACAATTAGTGTTCCTTAGGTTTACAGTCTCTGGGTGAAATCCTGCAGAGACATGCAATCAGCTGAAGCTGCAGGGAAATGATAATGAGAACACAAAGGGCTTGAGATGAGTATGTAGATGATGATATACAACTAAATGAGATGCTGACTCATAAGTCCTCTAAAACAGCTTGAAACTGAAGGAAGGAAATGAGGATCAACTGCCTATTTCCTGTGCGCAATGGTTTTGTGGGGAGGATGCGAGGAAATGGAGTTTCTCAACAATGCTGGGATGGGAAAAAGTGAGGATAGTAACTCAGCTGGGATCAGGCCAAAGAGGTTCTTCCAACAGAAATGTTAAGCACACAAGTATCTGCCAAAGAAGGGAAAGGGTGAAGCCTTTTATCACATGAAAAAACAGTCAATATACAGGATCAACTGCAGGCGATCTACAGGACAGCACTTAAAACAACTGCAGGGGTGAGGGGCGACACGTGGTGATGGCCAATGACAAATGGTTCTAAAGGAAGCATGGAAACAAAAAAAAAAAAAACCCAGTGAAATTTAAACCAGGAATGCACTCAGAGAGATAGCAAAGGAAGAGGTCTGCACAAAACATTATGACTACTTCTGTTTCAAGATTTACATTTTCCAGGTCACTCTGTATCTACATATCCCTCAAACTGCTTACACTCTTTGGCTCAAACTCATTGAACATTTCTGCTGAAAATGACATATGTTAACCAGATAAAGTATTTTGGTTTTGATTTCCAAACAACAACAAAAAAAAGAAGGGTCTTCTTGTTGATTTCATCTTCCTCACAGTTCTTGTAAAAAAATAGCTAAAACCTTGTGTTTCATTGTAGTGAGGATTAAAGCTTTTATTTTATATAATTTCATATAATATATATAGTAAATGTTAAAAGCAAACACCTAGTACAAGAAAAAAATTCTCAAGGGAATTCAGATCACAGACCAAATTATACTTCTTCAGAGATATAAAATATTTACACCTTTAAAGCAAAAAATAGTCTGGTATTCAGGGGGTTCAAAATTTCTCCAGGGTCACATAGCCTTCTCCGTTTTCTTGTCTCTCCACCCATGTAGAGTTGCTGTGCTGAAACACCTTATTTTTGTACTGCCTCAACATAAATACAGTATTGTATCTGTACTCCAGTTCCCATATAATAGCAAAGGAAAATGTAACTTCTTGTTCACCTTAGATGACTTTTAAGTGTAGTGGTTTTAAGCAAGAACCTGCAGGGTATTGTATATTTCAGTCTTGGCTTTATGCTTAAAGTATATAATTAAACATATAATTAGGAAAAATCATAGAAGAAATCCATGAGACTCTTTTCATAAATGAAGTTAGGCATGAATAGATTGTTTGGTTGCTCTTGGACCTAGCACCTAGAGGGGTGGAGGCTTATCGGACTCTACTCTTTCCACATATTACATAAAAGTAACCAAGACAATACATAAAATATATTATTCCTGTATTTATGATTTGTGTGTCCCTCACTACAGAATTCAAATATCACTTTGCAGTGTAACATACAAACCAGACTGGTTGGTGCAAGCTGAAGAAAATATGATCACTGGTCCTAATTTCTCTGATAATCTGGTAATCTGATAATAATAATCTGGTAATTTCTCTGATAATCTCTGGTAATCTGAACCGGATTTGAATCCATGAACCTGAACTTGAATCACTCCTTTGTGATGCAAAATTCTGTGTGTGAAAAGCCTCATTTGTACAGACCTGGAAAACTGAAAAAACATTGACTGAAGATCTCAATCTTGGTTGCATAATGAGGTTTACGAGTTTACAAGGAGGTACCTCCCTGTGCTTCCTACTAATTCTGGTAAGATTTGCATGAAACAGATCAATTTTCAGTTAGTGGTTCAACTGAGGGTTTCCAGCCACTGATATATAATATCTGAGATAGCCAGCAATTTAAATATGGATTCAGAGATTAACTTTACTAAGTAAGAGTCAAGAATATTGTTTACATTTTTTCCGTATTTGTCCTACTGTTGGAATCGGGAAAATTAGACAAATGCAGTATTTTGATTTCTAATAGTGTATCTCTCCTATTATTCACTCCCTTCCTCCTATCATTATCATCTCTTCTTAGAATCACAATATATTCCTGAAGATAAACAACCAAAAATATTATAAATCTTTATAAATGAATAAAGAAACAATGATGACCTAAGAAGGAAAAGATTTTCATGAGCTGTCTCCAGTATTTTGAAAAGTAAGAATAACAGAGAAAATGTGATGTTTAAACATAGCTGTTTCTCTCTCTCATTTTTCTGTGGTATTTTTCTCCCAACTTTATTTAAACAACTGGCTGACCTGGTTATTCATACAACAACCATTGCTGTAAAGCACAGTATGGTGTAGGCAAGAACAACTGATGGTCTACTGAGAACAACATCCTCTGAAATGCAGAAAAATGCATGGACTTGTCATCTTTCATTGCTGAGACTTAATTGTAATGTTTCTTTAATAAATTCTTGCTTTTGGACTTCATTTTGGCCTTCAATATTGATTAAATGTACTTAATTTTTTAGGCTGTGATCTGCTCATCCATTTAAACCTTATAAAAACTACTCAAAGTGGTAAAAAATTTTAATTACTTCCCATTCAAAATTATAAGGTTACAGGAATTGTCCCCCCATCTCAAAAAAAAAAAAAAGAAAAAAAAAGGTATTTACTCAGAAGACAGTATAAACAAAAATTTCTACACACATTTTGTTTCACCTTTTTGCTCTGTACCTCCAGAAGACAAAACAACTTTAATGGACAGGCTTGCTAATACCTTAAAGCCCACAACTCCAAATGATGGTCTCAGCAAAGAACCACCACTTTAACTACTGCCCTGGACAACTTTAGGAAGAGGTTTACGCAGTAGAGTACCTGCCTGTCAGGATGCCTGGAACTGCACCCAGTAGCCTGCTTTTCTGCTCAGCTTTCATGAAAAAACAAAACCTACTACATTTATATGCTTCAAAGCTCTTAATTTCTTTTAAGAAAGTAAGTTGTAGAGCAGAAAACAATTTAGAGAACACTCATCGAGGGTACCCTGGCTAAGAAAAATCAATGGAGAACTGCAGTGGCAACCTCATATTTTGGCAAGTCTTACCAAGTATTTCTCAATATACTAAAGAATTCTTAGAAAATTTAATTAGAATTCCCTTTGACCACAGAGAAATGGGTGAATAACTTTGATCCAATCCTAGCTTTCTATGGTCTGAGAGTTAACAAGCTTTGGTTCCCATTTCAGTCATAAAACCACTTTTCCTGTCCTTGGCCCACCATGTACAACAGAACTCACAGTACCTTTCTACCTTACATGGCTTCTGCAATAATTAACTCATGAACAGTTTCCAGCACACTGCAGGGAAAACTGCTACAGAAGAGTATTACATTTATACACCACATTAAGTTTGCTCTTAACCTCTTGTAAGGATCACTGTCTTAGCACAGTAGGAAGGTTTTGTTAAGCACAGTCTCCTACATTTTCCCTTAGAACACCTAAAACTTTGAACTACAACATCAAACATAAAAAGTCTACCTGTTTTATGAGTAACTGAATTTATTATCTTCCACCCTTTCTTAAACACATACTTGTCATCTACACAATTACAAGAGAACTGTGAGCTCAGAAATGCCTTTGTGCAGCATACACCAGCTTACAGGTGAGTAGTTACAGAGTAATTAGAGTAGAATCCAGGAGAATAAATCAGTCTTGCTATCTCATAATACCAGTTATCTCATATAAGGGAGACAGATAAATATCAAGTACATACAATGTTATACACAAACAGTGAGATTCTGCAAGGTCCCAAGTGATTCCCATTTTTTTATGCAATCAGATATCACTGCTATGATGCTAGGGGCTAATTATCTCCAGCCAACTTTAGGCTGTGGAAAATTATTGTGACATCACTATGGCAAAGCAACACTTTACGTTTTCATTGATAAGAATATTTACATATTAATTTAATTTTCAGATTTATATATAGATAGTCAAATACTATATATTGTTCAGAAGTCCTCACTGCAATACATTTTATTATGTACCTCAAAACTTTCTTCTTAAAATTATCTTCTCACACTTAAGGCATACAATGTAAACTCGATAATAAACAAACCATAACATCAGCCCATTAATCAGATAAGTCAGTTTAAATATATCCTATTTGGGAACAAAACCAAATGCTACTGGCTTTATAAACCTTACAGAACAGGGAACAAAGCTAGAGTTGGATTTCAAGAATTGATGTCATCATTGTTCACAAGCCAAGAAAAGGGCTTTAAAACTGAAAAGAATCTACAATATATAAAATGGTTTCCAACTTGTAAGAGGCCAGGCTGCTCACCAGTGGATAATAATCTGCAGTAGAGTTTATTTTTTTCCTGAGGACAACCTGGGGGAGGGGATCCAACACATTCATGCAGAACAGTATGTGCAATTCTGTATTCTTATGTGCTATAAAGAGAAATGTCTTTCTAAAATCTCATTTACTTGTATTGTGCATATCTTCTCTTCAAATGCTTAAACATTTCACAAGTTGGGATCTTTACATGGAACACCTTTGTTCCCCAAAATCTTTCCTAGCTACAGTGCTAGCATCACTCTTAAGTGACAAAGTATCAAAAAACAAGCCTAATATCCCTGAAGGTCTTCAAGGCCAGGCTGGATGGAGTTCTGAGCAACCTGCTCTAGTGGAAAGTGCTCCTGCCCATGGCAGGGAGTTGGAACCAGATGAACTTCCAACCCAAACCATTCCATGATTAGTATGAGCCAATAGATATCTTTTCTGCATATCAGAGAGAGGTGCAGTGACAGGAGCATGTACATTTGAATTTTCTCTTTCATTATTTAGTTTTCTTTTAGCACATACACATATTTGAGAACACAGTATCCTTAGAACTGCTGAAAATTTACCAAATCAAATCTTAAAGCTTTGAAATGAAGTAAACTTTAGTAGACAAAAGCAGATGAGCAGTACATAGTTTCTTCTGCTCTTCTGTGACTATTCAATGACCTCACATTATTCAGTGCATTCTCTCTCCTAAATTCAGCAAAAGAAAATGTTATCTGTTCAAACAAAAAAGGGTATACTCAAATATTTGAAAAAAATACTGTCTCAGTTTCTTCTAATTACATGGCACAGCCTCTAATAGCCAATAAATACTACAGACAGAACATCATGTAGGTTTGTACTTGAGATTATCCATTTGCCTGGTTACTGATACTGTTGAGAGCATCTTGTGAATTATAGGTATGCACAGAAAAGGAATCCTGACTCCACAGAAGCTCAAGGGATGTGTTTTATTATAGGCAGCCCTACAGGTTATTATCTTTAAGTGTCTTTAAGCCTCAAAAACAGATTTGAAAGATTCAAAGTGAAGAAAGAATGGGCTCTAATGTACTGTTCTTGAAGGAATCTGAGACTAATTTGCTTTCCAACAAGTGATTCTGTAGGACTTAAAAAGCAAAACATATTGGCAGTGGTCTTCTAAGATGTGTCTGAACACAGGTGAAGGTGCCTAGTCTTGTGAAAATAAGTGTGTTCATAGACTCTACAGATATTCCGTTGTAGCTTTGCTCCTGTCTGGTGTTTGCTGTCTCTCTTGGTGTTATCTTGGAAACTAAAAAATAATTCCTATTTTGGCCATGGAGCAATACTTACTTTTTTGGGTTCTGTTCCTCATCCTTCACTTGTCTCTTTTTTAGATGGAAATATAACTTGTTCAAACAGCAGTGAAGCATATATTGTCTATTTAGAATCATCAAGGCCTTCTATTCTCTGATACAGTTTTTAGCAAGGAAAACTCTGTGATGGTAGCTTACAGCATCTAAGTGTGCACTGAAGAGGTGCAGATTTTCCCTTCAGTGTCCTCAAGAGATTATCTTCTGGCTTGCACTTGTATCAGTTCTGATTGAGAGAAATCATGACCCTGAGATATACTCAGCAGTACTATTCTGTTCAGCATGCTGTTCACAACATGAAGTGATGACAGGCATTGCTGTTCCCAGAAATAATATCCAGGTTGACCAACTAGAAAACATGGATCTTATTTTCATCCACTCAGAAAGGAGTTGCAAAGATGGTCTATGTGGGAGATAATAGTTGTATGACAAATATTCCATACTATAGGATTTTATATTTGGTTGCTGCAGAAGAAAAACTGAGAAACTTTTTTTTTTTTTTAAACCTGAAGGTTCTGGGCTAAAGTAATTCAAAATTGAAGAGGTACTCTGATTTGATGAACTCAAAAGGAAATACTAAGTTCTTATGAAGAAATGAACATATTCAAGACTTCCATTCACACTGACCGTGTTACTCTATTATCCCTTTAACCCTCTTAAAAGAGTTCCCATCCTCAACCATTTTTCTCTAGTTATTGAAATTACCAGAAGTATCATTATTTCTCTATTTCTTAAAGTTAAACAGAAAACCCAGTCTGACAATGAAGGTGGATTAAAGAGAATTCTGTGAAAGCAGATGTTGCAGGGAGTTCACTGAAGGTTAGGTAGTGTAAGAAAGCCAAGTGGAAAAAAAAATCTAGTGGATGATCCTATCTGCCCTGACATGCATTGACTGAGCTTTCAGTTCTGTTTATCTCAGGAACTGAAAAAATGGCCAGTAATTTCAGTAGTGTCCAATAAGGCAAGGGTGCAAGCTGTACAACAATGCCAAAAGAAATAAGATTGTATTTAATTTTTCTGAAGGAACACATTATTTTTAGAAAATAATTTATAAAAAATAATAATTTGATTATTTTAGAGGTATTAGTAGATAATTTTATGTCATATATCTTTCTGCCAGAGCTCTAACAGAAGAAAGTAGGGCATATCAAAAGCCTCCAGTAGCAGCAATACCTAGATGTCTCTTCTGATTCACTGGTGTAATTCAAGAAATTGATGATTCCACAGACCCCTTCGGAATGTGAACTGAGGGTGAGGGACTGTTTGTTGATGTTTTAAGTAATGGTTTAGATTCTTCCCCAATATCTATTACTTTTTCTTATAAATTTCATTTAAAGCTCCCTGTCTGGAAAACCAAAAGCTTTTAAGAGATTTCTCAAAGAGGAATTTTAGCTGCTAAATGGTAATAATTATTAGGAAGCATTTTGCTGAATTTCAGAACTCTAAGGTCCGAAGTTTAAATGTATGTGGCTACTTACAGGACATAGATATAAGTCAGTATCAGATTACATGATTTAGAAATTAATGGCCTAAAAATCTACTAAAAATGTGTTTTTTCATTGAAAAGATAGACCCTTCTTTAGTAAAGGTATAACTAATCATAGTGCATAGAGTTCCCCAACAGTATTGCTCATGCTGACCTTTACAAAGATAGCTTCTGTGCTAAAGGAAAACAGAAATTGATCTCCCAAGAGGAATGAGAGAAAGGCAGACAGTAGAAAAATATGTAGAAAAAATCCATAGGTGAACAACATCCAGAAAAGTATGTTTCTAAATTACCTAGATATTCTTATATTTTCTTTCTGAAAAGCAAATGAAAATTAAAAAAAATATGTTAGTGTGGCCTAAGAGTACCAAAAAAACTCACACATGTTTTCAAATGCATTCTGTAGACAATTCTAATTCAATCTAGTTAACAGAACCTGCCTGTCTTGTTTGCATGAAATACCTAAAGGAAACTGAAGAAAAACTATTGTGAAACTGTGCAGCCCTCTTTTTATGGCTTGGTAAATACTAGACAAATAATGATAACATATTTGTTATATGTTATCTATATGATATGTATATCATATGGTCTAGAAAGAATCCTTATTAGATAGCATTTAAAATGGAGAGAGGGGAAGAGGGAACAAAACAGTACTCACCCTTTGAGACCTTTCTTCTGAGGATCTACAACAGATAGCAGCTTATTAAAGTCTGCAACTCCAGCTGCACCATTTATTGTGCAAGGACTGAGACAGATGTGATAACATGGCCCAAGAAACAGGTAGAACAGTTTGCAAACTCCTGTTTCTTTGTCAAATATATACTCCAAGCAAGCAAGCAAGCAGACAAAAAAAACCCTACCAAATGTTAACCTTCACAAGGTGAACAAACCGATTTTCAGATGAGCTCTCAAACTCTGGACCTCGCATTAATAGGTGGGAAATGCCTGGTTTTGGCTGCAGGGGAGATAAAGACGAGCAGCTATCAGCCACTTTGAACATCCTTGGCTCCTTGAGGCAGAGGCCATAAAAGCCATGTTATGACTCAGATAAGCTGACTACAGACCTCTCCTAAATTGCCCCACACTGGGCAGTCTGAAGGAGCAACGAGCAGTGGGAGCTGCAGCCACACAACCTTCACTTGCCTGGTGTCTCCTGTAGAGCTGCCCAAGCTCAAATCTGAGGCCAAATCCCCAAGCAGCAACTTTTGCTCGTTCTCAAGCTACCTGACTTGTGTTGGTGCTGGGCAGATCACCAAGTGAAACAAGGACCTCTGGCCCACAGCACAGGAGCTCTTGCAGTCATGGTCCCTGTGATGGCCCCTCAGCTACACTTGCATGCATTGCTGCACCGAATGCTGGGATGGCTTACAGGTGAAAAATCTACATGGCAATCTGTGGGAGAGAATAAGCTCCACTCAATTCACATGAAAAGAGAAGAAAAGTTAGTCACATGTGAAGAACCAGGTCTCTCTTTCTCTAGGCTGCCACAAATCATCAATGGGACATAGCCAGGAACATCTGACTGACCTTACCTAGCCTTCACATACATCTTACAAATATGATCTTTTCTGAGGGCTTTTAGTATTTGCCTTTTTGCCTAAAAGCAATATAAAGCAATATTTTACAAGTGCATCACAAGATATTAAAGCACTTGACAAATTCTTCTAAGTATCTGATCTTTTGGGGTAAGATAAAGTACATCTCATCCACAGTCAAAACTGATGAGACCACAAAGAAGGGAGAGCCAGTAACTATGTAAACTGAAAAATCTTCCTGGTGGGTATGGAATAGGGGGATTAGAAGGTCAGCTCTTCCTTTGGTCATTGTAATTTGCAAAGGTTTCTTTCCCAGAAGGGGGTCTTCCACTTCTTTATCATGGGAAGTGAAATAGCAATAAAAGTAAACTGATAAAGACCTGCAAAAAAATGCTACGCAAATTGCTGAAAGTAGAGTCACAACCTGCCACCTCAGAGTGCTGCATTCCTAATGCCTGAATCTATTTCACAACATCCTGTATTAACAGCAAAGCACATGTCCAAATTGCATCTCTCCATTCTGTGCATATTCTTTCTAGACTAGGCTTAACTAATTAGAACGAAGAAAAACCCCAGAGACAATTTATGTTTCCCTTACCTATTGGAAAAATAGAAACTTCACATGCAATCTTCCATCAGTGATAAAGAGAAAAAATCTAGGAGGCAGAAATGGGATAGAATCCTTCTAGACTTCCTTCCTTAGTTGAAAAGTGGCCAATTCAAAGAATAATTTCTAAAGCAAAAGACCATGCTTCATCTCTTTTCCAATTAATGTTTTCTGGTTAGTAAATATGACCTCCCTAGCAAGTACTATAGCTTATCTAAGGCACTGTACTTTCAAAAAAAATTGAATTTTAGTAAACTTACTGGCAAAAGAAGCACATTTCAGTATGAAAGTATAAAAGGTTTGCCAATTATGTTTCAGGCTATCATTCCTTTTCTCGATTTTCTTATGTTAACTGGAGTGATGCAGAGGAGCACACAAAAATGCTTACTGTGAAGAACATTGCTGGAAGGAAGAAGTCTGCTATTCATATAGTCAAATTCATTGGCACAGAGCTGATGTGAAGTCTAAAGCACTAATGTTGTATTTCTATAAACTGCAAACAAAAGCTTGGAACTCTGACAATAAGTAGCTTTAACAGTCTGACTTCTAATACAGAGAGTCCTCAAAATGGTGTTAATCATTAATTATTAGTTTGATGCCATGGAGAATAAGAAAATAATGCCCTCTATCCCCAGGCTTTGCTCAGAATCTTTACTGGCTGTTTTGTTTCTGACAAAGGTCTCACACTAGTCAAGCAGTCAAATTCTGCTAGGCCTAAGTCATGCTGAACAGTGATTAATCCTGCAATAAATCTCTGTGAATTTCTAGTGTTGAAAACAAACAAAACCAGAGTCAGAGCGCTCACAAGAAACCTCCAACTACTTTTAAGTAGGTGGAGGCACAGCTGGTGGTGTCAGATATTTAGGGGATTTCTTCTGTATATTTTGTCTTCCAAGTTGTAGATCTGTATTTTCTTCACTCAGCGTTACCTTCATATTCTTCCCTCTATTTTCTTTAACTGGTGATTCTTATGGCCATGTGTTTTCCCTACAATTCTGTGAAGCCATGCAAAGTGAACACATCACATGCACCTGATGACTTGTGCATTCCCACAGACCACTGTGACAAGGAGTGAGGCTGCCACAGAAAGCAGCTCAGTGTCACATGGCCTGTGAGAGTGACCCTGGTTTCACAGCAAATTGCTACTTTCCCTATGGATTCACCTTTGCTGGTAAATAATGCCCTCATGCCAGCCCTGAGGACAAGAATATACAATATCCAGTGGTCCACACTTTGCAACACTCTCTTACCACTCTGGAGGCACATCCTGAGCCATGGGAGCAAAGTGTCTGGGGGGGGAGATGCCCTTAAAAACTTAATGCCTGGTGCTGAATGCACAGGGTCACATACAGAAGTTATACCAGAGGGAGGGAGCTCAGCTAGTTTTGCCTCTGAGTCCTTCCTGAAGTGTTTGTGAGGAGGACCCTAATTTGTAAAATTTTCAACAAGCTGATGGAGACACAGAGCACAGTGCTAATAATACTGCTGAAATACTGCAGATCTTCAACAGGGCTGAATTATTCTGCACTGTGTCTCTCAAATAGTCTGAAACCTTCCATGTTTATACAATACCAGATACCCCTTCAGGCAAGGAGCACTCCACATTTCAAAGCAAAGTCAAATACCAAAAAATTATTCATTTGGAACCACAGCAAAAGTTCAGACATGTTACTGAGCAGATTTCACTGAAGGCTCTAATGATTTAATCAGGGTGATTTAATTGCATTTGGCTTTGAAACCAAAGCCTGGTGCCCAAGAAGGAGAGGGTTTTCTGCAGAGCAGTAGCAGCTCCCAGCTGTAAGAGGAACTGAAGTGAGAAAGGATCCACACAGCCCAGAGATAACTCTTTGCAGAAGCTCCATTGTTGTAACAAGATCATCTGGAACTGCAAGTACAAACAACATGCCTATTTTTGGAAGTACATTTGATCTTTTGTACATGTGGAGATCTGAACACCTTTTGAGAGGCAGAAAATTATGAGGTTATGAACATTTGCACAACAATTTGTTTAACAGCTCAGAAAACTCATGAATAATAATCTGGGCTAACCTTTTAGTAATCACTTTCTTCCTGCTGTATAAAATACTTAGTTTGAAAACCATCATCATTGATATCTTTTTTTTCCATGCTCCCTCTTCCCTAATATGTATCTTGTAATTACATTGCAACTGTGCTCTGAAGGATGACCTGAAGACAACTTTTGAAAATTCCCTTCGTAAATCTGTAAACAAAAAAGAAATATAAGAACCCTATGGCCCAAACAGCCCTTTCCATTGATTAAGGTGTAAAGCAGGACTGCTTTTATTTTAATTCAAAGGGTTTCAACAGTTCTTTGTTCATATGACTATTTCTCCAGTCTGATACCTTATTATTGGAAAGATTTCATCTCCAAGTGAGACAGAGAAGCAGAAAAGCTAGTATCCCACAACCTGTTATTATAAATTTTCTGAATTTTTAAAAAGGTGAAAATTAAAAATGTTCACATTCCTGTTGAAAATTAAAACAGACAAACCAAGAATCAGTTAAGAGCAAGCCACTAGTCTGAACACAGGCAAGGGTGCTAATCCAAATTAATTCCTGTTAGAATAAAGCACATACTAAAAAAAAAAAAAAAAAAAAAAAAAAAAAGGAAAAAAAACATTAAAAAAAAAAAAAAAAAAAAAAGAAAAAAAAAAAAAAGGAAAAAAACCAAAAAAAGAAACAAAAAAAACAAAAAAAAAAAAAAAAAAAAAAAAAACAAGATACAGAAAAAAAAATTAAAAAAAAAAACCTAACCAACATCTAGTCAAGTGGATAGTTTTTCTCATGCAAAAACATGGACTCCAAAGAGTGTGCATCTTGTCTTGATTTTGACCTGTTTGGAACTTGACTGAAGTTGGGAAATCCTGCTGACTCTGATGAATAATCTTAGGCTGTTAACTAGAAGGCTTCTCTGGGTCTTTACAATTCAACACTCTTTTCAAACTGGGGAAAGCAGAACTGAAAAAAAAATTAAATTAGGAGTAATTCCTTCAATTTCAGCTTGGTAAGCAATGTCATCTTCCTAGCATTATTCAAGAGTTCCCTGCTCCTACAAACTCCAAGGCCATGAAGGCCCTCCCACTCCAAGTCATCTTGAGAAGTCAGGAGTGGATGAATATGCAGCAACAGCTCTCAAGTTTTTCTGAAGCCCATGCTTCACATGCCCAGGTCCTCAGGGTCTTGCATGGCCCCTGTTCTTTGCTCCTGCTCATGTCTTGGCACTGGAAATTGCTTTAGTTTGAGTTAATAGGTGGATGCAGATCATTTTGTGCTAAGAAAATTGCTCGCTATTTCCCCATCTTGTACCATCTGCTAACTTATCCCACCAGCTGATATTACTGTTTTCTTCCAGCTGAAGCCCCAGAAAACACCACAGTCTATCATGAGCAAAACTTTCCAAAGCCACTGGATACACTGAAAATGAGTGGGACCAGCCTAAAAAACTAAGTGAAGTTGGATCACAGCTCCTCCATTCTATGCAAATTTTCTGGAAGACTGTCTCTATTAATATTGAAATAGTCTAAACCAACATTTATTTTCAATGTTCAGCTCATAAAATGGTGTAAAAAATTGTTATGTCTCTATCATTAAAAAGCCCTCAAATTACAAAGGTTGCAGGAAGAAAACTTTTTAACCTGAGCAGCAGTCAATATAAGTAAACTCCTCAAACCAGATATCAGGAGAACAAGACCAGGTTAGAGAAAGGAGCATAATTCTGTACTTTTAAATGGAACAAAAGAAGAAAAAAATTAAAAGCTTAGGTATGGGCATACTGCTGTAATGAAATAAAACTAAAAATCTCTGACACAAGTAAGCAAAGAAAAAATAAAGATAGGCAGTAGAATATTGACTCTAAAGAATAAGTTTTTTTTGGCTAATAATGCAGATTATCTTTCAAAAATACAAGATGCGACACATCTGTGTAGGGTGATCAGACTTCAGACATGTTTCCTGGAGCTGATCTACAAACAATAATGTTAAGACTTGAAAAAATGTGATGAAAAATAAAAATATGTTGATTCACTGCAAAGCAACTGGAAATGCCCAAATGGAAAGAACAGAGGACAAAATATCTGAAGGTAAAATGTAAACCACAATCATATGTTGACCATGAGAATGAGAATAAATAAACTTGCCCTTAATGCCCCCTGTCAGGATGTACCTCTACCAAAAATGCAGTTCTTCTTTTATCCATTTCTAGAGGGACTAATTAATTAACCAGATTAATCACAATCATTCTCTACCACATCAGCAAAGACGCACAATTCACTTTACTAGACTAGGGAGAGATCTCTGAATATCTGTTGTCGTAAAAGAAGCTTGTAAATCCATGTGCATACATACCCAGATGAAACTGCTATACCTGCTTGTTGGATCATTAAAAACAGAGGTTTTACTGGCAGAATACAAAACAAAAATTGCAGAACATAAACATATAAACATTGTGTCCTAAAGCCTGAACAGCTGCTTTTGACAGCCTAAACACCAAATGCTTTGAACTCAGATTCATGGGGGGGCACAGGGACAGGCACGAGATCTTTCTGTAGGAATTTTGTGTGTAGACATGGTCTACACAGATCTGTCCATTCAGTCTATTAGTATATTTACATATAAAACTCTATGCTAGCCTGTGTATATAATGATGTATGATTACATTAGTAAATACCCTCAGTTTTTAATAGTTTTCCCTTGTGTATTGTCTCTAATTTAACAGGCATTCATTGTGAGCTTTTTACCTTAGTTTCTTTGCCACAACTATCAACAAGAAACCTTTGAAAGATGTCTCTCTGCAGAACTAGGAAAATAAAATACTAACAGATGAAGTTTCTTGACCAAAGAAAGTTTAGCCTGTTGACAGATATTCAGTCTGTTTGCTGTTGAACTCAGTCACACTAGAAGGTGGATCATTAAGCATAAATCCATATCTGAGTTTATAATGATCTCTTTTCTATCTCAATGCAGAGCAGGTCAAGAGCTACCTTTTTTAACCTGTTGCAGAAAAAATAATGAATGGGGAAGATAAAAGAACTGCTGAAAGTTTCTGAATAGAACTTTCTTCTTCAAATCAACGTTTGAAAATCATTCCCAGCTGTTAAATCTGAATTCTTAATTGTACACAAGAGGCTGAGGAAAAAATAATCAGCAGATGCAGCTACAGTTTGTCATATCTGTGATTATCTATTTGCTTCATGATTTACGGTTTTCAACCACTTCTGGAGAGACTGGCACCAAATTTATTCTTCCAATACTGCTATCTGTGCACAAGTATTTAATTATAGGCTTCCTCACATTTTCTGTGGAATAATTCTTGAGTGCAGAATGCTATATTTCAATTCCAGGAGCTTATAGTCTCAAAAATCACAAGAATAAAAATAAAAATCAGGGATTCATGGTGGCAATTCCATGATGCTAAAAGCTCCGCCCCACTCCCTGTGCTGTTCTGGCCCCAAAACACCTGCTTTTCCCAGAAATTCAAGTAAATCTAGCCAGAAGGAAAACAAAAATGGAAGAAGTAAATGCATGGGGAAGACAGGATGGTGAGAGGGAAAGCAAACAGCAGTTGGGGTTGTCCCTTTTTTTGACATCATGTTACGTATTCCATCTGCATACCCCAGGTCACAGACAAGTCTATAAAATTATGCTCTACATGTGCTTCAACATGTTGGTTAAGGGAAGCAATTTGCAAAGAATTCAAGCCTGAACAGTTCTCCATTTACAGCCTTTAATCATGATGCCTTCCAAGCATGTTCACCTGAGTGCTGGGAATAATATGGTGCTTCCAGGTGTGCAGAAGTGCACTGGGACCTCCTCCCGTCTGTGTGCAGACAGTGAGGGTGACAGCATGGGCTTCCAAGCTCTCAAATGTGTTAGCAATTTATTGTATAGGTCTGTGGCACTTTCATGTCAGAGAGGCAAGAAAAATGGATATTTAACCCAGTAAATTTTGTTGCTCCGTAACACAGAAGCCATTACAATATAGATGAGATCTGGAATCTATTAAAAGACATAATGGAAAATAAAAGCTAAACACATAAATAACTCATCCACTTGGAATTTCTTTTAAAAATATTGAAAGGCATTAGACACAACCAAGATTAAGTGTCTGAAAAATATTTTTTTAAAAGAAACATTTTTTTCACCAGGGCATATGAGAACAAAGCAACATCTAAAACCTCAACAAAGTGAAGCTTTATTAGTTCTGCCTAGAAATTTTAGGCTTGAGCCTTAACTCACTTTGTTCCTCCAGGATGTGGTTGGGAACTATAATGGTTTAGTTGGGGCTTTATCTATTATGGCAAAATATTCACTGATGGTTAAAGATGGCCAGACATTGAAATATTGACCCTTTCAAAACCAAGGGCTAAATTTCAAGGGTGAACTGAGTATACTGGACTGTAGGAGTTCCTCCTCAAAGACCAAATATCATGTATTATTGAAAACAAGGTCTCTTTAAAACAGATGGGTCAGGGGTATGGAAATGGTTCTGCACAGACTGAAAATTTTTAACCATTAACCATAACCATACAATAAAAATCAGTTCCAGCATGCTATATTTTATGCAGGAGAACTTACATCTCATAAAACAAAAATCTTTTCTTGTTAAATTATTTTAATGGTCACTTAGCTATCTTTTGGAAGCAATCAGAATGAGAAATGCACATATACAGAAATTCTGTATTTATACAATGGCACTGATTCAATTAAACCTTTAGCTATGTATTTTATCTGAAACAGTTACATATGGAAAGCAGATGAAGCAAGCTGAAATTATTTTTTTAAGCTAAAATCCTAATTAAAAAAGCATATATTCGGGAGAAATACATCTTCTGTTAAATATACCTTTCTTCTTCAGTGAACTGTGGAATATTTCTCTGATCATGTATACATTCTATGAGCACTAAACTAAGGCAGAAATCTTTAGAACTACTTAAATAACCACAATATATAATCTCCCCCAAAGGCATTTTGTTTATAATAATTTATGGTTTTAAGGTTTCCAGACTACACAGAAGTGGTGGGTTAACATACCAGCATAGCTGTGGACTTCAGACATTTAAAACAAACACTGGGTAACGACCCTGCAGTGTGGCAGTGACTGCAAGTATGAAGGGGCCACACAGCAAGTGGCATTCCCCTCTGCAAGTACTCGGGCACTGGCTAAAGCGAAGAAGACTTAGAATATCTCTGATAATTGCACTTAAAAACTAAAAAAAATTAAGAACCTTATGCTCCTGGAGGACATAGTAAACAGACACTCCCTAAAGGGCTAGGGACTATCTTCTTTGATTGTTTCTAGCAGTGGTGGATCCCTGGCTCTATGGGTAGCAGAAGACAGGATCCTGACCTGGCTTCTCCAGGGGCTGCATCTAACACCAGACCTCCTGGGTCAAGGGCCTGATCACTGGGCAAGGAAGTGGGCTCAGTCAGGCAGTAAATTCAAACAGGATCCCATTTTCTAGACCTCTAGAGATTGATGCATGTCCTGAAGAAAAAAAAAAAAAAAAAAAAAAGCCACGAAAAAAAAAAAAAAAACAGCCACGAAGTAATAATTAAAAAAACATCTTCAGTCTCTTAGCAAATGGGATGTTGGACAGGTCAAGGATTCATGAATTGGAAAGGCTTGCCCCGGAGTGACAGGCTGACATGGGCAGTACAGGGCAGGCAGCTAGGCTTGGAAGGCTGTGTTGGATTCTCCCACACTTCCCTGATCCACAAGAAGTCCATGGCTCTGCCCTTGAGAAGCAGCAAGCTGTGCCATGAGGTGGGAGCAGGCAGCAGGGCAGCCCCTCTTTCTGCCTTGTGCTGCAGAAGCATCAGCAGGGAAAACAGAGGGGCTGAAACTGCAGCTTAGAGGAAAACATCTCAGACCAGGATCCCTTCAGCTTCTCCTGGATTGGCACCAGCATCTTTCCAGGTCCAGCTGCCTGAACAGCTCTTGCCTTTATTTCCAGACTGTGCAGGCACAGAAGACCAATCCAGGCTGCAAGGTACATCTGGCTGTCATCAGGGGTCAGGGAAGGGGAGACAACAGCAATCATCTTCCAGATGAGACAAGGGCTTCCAGTCTGAGATGGACTCCAGAGCCCAGAGATCAGAGGAACAACTGGTCTCCTGAGCAGAAAAAGGAACATCCCAGAGTCCTTTCCTACAGCAATACTGGGTGATCAGGGTAAGGTAAAAGCAGGAATTACACTGAAGCAAAAACCCTCTGCAGGTACAAAAAGGAGTAAAACACACATACTGTAAAGAGGACAATCTGCTCCCCAGGAGATGCACAGTATCTGGCCCAACAAAAGTACCCAAAGTTCCTAAAATAGTTATTTTAGTTTAACTACCAGGTGAGCTTTTCCTTCCAGTACAAAAGTTTCCATGATGCAAAAGGTCCCATGCTGAACTTGACCTGAACTGCACGTCTTTAACAGTAGAGAAAAAAGGATGCAAGATGGAGCAAGTCCTTTGAAGCACTTAGTGTCTGTTCTTCACCATAAAAGATACTTCAGTAGATTTGACAGGATTTCTAAGGGTGGCAGATCATCTATCTACCAGGGTCTGACAACCTCCAAATTTGTTCCAGTGAGGATGCAGAGGTGTTTCAGGAGCTCAGGTGCTGGAGCACAGCAGGCTCTGCTGATTGAGGGCCGCTGAGCTGAAGGAGTGCCAGGAGTGAACCACAGGAGACAAAACAGTCGCTGTGAACAAACTCCTAAGTGCACACTTGAAAGTCTTCAACTTCTCCTCCTTGATCTTATTTTTTTCAAAAAGGAAAAAAAAATATAGTTTCACAATCCTAACAGTTGCTCTATAAATAATGAGATGAAAGGAGAATATGTAACGATAAGCACTTAAATATTTGCCTCATAAGCCATTAGTGAGGAAATGCAGCACTACGAAAACAATAGGTCTGGACACCAGCAGTATTATCCTGCTCCCTGTGCCAAGGAATGCAGACTTGCTGAGCAACTGAATTCATGCTCCATGGTGCATTTCATGCACTGGTAAGAGACCACTAACCTGCACAGGACTGTCCTAAAACCAGGTGTGATGTCCACATGTAAGGAAGCACTTTCAGAATAACATCACAGTGGGGTGACATTAACTATAAAACATTTGTTCTCCTAAGCAGCCCAGGAAGGATGAATGAATGAAGGTTGTGGACTCAGTAAAAGTGGGTTCAGTACAGATATAGCAACCCTCTGGCCAGTGACAAGTTTGTGCCTCAGTTTCCACACTTCAAAACAAAACTTAATTCCCAATCTTCAAGGATATTGTAAAACTACAATTCTTTATTGGATGTGACAACTGTCAAAAACCTTAAGGATATAATAAATTACATTACTTATTATATGATTATTGATGTGCCTTGCCATCAGTTAAAGAGTTTTGCTTAGAAGTAAGCTGAATTTTTTCCACTTTGCATAATAAAGGAAATTTGTGAGATCTTTGCTGGTTCTGCCACCAACAAATTACAATCTTTAAATTTATGGTTTAAAAATGTTTTAAAAAACATGAAGCAACAACAGACCATGAACTCCCAATGCTATGCTGCAACCAGTGAATAAAATATATGAAGGGAATTCAAAGTAAGAGCGGGGAAGCAGCATTACTCCTCTATGTGACACTGACAGGACCATAAAATAATGCAAGCTTAGTTCTGGAGTGTGTGTATTTCAAAAGTAATGTTGAAAAATTTCAGCACATTCAGAAAAGAGCTATAAAATTCTGAATTATGGATGATGCCAGAGAAGTTCTCCCTTCAGGCTTTGTTCAAAAGAATATGAGAAAGTGATAATATGGGTACCTATGAGAAATTTCTGATAAAAGAGTACACTTCAGAAAAAAATGTATGTGAGACAGTGAAAAAAAAGTTATTATAGCAATCAGTTTGGTCCTAAAGTGTAGAGATGTGCATTTTCTAATATTAAGGTCTATTTCTGGAAGTGAAACCCTGATTTTAGTTGATGGAAAGAGTTGGGACCTATGCAGGAAAAAAATCAGAAGCACAAGAATTAACTTTCACATCGTTAAAGTGAGCTCTAAGAGATGATATTTGCTCATATTTTATTTTGGTACTTATTACTAGTTCTAGTTACCATGGCATTAAAATAAGAAGACCATAATGGAAAAGGTACAGGATACAGGGGCTTCCAACAGTTTAACTAAGATGTTTAGCTAGAAATGGATGAAAGTCCATACATTATTCGTGTTTTGCAAGAACATTGTTTAATGTTGTTTAAAGGTATCTAACAAAGGTATCTAAATGGCATATTCCACTGAGCATAGAGAGAAAAAACATCATGAAGAAGGATACTGGGTCAGCTGTCAGTTGGCCAGTATTTGGGTTTTGCTGTGATTATGATTTGCAGGTATCATATCAATCATATCAACCTTCTCAGCTGGTATCAGAGCACCAGCCTTCTGCCTGAATTTAGTTTCAGTAAGAACTAGTGACACATCAAAAAAGCATTTGACAAATGCTCTGAGTCTATGCATTTTCTCTTCAACTCACAGCAACTAAGAATCCTCCTCACCAGTTGGGCTCAGCAGCTTTCTGCCACAAGATAAGACCCTGAATAGGTTTAAATCTGGTTTTGTGATGCAAGATTATACTGAGAGTAATCTTAATGGAAATGTCAAAGTGAAGCAAAGCAGGTATTTCCTTTGCACCTGCATCATGCAAACAAGCTTTAATGTAAATAGATCAAAAGAATAGCTAAAGCTTGGTTTTATTAGAAATCAGTCAGGCATTGATGAAAAAGAAGTTTGTTTTGAATGTAATTGTTTAAAGTTATCTGTGTTTTAACAGTGTTGTGGTTGCAAACTGAGCTACCTTGCTGCTGTTCCAGTGGCTGTGTCATTAACAGATAAATTCCTTAGACCCTCTATCCCCTGGCAGAGAAGACAGTGCCACCTGCAAATACACAATTACAGCAATTGCCACTCAACTGCACACAATAATCATTCACTCAAGTTCCAATTTAGTAATGAAACCTATGGGAAAAAGTATTCTTCTTTGGGAAAAACATTTTCATCTTTTCAGATGACCTACACAGTGAAAACCACAGAAAGGAAAAGTTGTCTTGTTCTGTCCCCTACATCACTCCAGTAAAACCAAGTTGGTTTTAATCAGGACTGCAGAAATCCGACTGAAGTCAGGGACTGAATGAAGTAATGTCTCATAGCATTTTCTCTAAAAGACTATCCTGCATGAAAAAGTAATGAGGAATCAACGGAGTTCATGCTGTAAGGTCAAAAATAATGATTACTGTGTAAGCAATATAGCTCACAAACATTTGTATCCATGATACACACTGCCTTTAATTGGTCTGTTGATATGACCTGCCTTCAGTTTTATGAGCTTTCAGTTTTGCCCTACAACAGCCACAATGAGAACATTAAATCTCCAAACAACCCAGCTCTTGTAATCCTGACAACAGCAGTACAGCTTAGCTCCAGATACATCAATGTCTAACTGCCACAAATATGTATTTGTTTTTATCATCACTGGCAGTCCACAGTCCTATCACCATCTCTGAAACTGAAAACACAGCCACGAGAAACCTTGGAGCTGACTCAGCTGTTCTAGGAACTTGACACAGAAATTTCCAAATCCCCATACATCCTGCCTGCTGAGCTCCTACAGAGAGGATAAAGGGAGTCAAAACGTCAGAAATGTCTGTGTTTCATCTCACCCACATGAGTGCCTTGTGCACACCAGAACAATTCCAAGACGTGAGGAGCAGAGTGCAGCACACAGGACATGCTGTTCTCTGGTGAGCTATAGATAGCCAGGCTCAAGGACCCTAAAAAGATACAAGTTTAAAAAAGGTTCCTGGAGTTGCTTATATGAGCAGCAGATACCACATACAAACTGTACTGTTTAGTCCCCTGGGACACAAGAGCTACTGAATTAAGCAAAAAAGAAGCTGCAAATAACTGATGCTGTTCATCTCCACTCTATTAAAACACATTACTGGTTAGATACCAAATAATAGTATTTTCCTGATAGTGCACTTTTCCTTTTAGATTTTCCAAAACTGAAGAGGCAAAACAATTTATGATCAGAGAGTTGTTTCAGAAACATGTAAGCTGCTTATAGTTAAATATTTCCCCAGTAATTAAGCAGCACAAAGAAAAAGATAAGACTGATTGATTAACACTACAGATGAACAGAAGTACAGTTTCCTCCTTATTTAAAGCTGTGAAGTTTAACAAATATTACTCTCTGAATGAGGGAAGAAGACTATTTTTCATGTTCTGCCTTCCCTCAACACCCTTAGTCTGCCTGGAACCCATGGGCTCCTCCCAGGGCAGCAGCAGGTGCCCAGTAGAGCTGGCCAGAGAACTGGGAGGGCAGTACAAAAGTGTTTCATTCAAAAACAGAAAGCAGAATACATAGTCTCATAAAAACCTGCTTTCTTCTGAACCTACTTGATCACTATCACACTCAAGAGTATTTGGGAAGTAGGTCTGCTCTGACATGCATGGTCTCTTCAAGGACTCCCTCTCTACCAAAGTATTTTGACTGTCATGTCAGTATTTTTCTTATTTAAGCCTCCCATGTGCTAGTGTGGTATGACAGGAAGGATACTGCAATTTCTGTAACATCATTAGAGTCACCATTTTCAACACTGCCAAAACGTTTGTTTTAAAAGAAGTTTCTTTATCCTCACTTTTTATTTGTATTCAGGAAAGTTTTATTGTCATATTAGAAGATGATACATAGACTTTGAAGAGTCTGAATTTTTTTTTAACTAAAACTGTAATTTATGAATTAAATAAACAAATATTCTACACTATACTTTTCTAGGCTGTCATTACTCCTGTTTCTTCCTTCAACTATCCTACACTAGCACCCCACACAGTACATATTAAACACACATATTTCCTTTCAAAGGAAAGAGCACAGGATAATTACGAGAATGTTGCAAGTACTTTTACATGAAAAATGTAAATGAAAAAATGAATGAAAAAATATGTGAGATAAAAATTTATAAATTAATTATAAATTCCCATCCTGAGAAAAACTGCTAGGAAAATAACAGTACCAATAAGCAGAAGAAGCCTAGACTGCAGGACCACAGCATGGTCATCACCTTCACTGCCCAGGTTATCAACAGCAGCCCCAAACCCAAATGGTCCCAATGCCAGAAGCCTCCTCTTGCCTCCCCTGTGCACTCAAACCCTGGGAGGCTCCAGGGGGGTGTTTTAAATGTCTGCATTGTCATTAAAGTCCAAACTAACAATCATAAGCCTCATTTACACTGCTAAACAATGAACATCATAAGAGCAGTAGGAGGGAAGAAACAACTGCTTTGACTAAAAGGCAGGGTAATGGCCACTGAAACCAGTGACCTGGCCAGGGCACGCAGACATTTCATGGCTCACAGGTTGGCCCACTGACAGAGCTGTTCTCTGCCTCAGCAAGGCCAGGATTTCACCTCACCATGACTTTTGCTTTTCTGGTAATCATCTCTCTCTCTTTTACTTTCGGAAATAGATGAGACATGCTGAGAAAAGTAGCATAACGAAATGATGACCATATATCTTTTCCAGCATCAGCATTTTATTAGAGGGGTTTGTTTGCCAGCTTATTTTTACAGGAGCTCAAGAGGCCTGACTGCATATTTGAGAGGCTGTGCTCTGTTCCAGTTTTTAATGACAAAATGCCAAAGTTTAACATGCAATGCCAAACATTCCAGAAACCTCCTGCACAATAGCCACTTTAAATGATGTCTTACTTTTCCTGCTTTGTGAGGCATATACAGTAGCAAAAATGTTCTCCTCCCTTCTTTTTTAAAAACATAACACACAGTACTGACAGCTACCACTTCAACACAAGAAAGCAAACAAGCAGACTCCAGCTCTTCAATCCTGTGATGTGCAAAGTGAAAGATTTGTAGCAAGTCACACATCGTACCTTTCAAGTACATTAGCATGCACTGTGTATACAGACATGCTAAACATCAACCCCCAATCCATACACATGGATTTGTTTCTTATGTTGTGCAGTGGATGATTTGCAAAACACTGAAAGTGTTTCCCCCAAATCTGCTTTAAATAGCCAGAAAATCACTGTAAAATTAGTATGTCAAACAGAAATTGAGAAATAACAATAAAACCCCTTCTGAACGAGGCTGAAATCAAACAAAAAATGTTGAAATATAATATAATGTGTTTGTATTGCATTGTTAGAGATGGTCCCCAGCTGGGGATTAGGTCTCATTATGCACAGTGCTGTATACAGGCATTGAAAAGCTTGAAGCGGGCAGCAAAATCCACTCTAAAGCCACAATAATTAAAATGTGTGGTCAAAGAAAAAACATCAATGCACAAAAAGGTTGCAAAAAGAAAAAGACATGCCATTAGGGTTGGTTCAGTAAGGTAGCAATTAGCATACCAGCTGCCCAGTCACTTGTGAGTGCTGTACAGGCAACCTGACAGACCTGAGTTAAAACAACACTTTGAAAGAGGGTGTGTGAGTGACTTTGAGGAGATCCCTATAAAAATGGCAAGAAGCATGTGGGAGTTTAAAACGATGATGTAGCCTAGGGCCTTTCAGCACCTCTCCCATAATTGTCAGTGCAAATGTCATAATGAAGCACTATCATTCACAGCAGAACGAATAAATGCTTCTGAAACTGGAACACAGTGGACCAAAATCCACTAAAATAAGGTAATTATTGAAAGACCCCACACCACAGGCACCACAAAATCTTCATGCATTAAGAAGCTCATCCAAAGACAAATTCACTGGATGTCTTTCTAATGATTGTGTTATATTGTCAACACTTACAAGAAGTTTCAACAAGCCACTTCATTCCCCCAAACAAATGTATTAACCTTTTTTTAGTTATGGAAAATATACCAAATCAGAATGCGGATTTTCTGTTAAGATGCAACTAGGCAAAAAGGGACACAAGTGAGGGATATCAGTAAGAAACTGCAAGCTATTGGAAAACTGTTTGGGTAGAGGTATATATGGGTTACAAGAGAAATTAAAATCCTCTAGTTCATGTAACGGTTTTCACTTAAATGATGCTTTTTTCCTTCATAAAAAGAAAGAAAGAAAAAAATCAAACGAAACAAAAGTAATGACTGTTGTGTTTGATACTGCATATATTGAATCCAAGAATACATGCCCCACTCACATTCCTCTTGCACACAAATTTTAATTTCTTTTATCCCCACATAGTAGAAATCGACCTTCTTCCCAGTGTTTACCCAGACGAGGCAGAAGACACCGCCTAGTCTGACTGCCTGCAGTTTCAACAGGGTATTACTACTTGACAACCTCACATACACACCTTCAAAGAACACTCACAATCATAGATGAAGGCAAGCTCTGATCCCTATTGACATATGTAAAAATAATTTATGAATAGACATAAGGTTATACACATATATGCATATATACATACAAGCACATGTCACACAGTTACAATGTCTTGCAAAGCCTTATTAAGAGTAATTTTATAAGGTAGGTGTGCAATATGGAGAACACATTGCAATCAATTTTACTTTACTCATTTTTGTTTTATGGGACAGTGACATGTTCAATTATTCCATTTCAGTATGGAACTCAAAGCAGACACAAGATCCTAAGCAGTACCATGCACAGAGTCATTTCTGCAGTGTGATTCAGTTAGGAACTCCTAAAGCAGACTCTATGATAATGAACCACCCAACAAAAAAAAACCCACCTAAATTATAAGCTATTCCAAGCAAATGAATTATCTGTATTTTTTCATCCAACATGCTCAAACTATTTAACAATAAGTTTTTTTTCCCCTTCTGTCCCTCCCCAACAGGAACAGATTATGATGATTATATCCAAGATTTGTTATTCAAGTTCTAATTCGTTGATGATAACACACAAAAGTCTTCCTAAACTATGGCCAAGAAAAACAGCCCTGCCCACATAATAATGCAAGGTATTACTTCACACGTCTGGAAGAATTTCAGAGTTTCTACTTCTGTAGTTCTTGCAGATCCATTATGGTGGAATATCCAGCTATGCAGTATCTGGTACCAGCTACTTTTATAAAGCTTTTGTAGCTTTATAAAGTTACTTGCACTCCTTTTTTGTAAATTTTAAGTGCCTTTGTTATTGACATTCATACAATTATTAAAATAATCTTTCCAATTAGCTTTAGAATTCAAATGTGTTTAAAGCCTTTTCTAGACTTTAAAATGACACATGCTTCTTATGAAACTGTCTTTTTTTCTCTGAAAAAACTTTTCAAACAATCCCTTATCAGAGATGTTTTTTTATGTTCAGATAGGTTCTTTTTGCTTGTAGCAAAGGCTGCTGGGCACACTGAAATGCTTATACAAGTTCTGTACTACACAAAAGCTTTATACATGGCATCCACAACCATCTGAGAGCACCTACATTAAAAGCACACAGGGACAAATGCACATAGATATTTAAATAGGTTTTGCCACCTTATCCATGTTGTTAAGTGAGTTTAAACTAAAACTGGCCACATGCAATTCTGGAAAGCTCATATGTTAATTTCTACACTGATTACTTCTGCAATATGCTGACACCACAAAGTAGTAATGTAACACTACACTTTAAGTGTACACAGCAGTGTAACCCAAGCTCTTCTTGGTTTGCTCCACAGTTGCACTGGACAGAAATGTAGTTTCATGCTTGAAGCTCAAGAAAGAAGTAGCAAGAGTCTTCAAACATATGGTTTTGTGCTTGTGCTAGTGACTTCAAGCACAGCACTACTTGCAAAGGTCCTTGTGCATCTGGCTGTTTTCAGTGAAAACTGACTGACTGATGCAGAAAATGTGATTACAGGGTTTTACATGAAAACAAGATTAATGCAGAAGTCACAGTGAACACTGATTTACTAATTTAATGTTATAATATAAAATTTAAGTATATGGTGTATTTTCAGTTAGTTGTATTTGCAATAGCTTCCCCTTATGGTCAGTCTCCTCCCAATACAGCATGAAGGACATCAGGACACAAACAGAGACACACTTTAGAACAACTTACCTCGGGGGTGTAGTGGATGCTACACTTCCAGGTTTACCAGCTTCTACAGAAGTGCTGTGGTTCACTGCGAAAAGAATTCTTACATGACAGGTAATGTCTATGCTGGTCCCAAAACACCCAAGTCCGACTTTTTTTTTGCACTGTTTGATTAATTGCAAATAAGGTAATTTTACTGGAGATAATGAACACAGAATTTACTGCCAGCACTAGCAGGGGATGAAGGTGGAATCAGACAAACCTCAGACAAGACATGAGCCACAATCCCGTCTGGCTTTCAGGAAGACAACTTGTGGGCCAGGCTCCACCAGGGCATTTCTCTTTCACAAACAGTAACAATGTTTTATTCTTCTCATAAACCTGACAAGAGTAAACTTGAATGATTTTACTTCCAAGGAAAACAAGGAGCATGTCTCTTCTTTAACACACCCTAGTTATAAAAAGAAAATTCTCTTGATAATAACCATGTGGTGATAACTCACCTCATTATTACCAGGGTTTTGTCATTTCAAGATTTCTCATTTCCTTAAAATATCAAAGTAGATAAAATATAAAAGGCTCATTTGTTTAGCACAGCAGTGGTTAATGTTCACTACGGAATGCAAAGTAATCCCTTTATTGCTGTGGTCCACAAACTCCTTTGGTAATTGGCTAAAAGGGTCCTGGCAACTCTTCCTGTGGAAAGGAAACCATTCCCCTCATACCTGCAGGGCAGAAACAGTTGATGTGAACAGTGCCCATTTCTCTTTACGTTGCCTTTTTTTTTTTGTTCCCAAAATAAAATAGGTATTAAATAACGAACAGGAAGGAAGACCTTAGAGGCAGGAGCTATTCTCTGGAGGAGTCACTACATAAGCACTAAATTACTCTCAACTGCTGCTTGCAGGCAACAAACCCTTCTCTTGGGAGCAAATAATACATAGGACCCTTCTCCTGACAAACACATAGTGGAGGGGTGGGATGGTGAAAGCAAACTGAGCTACAGATGAATCCTACCCACCAAACAGAAATAAAAGACTCTCTTATAGAACAGAAAATAAATAATGAGAGTAAAATTTATAACTGAATTCTTCTTTTCATCGATAACACATCACCGTAATGTAATTTCTGAATACTCCCAGTACATCCTTCTTTCCTACCCTAACTTCAGATACACTAGAACCATAAGCACAGTTTACAAGAAAACAGAACAACTATGAATTTTCTCCTCATTCCTTTAACCTGCTGGTCAGCCAGGTGTCTGCTTGCCACTGCACTGCCCTTGTACTGTGACATATAAGAATGAACATATTTATGCTCAAATCTTACAGACAATAAGTGCTCATATATCAGTCCCCAGTGCATGAAACCTGTCTGCAACCTTCTAAGGAACATTTCATTTCTCACATCTACTGAAAATGAAGGTATTTTTTATTCAGATGGCAGTTCAATGTCTCCCTGTCCCTCCTTAACTTTGCAGAAACTCACACACGCTTAACTTCAAGAAACCTACCTAACATTTGTAATATTGTAATACTGGTGCCTTTAAAGATAAATTCATGTACAGGAGCCTGCTAAATAAAATCTTTAGTTAAGACCAAGAAAAAAAATGTAGAATGAATTAAAAACACTGTATAAAGCAGTTGCTAAACCCTTCAAACAATAAAAGGGAGTAGCCAGCACATTAGTTGCCAATCTTGTGCCTCTTGCACATCCACAAATACTTTTGAAGGCAATGAAAATATGGGTACACACAGAATTAAAGGTACAGACAGAAAAACACCTTACCTTTTCCCAGCTCATAAGCCCCAGCTTTAAGCTACAGCTAAATCAACACAACACTAGATATTCCACATCAATTTAATGACCATAATGGAGTACAAAAGTATTTATGCAGGTTTCTCTATTGTTTCATATCTCCAAGGACATACAATTAATTCCCATTCATGTATGGTAATGAAATATGTAATCATACAAATTAATTCAAGAAATAAGTTTTATCACTCTACACTAAGAAATATTTAACTTATAAACTATTTTCTCTTCACTTGCTTCCAACTAGTGCAAGTGAAACTCGTATGCCTTTTGTAAAGCACAGAAAAAGATGCAAATCAATTTCTGTTACTGATCTTCTATGACTAGATGACTCTTAACTAAACATAATCAGCCACTTTGGCAAAGAACATTGTGTTGCCACCATTGGAAAGAGTTCAAGTCACATGAAGAGTCCAGGGAGAAAAATAAGAATTCTGCAATGGACACAGCTCTGGAACTTGTTTTGCCTTTCATTTATGTCTCTTGTCCCCTAACCCACCCCGACAGCGTGAGACCCACCTGCACTCCCTGCACCACCCTGCAGAGGAAGGACAGCCCCAGCTGGGCTGCAGCAATGTCTGTGTCACAGGCAGTCAGCTGCTGGCAGTGCTGCTTCTGCTCCCTTCCCAAGGCAGCTTGGGGCAGTGTAAATTGGGATTACCTCCTCTGCCCAGTGACCTTTAGGATAGCTATTCTCCTTTCCAACTTAAATAAAATCATGCAAGATTATTTTGCAGACGAAAAGATACATACTCAGTCATGTGAGTTTTCTCCTCCTAGGAAATGAGTCTAAAAGCCAAACACAGCTGTGCACCTGCTGAGCCTGTGGACTGCAGGCAGGGCAGCGAAAACAGAGAGGTGGCTTTGCAGGGATAGATGAAAAAAAGAGGGTGGCTGATGCTAACAGAGAAATCCAGCTGAGTACATGTTAGTATTGTCCCAGGAGCTGATCACATCAGTGACTGGGGGGGGAAACAGGAAATCCTAAGTTACTTACTTTGCTAGTAAATTAAGATTCTTTAAAACATTACCAAAAAAATCCTGGATCTACTGAATTCAAGACGTGCTATGACATTAATGTCAATGCACTTACAATTTCACCCTCCTCTGTACAAGGATGCCAGCATGAGATTTATTATCACAGTCTGGATTAAAAGATTTCATTGGGTGTATTGGCTTTCATTTAATGTTTAAAGTCTGATTTAAATATAGAAAATAAATGGTGACTCTGTATAAGGTTTCCATGAATTTTAGTTCATGATAATAGCATTTTGGCACAGGACCATGGACTTTACTCTGTCTCTAATTAGGTCTGCAGAACACTCATTTACTTAAATGGGATCTACTCATGTGTCTCTGGAGGAACAAGTGAAACAAATGGCTACCTCGTGTCTGAATAAATATTTCTTCTATTAGTGAAAGAGCTTCAGCAGTGACTCCTTGGGAAGGGCAAAAATGAAGGGTTACATCCTGAACTGATCTAAGGCTGAAGATACATTATTTATGGCTCAGCTGATCTAACAGCTCAGCATATCTGGAAGGAGGGGCCAAATCCTGAGGTTTTCTGCCCCCATATATATTTCTGCCCCCCTTTTCCCCTCTTTAAATCCCCATCTTCCTTCCTATGCTTAAGGTGAAACAATTTGTCTTATTCCCCAACACCACAATAATTTTGTCCTTTTTCTGTGAGTCTTTAATTAGTGTGTGGGAAAAGAGAAGAAAAAGGATAGTCGATTGTTAGATCAATAGAGATATAACATGTAACTTTACACTAAATTATCCTTTCTGCTGTAAAAGTTAATGGAAATGACCTACTTACACTTATTGGATAAATGGTTAAGGTTAAGAAGGTTAAGAAAGAGGAATCCAGTGGCCCTGGATACCTTCATCTTCCAGCTGGAACTTACGTGGTTCAGTGAAACCTGGGCCTTTCTCCTTCAATGCATTTTCATAGCTTTTAAGAAAGCAAAATCTGGAGAGCTCTGCAGGAGCTCCACTCCTCACTGTGGGGATCTTCACCTCTGGGCCCCAGGTGGGGACTGCACAGCACCCCACAGACCCTGGCGTGTTACCCAGATGTGTGTGCAGGGGTGACAGAGGCAAGTGATAAAAGCAAAAGAAAGTGTTTCATGCTTCACAGCAGAAGTTAAAAAAACTCACAGCTGAGAAAAGAATATAGTGTTATGATACAGGCACATGAAGTCGATGGAAAATTCACCTAACCCCACCTGTAAAACTATGTTTCATTAGATTCATTATGATCTCCCCTATTGGCATTATCTGCACAGATGTATGGGCTGAAGCATTTCCAACAGCAAGCACAAATGCTGAGGGAAAACACTGCATCTAAGCTTTTATGCCAAATCCAGCCTATAATTAATTTTGCACAGTTTTGACAGCTTAATTCTGCAAATTCCCCAGATCACATTTCAGATTAGGATTGATGGAAAAAATGTGCAATATTTCTGGAGGTGTGTGAACTCCTGGCCTGCCGAGGTGGCCAATCTGTGTGTCAACACCAGCACTTGGGTGCTGTCACCAGCTGGTAGGGCAAAATGGTCCTGTGCAAGTCACGTCACAGGATTTTGGGGGTTTGAGGCAGAAGGTTGAAGAGGCAGCCTCTAGAGCACAGATGGTTCTCCTGTCACCCAGGCCTATCCTCTCAATCAACCAGACATGTATTTACTAAGGAGGATGGCACAGGACAGCTCACCTGGAAAGGCCACAGGACCATACCACCAAAACTGTTTTTGCTGGATTATCACATTTCTGTTCCTGACTCATAGATTCTCATTACAAGTTAAGGATCTTTCCTGAACTGTTGCTTTAAGCAAAAGAAGACAAAATATCTCACACCTTTCTCTTCTTCCCATGCCATGGGCTGCAATTACTACAGGGACACATGTCCTTCAGGACACATTTTCCCTGGCCCTCCAGTCTACTAGTGCCATGAAATTCTCCACTGATTGTTTGCAGCTGTTTGTGAAAGAGCTGGGCCACATCGCTGTTCAGTCTGAATTTGAACATTGTCATTCTGTTTCAATAGATGGATACAATTATGACCATAGTCCAAATCTAACATTGGGCTTCCCATGAAATTAATGAGCTCTGGATCAGCATAACATTAAATTTCAGTGTGAAAACTATTTTCTGTTTCAAACAGTTTCAGCATTTGATTACAAGCTGATTAGACATCAAAATAAAAAAACTGCCATAAAATTGATATTTTCAAAAATACCATTGTAATTGTGTCAATTTCCATTCTAAATTAATACAATTATTTAAACAAGCAAACTGTAGCACAAGTGTTAGCTGATACTGCCAACCAGCAGGTGTTATCTGACCTATTAATCAATTACCTAGATAAAGGTAAAATAGTCTCAAGTTTCAATTACACATAAAGAAAGTTTAATTAAAAAAATCAATTTGCATGCAAGACAAAGTTGCACTGCAGGCATGAAAAAGTATAATATTTTAGATAATTGGTTTTAGGAAAAAATACAAATTACAAAAATATCTCCAAAAGAAAGTATCTTTAATTGCATATAAAGTAGTTTATGATTATTTCCTGTAATTAAAGTCAAGATTTTCTGGGACTAAGCCTTTTTGCAGATGAGTAAGGTATTTTTGATTCACACAATCCTTACTAAACCAGAAAAGCAGAGTAGTTTCTGTATTTAAATGCATGATCATAGTTTTTGCTTTTCATGTGTTATTTAAATCCAACCCAAATGTAATTACAAGCCTTTTTTTGTAAGATCTGAAAGGGCCATAACAAGGCTGACCAGATGGCCTCTTCCTTGCCATGGCACTAGCCCTGGTCAGAAAATCCAGGTTTACTCTGGGTTTCCCTCCCACATAGTGTGGTCCTTGCAATGAGACAGATAAAGGATAAGAAGACTGAAAGGACTCTCTGTGCCCCTTGAGGTGGTGGTCCCATGGAGCCACCTCTGTGGCACTGCAGTGCTGCCCCACGTTGTGGAGCAGCCCCAGGTCCTGCCTTCACTGCTGCCCTGCTCCCTCAGGAACTCCACAAACTGCCTGGTCTTTGACCCTGCAGTTTTTAAGAGTGGATTACAGGCCACTTGGGATTCAGCTTCTTGGGAATCAATTTCTAAAACTTGGTTTAAGAACACATTCGGGTGAGATCTGAATAAAATACCCCCAGGAGACATAGGTGAGATATATTTTTAGCTAGTGTGGAGTAATCTAAGTCACAGTGGGCAAGCTTCTCAGTGGCCATCAGATGCTAATATGTTTGAGGACTTGGCTGGCTTGAAGGCAGAATCCCTTCTTACACTATACCTGCTTCCAAGATCATTGATAAGTGATGGCCTCTTTTTATTCTCTTAATAGAGATTTATTTGTTAGACTAAAGCTAAGGTGTTGAAATTTATATTGCACTTTGATTTCTCAAGAACACTATGAATAAGAACCTTTTACTTCTCTCTAATGCTGTCAGTGTTCTGGTATTCATCTTCTTTTCCACATAGTCCCTGATGAGTAAAAGAAATATGAGACGATCCTGTGATCCCTTAGTGAACAAGAACTCCAAAAGAGGAGGAAGTGACCTTGTTCCTTGATCCTCCCAAACTTCCTGTCAGTATCTTGGGGATGTAGTGCCCTCAACTGCTACACAGATCAACTATCTCAAACATGGCCCCAGAAGAAGAGTAGACCTTAAAATCTAAACATCAGGGGAAGAAGAGCATATCTTGAACATCTGTGTGTGTGTGAGAAAGATCAAGTTCCAAATCCTTCCAGGCACCTTTTTGGCTAGTGAAAGCATCTTCCCTCAGGTCTGCATTAGCACTGGAGCATTTCTATGACAGTGACAAGATGCCTGATTCTCACTCAGCAATACTATCCTTCTTTACCAACACTGAGAAGATACACCAAATTTCCTCTTAAAAAGAGAAATATCAAAAAATATGTATTCCAGACTGAAATATGCAGACAAACAGGAGAACAGGACCAGCAAGTTCAGAAGTGTCATGTACAGGCACTTCCACCAGACTAAATTTCTCAAAGAAAGAGAAATGCAGAGTTCCCTGTCACAGGGCTGACTGACAGGGCTTGCCTGCCCTCTGTATTAAATCATCCCCATTTGTGCTTCTGTTCCACATATCCTCACTTCAGTGTCTGCGTCCTTTCTCAGACAAAGGCATGCTCTGGAAAGGTTCTCAGCAGCTGCAGAGAAGAAGGAATGAGGGTGTTCCCAGCCAGAGCAAGAGGCAGTGATGTGCCATTCTACCACACAGGTTTGCAAATTAAATATGACGTGAGGAAATGCAGGGCACAGTTTCATAACAACAGCTCAGCACTGCACCAAAGGCAGCCAGCAAGACAATAGGGATGCATAACTCATTTTCTGACCTGCCTTTTTATTTCCATCCTGCAGTTACTGCCTTTCTGTTTCCAACAGTAGCAGGTAACAGAGGTTTACTTGCTTCACCCCTGATCACAGCAATATGCAGAAGTATGTCCAAGCCTCTCTATTTTGATCAAATCATCTGACTCCAAATCATCTGATTCCCTATTCACCCCCTGCAAACACAACTGCTAGCAAAGCCACAGGACATGGTACAATTTCACCTTGCAAATGCTCAGAGGCACAAGAACAAAGAATGCCTTTGGGAGCTGCCTGAGGAGCTAGCCAATGACCCAGAGTGCAGCCAGGAAAATGACTGAATTAAGTTTGTTTTAACCCCAGTTTCCATACGAAGGCTCATGTTTTTCCTGAAAAAGTTTGGGTTTGTATTTGCTGTGTACAACAGTTACACCTCACAGGAAATGTGCATGTATGGCTTTTCCTACTACACAAAGGAGGAATTTCCCTTTATGCAGTGAAGTATTCCAGTCTAAGATGCAACCTCTAACTATTTTCTCTGTAACAAAGATTTTCCATGATAAAGTATGTTAAAAATCAGGTAAAAAATGTTTGTAACCCCCTCACTATACAATTTAATGTATCATTTACTACATTTCTTTCTTATGCTTTTTTTCCCCCAAGACTCGTTCCCCAGAGACCTGTTCCTCCAGCAATGTGCCTGAGGGATGGTTGGAGCCTTACTGTCTTACTGAGGAGCCAGAAATCAAGCAAAGCCACCTGTCCCTGTCCTCTCCTTCTCCCAGAGGAACTCCTCAGGACAACTGAGCCACAAACAAAAGAGCACCTTTCTTCTCAGAAAGGAGGAAGAAAGCAGTTTTAAACCTGGATGTCTTTCCATTCCTGCTCTCTGAGCCTAACTTTCTGTCCAAAACACTCCTCACTCCATGCCACTGAATCTGTAAAACTTTATCTTGCTTAAGCCTTCCTTCTATGCTAAAGCTTTGTAGTTTATGTCATGGGAAAGGTGTGTTGATGGGATGGCCAGGCAGCCAGGCCACAGAGGTTAAGGCTGCAGCCACTGCTGTCCAAGGAGCAAGCTTCAGGTCCTCAAGGCCCCAGAAGGTCTTGCAAACGGTAACATACTTCCTTCATTCTGTTATTCTAGAAATGGGAAAATGGCCTAACTGGGGACATGAGTAAGCCTTCCTTCTGTTAATCCAATAAAAGCTAGCCAGAAGGATGCTGCTTGTCCCAGGAGTGAGACTGGAGCATTAGTGTTTGTATCAAACAGTGATGGAACTAAGATGATGTATGCAGGCATGAACAGTGCATTCAAATGGTGACATTGACAAAACCTTCAACAAGAGTTCCAAGACCTGGAATTGAAACAGATTCTTTTTATTTTTGTAAAACTGTGAGTTCTTTTCTTTCTCCCTCACATCTTACTGCACTCATCTTTAAATTTTGCCAGTCTTCTTTTGTTGACATTTCTTCTGAGGCAATCTCAGGAAAAAAGAAGCTCTGGGCTAGAGAGTATTAATTAAAGAGCCACATGGTGGCAAAAAAATGCAGTAAGTCTGTTTTCAAGTTGGAATTAGAAGAAACCATGTGAGAGTCACACTGAGAATCAACTTTGAATGTGTCTTAAACACAGGTGAAAACTGTCTGCTTCTGGATGTAATTACATTACAATTTAAAAAAAAAATGAACTAAGCTAAGCTACTAAGCTATATACCAGACTATTGTCAATTCTAAGTATTTTTATATTTTTAAAGACTTGACACAATGTTCTCAATCACTATAAGCCAATACCCCTAGTTACTCCCCACTGACCACAAAACCTCCAGGAAAGGGAAGCAGAAAGTCACTTGGCCACAAAACCTCAAAAGCAGCTCAGACACACTCCTCTGCCTTGTTCTCAGGGCTTACAAATATATCTCAGTCAAAGTTATTCATGAGTAAGCAGGCCATGAAACACAAATTTATTCTTTCTGCTCTTCAACTAAAATAAATTCTAGGGATTTAAAGTCCTCAGACTCCCCTTATCAACCACTATCAAAGGAAGATTTAGTTTTGAGTAAGTCTATAGAAAGAAAGAGATCATAGGTCACAACTCTTTACCCAGTTCATCTGGGTTCTGATGATGTTTTGTAATCAAAACAACACACAGTGACAAAGTGCTGAAAATCAGCAGAGAGACACTAATAGCATGTCCTAGAATAAAGATCTTTACCCCCATACATAAGTATCCAAATGTACATGTACCTTGGATAGCAATCTTACTGAATCATCAAGAATACTTAGTTAAATATGTTACAAAAGTTTTTCTATTGCACACGAATGCATTCTTTGGGGAGAAATAGAAGTCAGACCATCAAATTCTATTAGCATTAAAAATACCAGTTATTTTTCAGTTATGTTTTTCAGTTATCAGTTAATTTTCAGTTATGTTAACTTACTCTAAATTGAATTTATAATAAATACAGCCCCCTTTAAAAATCAGTATCAAGACACCTTCTCTTTCAACGAAGGGAAAGTGGTTTACAATGACTGGGTTACCTATTACTGCTGTGGATTTACAGTTATGTTTTCTTCTGAAAAAAAATCCAAAACAATTCAAATAAACCAACCAAACAAAAAGCTGAAGTATGGACCAAACATACAACACGTGAGCAAGAGGATAAATAAGATGAAATACAAAAGAAAATTTTCCCTACTTGTTCTGTCTAATTACTTCATTTATCACATGTACAACTTTTCCAAGACAAAGTGCAAATTCTAGGTCAATAGTGTTTCTTTAAAGGCAATTTTTACTATGTTTAGTAAAGGTCAAATTTAATAGCATGGCGAACTGTAACTTGTGTTCTTGTGCTGTTCTGATCTGCTCTAGCCTTCTGACATTGAAGTTTCACAAGTTCAAGCTCAGTTTAGCAGGACAAGTTCAAAGGTCAATGTAAGATGATATAAGCTACGTGTCACTCAGTAGGTGACAAGTTTAACTTAGGATGACACAAGGATGGATGTTGATGGAAAATTTTCAATGTTACACTCCAGTCTCTCAATCCTCAGACTTCCATACCTGGAATAAAGCAAGGAGGCTGCAACAGAAGCAGACCTTTATTTGTACTGCAGACCAGCTACTGAAAAAGCCTGGGAAACTACATATCCAAGTCAGGGAAGAAGAAGGTAAAAGCACCCACAAGAAACAACTCAAACAATAGCATGGTGAAGGAGAAATTACTGACAAAACCCCAATTTTCTAGGAATAAGGAAAACTGTTTTAAGCAGGATATTGGGGAGCAACTGGAGAAAGACAGCCTGGAGAGGTTTGGAGAGCCTGGAGACTTTCTGGGCTCAGTTCTTATGGCAGGGGACTCAAATGACAAAGTTTTCATTTTCTTCCCCAAACCTGGTTCTTCTCCTGGTGTTATGTGGTAATCCATCCTTGTCACCCAGGGGTTACTGTGGCCTAGAGATTATTTCAGGAATAAGAAGGACTAGACCAAGGGTCCAGTTGCCCCAGTAGCCCATTTACACCACCAGCTTGAAGTAGATAACCAGGAAATTGGTTAAGAACAGCGATGCAAAACAGTGATGCTGCTCCAGAACTCTCTCTCAGTCCCTAGAAATTTGCATTTCTGTAATTTCCTGTTCTTTCTTCCCTCCACCACATCTCATTCAGTCATCCAGCTTCTCACTGCACTGACTTGTCCCCAGAGCCACTCCCTAATTTAGATAATTGCTTCCCTACAAACCTTGTCCCCCTGTCCTGTTACATCATTTTGTCGTTGGAGACACCTGGACGGCTACTCAACTTGTGTGAGCATAAGGAAAAAAAATACAAATTTTTTTCACTTCAAAATATCAAAACATTTCCAAAATAAATAATCTACAGACTAATAGTCTAATTCTGGTGTTCACAGAAGCTCAGTTTTTTTTATTATTATAGCCACTGTCCCCTTGTCCTTCAGTAAAGCAAATCAAGTGAAGCTATAGTGACATATTTGTACTCTCAGATCACCAACATAAGTACTGTTGCAGCTTAGCATCTTTTTACTGTTCAACAAACTTCAACCCTGTAGAAAATGTTAAGCCACAGGATGTCAAGCCTCTTTCAACTCTGCACTGGACAAAAACATCCTATTTTAAAGACCAACTTATATCAGGTACTCAACCACAAGTACCTAGCCTCAAATTCTTGAGGAGAGAGTGGTTACTATGTAACTGCAACTTAATTAATTTGTATCTTATAGATTTGAACTGCATTTTTATATATAGATTTTTAAAGGCATTCAATCGTAGAGATTCAAATGTCCGATAAATCCCATCTTTCAAACACAAGACACCAACTGACAACACCAGCAATTCTGATACTGTTGTACATAAATATCAAGCATCTTACTTCACAGTGTTCTCAAGCACCTACCTCATGGCAGAGGTCATTAAACATGTTTGTAATAACCACTATTTTTACACACTCACATAATACAGAAGTAGATAATGTGTAGATAGTTATTATATATAATAAAAGCTTTCACATGAGGATGCACTTTAGGTACACTTTAATGATTTATTTCACTTCAAGGATTTCTAAGGGTCAGAAGTTCTATGAATAATCATGGTTCTTATCTGGTTTTTATGTACCTTTTCTGTGAGTTATCTGCCCAGTTTTAGAATACTTGCATATTCTTATCTGGTTTATATTAGGACAAACAGAAGCACAACCAGCCCCCAATCAACATTAGAAACCACAATGGCTTTAAAGTAATGGCCTTTCATTGCAAGCAGCTGTTTACTAATAAACATCTATATGAGAAGCCTTTGAAGGAAAGGCTGCAGGAGAAAAAAGCAGTACTTTAATTAAAAAGAAAAAAATAAGAAATGTAACTAAAAGCACTTCTGAACTAAAAACATAAGTCTTTCTGGCATCCTTCCCAGCTAACATTTGATTCTGTGCTCTATGTGATATTTTATATATCCTCGTATTTGAACTACACCAACTATATTTGGCTTCTTCCTTCTACTGGCTTTTGCACTACTCCCACAATGGTGTCACTATGTAAAGGAAATGCACCACACAGTGCTTTATGCTTTCTATTTGTCATCTGATTGAGGAAGCTATTTAAAAAAAATTATCTAAAAATCCTTAAGTATCTCAATATTATTCATGAAACAGGGCAGGATCTGCAGTAAGTATTCTGAATTTTGAACTGAGTTTGGCATAATTTGTGTTGGTCCATAACGTGTTTTTTTCAGCCTTGACCCTAAGCTCTAAAAATTGTAATTTCTCTGATTAGCTAACATCATGGCAGTATCCACTGTTTAAACAAGAAGCTAGATGGCTCTTTCCTCACAGAGCTCAAACTTTAAGAAAAATAAGTAAAAGATGGCAATGCACTAATTACAATTTTTTTGAAGACAAAATTATTCAAACACTGATCTTCCCTAACATTAACCCAGGGCACCTACACTGTAGATTCCCACAGGGTGTGTTTTAAGTGCAAGTTTATCACCTTTAAAAATCAGTGGGCATTTTTAAGACACATGTCATCTGAGGCATTTTAGACAGCTCCTTCAGGGTGAGCACAGAACTGAGATTCCACTCCCTAAGGGGAGCCTCTATTAATTAGTGAGATTGCTTGTGCTAAGCAGCCATGCAGCTGCACCCTGTTAGTCCACTAAGATGCCATGGTAGGCACAGATCTCACAGAGGAATGTGTCAGTCGGCAAGAGGGATTTAAAGGCAGAAAATCTTAAGGAGCAAACTTATTCAAGCAGCTTGTTCAGGGCTTAACGGGTGCGTAAAAGAAAGCAAAAGAAGCAAGCAGAGAAACATGCTGCAAAACAAAGGAAAAAGTGTAATGGAGTGAGCAATAGTAAATGAACTCTCACAATTAGTTTGCTGGAAATAATACTTGGCAATGCAACTGAGAACTTCAGAGAAATGCCTAGTGCTACACCCTGTCCACAAAGAGAAAACAAAAGAAATCCACCAGGAAATTGTTCATACTTCACTAAGCCATCCCTATAAAAGAAAAAAATATGCTCACAAATATTATCTAAATTACTTTAACATACATGGCTTATGCATGTCATCAATGATCTGAACTTACTGTGAGCTGCCCTGCTACCTGGGGGAATCACTGTAATCCTGTAAATCCTGAATAATTGTTTAAATAACTGCAAACTCCCAAACATCTCATCATGTAAAAAATCAGTGTCATCCTGCCTTGTTCAAGTGTCTCTTCTCAGTGTAAGTACACAGCTGTCCAAAAGGATCAAGTTTCATCTTCCTAAGCCATTTCAGTTGTGATGGATCCCATACTGAAATCTACAAACAGCCTTAGGTACATCATTGGTTATGAACTGGTACATTTCCTAACCAACATCATTAAAATACAAGGCAGTTCACTGAACTTGGAAAACAGTAAGAAATTACTCTCCAGAGTGCAACATCTGGTATAAAGGAGGAGAAAAACACTGTTTTCAAGAGCAAGACATTTAAGAATTGGAGGCTAAACCAAAACCCATTAATCTATCTCCACCCCCATGTTCAAAATGAAAAACCGAAAAAATACCCCTCGGTGCTTCACATTAGGAAGATACAAATCTGAGATGTCTTCCATCTGTTTTGTTTGCTGTTTTTTAATAAAAAAGAAAAATCACCCTGTTCTTTTTTTTTTCTCTGCTTTCAGTAGAAATCCTGAAGGATAACCTGTAATTCTAAGGTTTTTACACTGTTCTCACCCCATGTTATTTGGTTGCCTAACAAATTTAACTACTCTGCCTTAGTGAAGCAGTATCTGAGCTTTTCAGACATTATTAAAATTATCCTGACTAATTTTACACTTATCACAAATCTAGCTGAATTTAGGGAGCCAAGTGAGGAGGTATTTTCCTCTGTGCTCCTGTAATAAACTCTTAATCTCTCTGGTACATTTGTGAATAGTCCATGGCCTTTCCAAGCCCCTGCTGTCCCCAGAAGCTGCCAGCAGCCACAGACCACCAGACAGTGACAGCACTGGCCAGGACCCCTCTGCCTCATCCTACAGTACTGGCACAAGGAAATTGGGTGGAATTGGACACACTGGAAATTTCCTTTCACTGGAGAAATTCTTGCTGTCTCATCTGAGCTTATGGCTCATCTGCATGGTCAGAGGAATGAGTCAAAATCCCACCTGCAATGCTTTGGAAAGCTGGGAAGGCTCCTTGCCCCTTAAGTCTCATTGCACAAACACACTCTCAGTTACCTACTGATCTTGGATGAAAAGCTAAGACTAAAGCTTGTCTTTCCTGGAGCCAAGAAGTGTTTGAAGCTAGCAGATGGATATCCTTTTTCCTATCTAAATGTATCCCTGCTGTACTTAAAGGTCTGAAGAGCCACCTTTGGCTCAGTTCTATCTGGATAAGATTTTGTTCTATTTCTCCTTTTATTTTTCAGAGAATGCCTTCATGCCCTGGCTCATCAGCTGAATGAGTTCTAGTTAACTTCACAAAACTTAAAATAGTTTCTCTAATAGATGTTACTCTCTCTACATATTAAAACTGAGTATAAGGCTTGTCACCCCTTTTAAGGGACATAAAAATGCTTTTAAAATCCTTGTGTGCCAATGTCAAATTCTCTTTGATTCACACAACTTAAAGCCTTAAATTTTGGATATTCATAACTGCAAACCAAGGCAGAAAGTGGATTTAACTCTTGGGTTTGTTTTCCTAAAACAATGTCTGCCTTCATTTTAAACCAGCATCACATGTTATAATACCAATCTCTTTCAAATTCTCTACCAGTGGTAGGAGTGGTGGAACATGTCTTTGTATTATTTTTAAGATATTGAGTGAATTTTTTATGTTCATTTAAATCAGGAGTATGAGTTTCCTCAACTTTCACCAAAGAAAAGAATTAAAAGTAAACACCTTCTAAGACTCATTTCCCACAGTTGAGATTTCCTTATGCACAGCTGAGTAAATCATGTCTCTCCATCCAGGTACAAACATGATTGCACAAGTTAACTTAAGTAGTAAAACTCTAACTGCTCCTCAGCATCTTCCCAACTTTCAATGCAAGTGGTGGGAAAGTTGTATCAATCTTATTAGAAAGAGGAAAATATTTTTAAGGTCTCAAGTCAAATGTGCTATTGTTCCACTCTTGCGACACAACAGCACAGAGACACTCCTTCAAGTAGTATTTCCAGTATTTAGAAGAATTACATGAACTTTTAAAGATTCTTGTCCTCAGCATCTTATTATCCAAACAGCTTTATGCTCTGCAAAATGCTTAACTGGCAGCTATCACCAGTCTGCATACACAGGGGCCAAACTCCCCTCCTCTCCAAGCCTGAATACAAGAGACTTCCACAAAAATGCTGTGGGAGAAAGCTTTCCCATGGGAAAGGTCATGTGGTGATTCCACTGACCCTGGCCACGGCATGAGATGACTGAGGGACACTGAAGGTCACTGCTACCCGGGCACACTTGGCTGATGGCACAGGGCCACAGGCTGTCCCTGACATTTCCCCAGACTCACTCATGCTTTCACAGCCATCCCTCCCCTCCACAGGCTCCCCAACCTCCCCACAGTGAGGACAAGAAAGAATCTTTTGGTATTTTATGAAGGAAATAGCTTAAAAGTACCATTTGTATATAAATATGAGATTGTGTTAATTCAAATATACAACAGGCACACATTTCAGAGAAGTATTTGGCAGCTGGCCTCACATCAGTGCTGTCTGGCAGGAGGGAGCCATGCAAGCCAAGCACAGGTCCTGGAAAGAAAGGGTACACCACAGACAATGCTGATCCCTTCAGACCATGGAGAAATGGTCAGAAGCCTCCAGAGGTGAAAAAACTGAGGCTTCACCAAGGGGTGGAACAAAGCACAGGGAGAGTATTTGCAGAGGATGATAAGAGAACATTGTGCTGGATTTGTCACAGCAGTAGAGTCAAGGGGATGGATGAAAAACACTTCCACATTCCAGGCTGCTTTTCCAGGAGCTTTACAAACCGAGTCCCTTAACATGTAATTTTAAAGGTCTTCCATAAGTGTAGTGTTACTCCCAGTGCTTATGTGGCACTAGCAATCCACAGCCTGAGAACTGCAGGCAGAAAAGATGACAACCCAGGTCAAGCATCAAGAAATACTGGAAGCACATTCTTCATCAGCCACAAACCTCTGTACACAGCCTGGAGACTTTGCAGAGAACATGACCCAAACTCAGGAAAGTACAGACAGAAACCCAGTACTGTATAACTCGTCAGGGTGCATTTTGGTGTTGTCTTCATCAATAATTAATTGGCTGACTCCATCACCCACACCCTACAGGTGTGTTATAGCTGTCAGCAAAGCTCAGAAAGCCTGTGCAAAATAATACTCAGCCCCACCAAGAATTCTAATAAAAGCAACTGTACACTTGAATCATTAGCACATACTCTGGATGCTTTGTTTTCCTTTAAATTATTTATACCATGACAGATGGAGAACTGAAAGTGACATGTAAACTAGACTTCTCTTTTATATAACAAAACATCAGTTTCTTTTAAAAGAGAGATACTACAGGCTCAAAATAATATTAAAGGTAGTTTAACATACTCTTGGTATAAAGAAATGTTTTAGACCACAATTATCTGAGAAACAAAATATAACTTTTTATCCTTTTGAAAATTTCAATTCAAAGACTGCTTCTTTTCATAGGGGCTTGAGGAACAATGTTTTGGGAACAGAGACATTACTTTAACAAAGTAATGAGTAATGTTAAAGAATGAACTCCCATGCTCACAGACTTAGTTCTTGACTCATCAGCATAAATGTGGCACACTTTTCATCTGAAACTGATACAAATTTTCAGTCTATATATTAAAGTAGGTACTTCTCATGAAAATATGAACATTCAAAGCATTTCAGTATTCCTCCTTTTGGCTGACACAAAATTTCTTCACAGCATTTCAGAAATTCTACTTCCAAAATTAGGAAATACCACTAAAACAAAGAGCTTTTTTTTAAAAAATGCAAAAATAAATAAATAAAGCAAATTAAAGTTTGAAAAGGTACCTGCTGAGACTGCGAGAAAATTGAGATTGATTTGCTTCATTCAGACTGAAATTTCAGAGAAAAAAAACAGGAAAATATTCTGAATTCTTGGTAACTGCGTTTCTTTTTTACTGATTTCCTTCCTTTGCATTTAAACACCAGTAAAAGACCACGGAGACGAATTTTCCTGCTTATTTTGCTGAGCCAATGCAGCTGACAGTGATATTGCAAACCTCTGGAGTCACCCACACAAACCTGGAAGGCCCACCACTGCAGCATGGGGAAAAATCAGTTCTTCTCTTTATTACTGTCAGGCTTGCCACAGCCTTATGCAATAGCAGAATATTTACAAATGCAGACTGTCTAGACTATACAAAGTATAAAGTGAATAGAGGCAACTTTTTTCTTAAATTTAGGCTATTATCAATTTTTATTACAAATTTGTTTTTCTCAAAACAGAAGCAAGATCCAACCAGAAAGAAGGAAAGAGGCACTAAAAAAGAAAACAGAGCTAGATTAGCTACTTTACAACTGACAGTACTACCAATTTATCCCTCACTTGATTGGAAATTGTAAATTACAAAAACTTTTAATTTTTGCTGATGGTTTCAATAAAGAAATTATACATTCTTGTGTACACATATTTTAAAGCAAATACAGTTCACGTGGTTTCTGGAACCATTAGGTCAAACCCCAAACTATCCATGCAGTGGAAAGAAGATCATAGAATGGATCAGGTTGGAAGGGGCCACAGTGGTCATCTGGTCCCACCTCCCTGCTCAAGCAGGGTCATCCCAGAGCACATTGCACAGGATTGCCTTCAGGCAGTTCTGGAGTATCTCCAGTAAAGGAGACTCCACAGCCTCTCTTGGCAACCTGTTCCCATCTCAGTCCCACACAGTAAAGAATTTCTTCAGGTGGGCAAAGCTTCCTGTCCCTCCATTTCTGCCTGCTGCCTCTTGTCCTGTTGTTTGGCACCACTGAGAAGAGACTGGATCCATCTCCTTGGCATCCTTCCTTCAGATAATTACAGGAAGAAATTAGGTTCCCCCTCAAAATCCCACACCTACCTTCAGCTGGCCTACACACAACCCAACTGCAGCCTGAATTCCTCAGGGACAGACATATAGACCTCCTGTACATCATTTAGGGAATCCTTCCCAGCTACTAGAATTAAACTGCTCAGCACTAGCAGCTTTGAGCAGCAGTCAGTCACCTCAGTCACCGGGCTCAGAATGCTCCCTCCTGCTGCAATCAGCTTTGGTGCACAGCTTTGGTCCCTTAACCCCTTCTAAAACTGTGTGTGCCTTTATGACAGACCCATGTTATGCCCACAGCCTATTACACTACATGTGCAAGGTATTTCTTTACCTCATTTTTTTTTCACTCTGCTATGATTACAAAAGCAGATCAAGAATTATTTTCTGCTTAGAGATTTCCCATATTACTTTAACAAAGCCCTTGTCATTTTCTTGTTTCTGACTCAAGTCCTAACAGAAATTTCTCATTCTCAGACTATGTTACTTTGCTCTTATACTCTCTTGGAAAACTCATTCTGATTTTTGTCACCACCTTCTCTCAGACAGACTCCCATTCCTCATTCAGCTTTGACCACAAATAATTGTCAAAGGGTGCAAAGTGCCATTTTTAGGAATACTTCTATCCATTGTGGAACCTTGCTCCAGTGAAGGGGTTTTTTTGTCTCCTCCTTACCCCAAAATAATTTGGTTGTGGGTTATTCATTGATTGCTTCAAGGTGTACTGTAGTCTTGTGCACCTTCAGAAAAATTTACTGTAGCCAGATCCATTACTTGCAAGTGACAGTACATAAAGAATCAATGGGGAACTTTGGTGGTACCTTACAAAGTATCAGTTTCACCGCAGACCAAGACTGGGATCTCTAACATTGCCAAAACTCTTACTGCTGTAAGCAAGAATTCTCCCAAGAAATAACTGAGGTGAAATTCAAAGTTTTGGTCAAAGTAGAAAACTCCTCTGAATTAAGTGCATCTAAGGCTGGGAAATTTTTGGGGTGGCAATCACACAGGCCTTTCTTTTGCTTGTTTATGATAGCTCTATATTGGTATCCTGGATGGGATAACAATAATATATATATTAATATTCTAATTGTAAATGGCAAATACTATTTACCCTAACTCTACCTTAATTTTATTCACTGACTTTATCTTGTAATATTTTGCTTACTACTCTTATTTTTTATCTTAAATTTTCAAGTAACCTGAATTTTTAAATATTAAAGCAATTTTTTTTTCTGAAACAGCTCATTCTTACTGCAGTCCTATATTAAAAAGCAGCTGGGTCAAACTCAGTTTCATATGAACAGTGCTTGAAACATAAAAATTGCATGAATAGCCAAGAGTCTCAGTTGCATAACCAGGCCAAGGAGCAGCCAATAAGTCTCTGCCAATCACCCCTATTCATCAGCAACTTTTGTTTGATTAAAGCATGCTAGAAAAGCAACCTGTCATAGTTCAAAGATTTAGAGAGATGAAGAACCTCTTGCCTCCCTTGATAATTTGCCAGAATAATGAATCATTTCTATATGAAAAATACTGTGCATTACTCCTGATTTGAATCTGTCCAGCTCTCCAGCTATAACCTTTAGTTTCTGTTATGATTTTTATAGCTGTTCTAAAAAGCCAGTATAAATTCAGTATATTTTCTTCTGCTTCCAGAGAATTACATTTCTTAATCAAGCAGGATCTCTATTTTGATTGGGTCAATGGATAAAGAATCACCATTCTCAGAGAGAAACAATTTCATGCGATCTCAAATCTTTTGGATGTCTTTCTGCAATAGTTCAAGATCCCTTCTACAGCAGGCATTCGTGTCACAATGCACATCCAGAGGTAAGGCTATCTTTGAGTCCTAATCACTGTCTTCCTGGAAAATAACTCCTTCTCCTTTTATGATAGTGTCATACTAGGAACTCTTGTGAAAACAGAAAGATCAAAAGCTCCTTACATCCCTTCCAGACTTACATTTTCCAGGGTAGAGTTTACCTTGTTCTTGGAAATTCCATCTGGAGAAGTGGTGGAAACTCCTCCACTGTCAATATTCAAGACTCAGCCTGATGGGTGTGGATAATCTAATCTAAATCTCTGCTTTCCACAGCAGTTCAGATACTACCCAGAGGTCCTTTTCAATTTAGGCATTACTATGACACACAATCACACATTTGCTCACATGCAGTTACTCCATTCTCCATTACAGTTTTCAAAAGCTGAGGCAATACAAAGTCATCTGATCTTGTGGGTTTATAATGCCACTGCTGGTTCTTTCAATACCAACTCGGTATTTTCTTNAACTTTACAAAGTCATCTGATCTTGTGGGTTTATAATGCCACTGCTGGTTCTTTCAATACCAACTCGGTATTTTCTTTTAAAGTCTTAACCTGTGAAAACTTTTACCCATGCAGTACTGCAGTGTATTAAACACTTACATACATCATGTATTTACACCATGCTCATGACCATTAATTTGATCTACTCTTTAGCCCTAAAAAGTGACTCTGCAGGCTGCTGCAGGTTTCTGCACCACCACAGCAGACTCACAGCAGGAACTGTGAGCAGAGCACACATTTGTCTGTGCACAAACACTGTGCACATTTCCTAAGGTGGTTACTTGGGTCTGACAGTTCATTACCTTTGGCTTTATCTCTCGACCCAAAGGATATGTTTACACATCTGACTAAAATCTTTCCTCGCCTGTTTTATTTGTCATTTTCTTTGTAAAATCACCATTCTCTCACTTGTCGCTCTTCACATCTTTACAGAACTGCTTGCCAAACTTCTTTGTCTATTTTATTGATGAAGTACTGAGGAAACAAAAGATAATGTCATATTAAAATATGCTCTCTGGCTGGGATACACTCTGATTTTGTAACAAGATACTGTGTACCCACTAGGACAATATGTCATACTCCTGTGGCAAAAGATTGTATTGCAATTGCTGGCAGCTTAAGCAGCATTAATTTCTTCACCAAAGTCCAGATCCCATTAAAAAGAAAAAATTCTATAAAAGCTCCCTGTCAATATATTCCCAAGAATTGTTTCAAGTGATGACATTTAATGTTATTTTATATGAAAAGTCTTAATTTCTAGCTATATTTACCTCCTCCCAAATGAACCCATTTCACCACAAATTTACAAAAAATATAAAATAAGACTGAGTACCAAACTCCAGCTGGCAAACCAGGTGAGAGCACTTTATCACCATACTTGGAAGAAATCCATGGATTTCTTCAAATGTTAAATGTCACCTACTTCTCCCTGTGCTAGTCCCAAGGACCAGCAATTCTCAAGGCAAATTTCATTTTCCTTGAAATTTCTGCATGGAAAAATCCAGAGTATGAACCTTCCCCTGCCTGTGCTTACAGGTAAATCATATTCTTGATTTCAGTTTTCAAGGAGGAGGTGTAGAAACTATGCTGGTATCACTGAGCAGGCCTAAAACCATGCCAGATGACCTGTTCCAGTAGTTCAGCCCTACTGGAGGCTGTTACACCTCTGGCTACTCTACCAGGGGTTGAGGTTGGGAAGAATCTGTATTTTTTTGATCTTTTGTCATTCAGATAATTTCCTGCAACAATCTTGATATCTTTCCAGCTATCAAGACAACAATCCCTAAGCACTTACTACTAGTAGTATTTCTGTAAAGGTCAATGTACTCTATAAATGATTTATGGCACCCTGTAATGTAGGAGGGAATATTAAAAAATGCCCTACAAAAGAATAAAAAAAAGCAAAGCAATTGCATCATGGTTTACTCTACTTTTGTTTATCTAATACTGTGGCTGAATAAACTCTCAGAAGCTTTTTGGCCTGTGAAATAGTATCTGCAAATCTTTAAACAATGTGCTTCTTAATGGTTGGATTAACTCAAACTGTACAAACCCCCTTAGATTAAGACTGCACTGCTTTCATGTGAAGTAGCAAGGCAGTGTGTCAGAGAAATAAATAAAGATTTTGTCCTGTTGACTCTCAGCCTACCAAGCATGGAAAAGGGGGCAAAAGGCCTTGTTATGTGGCCTGTGATCTTATCCCTTATCCTTTTTGACCAGCACAAACTGTCAGGAAAGAAATAGCTCTGCTGATAAGAAGGAATACCTCCCTCTCTTTTAAGTAGAAGTATAGTAGCTGTTCTCCTTCAAGTCAAATAGAGCTCACAGTGCAGTATTTATTTAAGAAATTTTCCAATATGATGAAATATTAACTTGTTTTGGTTGTGTCTTTTCGGATTAGGCTGAGGAAAAGAAGTACAACTCCCACAATGTCTCCAGATCTCGGCATCACGCTTCTTTTGATCAGTACACTTTGGACTTACAGAAGCAAATTGCAATCATATTATCAGTCCAAAAAAATACTGTTGAAAAACAGCACTTGTATTAACATTTTAATCAGCTGCTTTTGAAATCGTCTTCAATGAACAGCAGTTAACTCAAACACCCACCTGGGACAGCGAAGTCAGTTTGATGTTTGTATATTCCTACTTACTGAGACTTTCCAACAGGAAGAGCTTGGTTATTAAAAACCAACTGCCAGTGTATTTACATGGAGCTTTTAGGAAAGGCAACGGAGAAAAACGGTGCCTTTTTACACTGCTGACAACCAACTTTGTTTCCATGGGAGATATTTGAGCATCATACCTAATGTTGTCTGAAGCAGGGGTCTAAATGAGAAACAACTGGTTGATCCTCTCCTTGGATGAGAACCAAGTGACAGGAGAGATAAGAGAGATCGCATAGGCTGAGTCTGGACAAATTTGTTCTTTGCAATGCTTCTTGGTGCCTGAGCTTCCAAGTGATCAAATAGCAGAGCTACGGTTATGACTGCTTACCTGTCTGTTATGAACAAGGAAACTGGAAATTCTCCCTTTATTTGTGAACCAAGGCAGTCTAGTCATGGAAAAGATAAACTATGTGCTTTTACTGAGCATGATACCATAATATGCTGTTAGCCTTGCAGCTGGTGCCAGTCATTAGTTTTCAAAAGGAAATTAATGGTTTTGCTCTTCAGTGCAACACCCAACACACCTAGAATGGACTCAAAGCAAAACATTCTCCTTGACTCTCCAGGCTTTTCTTTCCTCTTACAACTCTTATTCAACTTTCCCCCCGCTCCTGGATTTCAGATAGAATTACTCAAATCTGGCTATTGCAACAGAATGCCATCAGACTCAGCTTCTTTGCTGAATTTGGGTGAACAAATGTAGGTGATTTTGTGGGTTGGCAGAGACAGCAATAAGAAATCAGGCTGGCTGTTCTGGTTAAATGAGCAGTCAAACAGCATGTAAGATTAGGTTTCCAAACACAGCTCCCTGCCATACATTGAGGTAAGTAAAACCAGATCATCGCCCTTGTCTCCACTGAAAGTATCTGAAGGCAGAATGAACATTTTGAAATTATGACTGCATTTTAAAAGACTTCTGAAAGATCACAGAACCCAGACATATAAGAAAGTTTTCAAACCACAGGGAAGATAAGCTGAAAAACAAAGCAGTAGTGGCTAGACAAACCTCACTTGAAAGGCTTGGTAACTTTTGTCTGACTGCTTTTGCAGAGGAAGTTAGGAATTAGAAAAGCTATTCTGCTCTCAAAATCTAATACTGTGTTCCTAAAATTAAAGAAAAAAAAAAAGCAAGAGAGAGAAGAGAGAGAGAAGAGAGAGAAGGACAATGACAAAAGCATAGACATTTTGGCAGTATCCAGGGAAGTTTGACAAGTGGCAGCAGAAAGCACAGATCAAAAGACCAAGCAAGTTCTTTTATTGTGGAAAATACCTAGAATTCCATGTTTATCTTACCACAATAAGCTATTGAATGGTTATCTAAACTGCCCTTGTTTTGCCAGGCGACTCAATACATCTGTAGGTTTTACCCCACATTAGTTTTAGTCTGGTGTGTTTAAAAGGCTACACAGCAACTCAATCTAATGTACAAGTTTATGCATCTTCTTACAGTCATCAGAGAGAGTGATCGCCTTAAACAAAAAATCTCCTTGGTATCAGTTCAGAATTACATGCCCCAGTTGCTACACCTAAAATCACATTGCTGTGATACTTCACAAAAAAACCTCAGCCCTTTCTCTGCCAGTATATCACTAATAGGTATTGTGAGAAATCCACAAAAGTACATTAAAAAAAAAAAAACCAACCCTACATAGGAAGCATCTCACAAGGACCTGTTTGAGTACTTGTGAGTCTTTATTTTTTTTCTTTCATTTCCTTAGTTCTCCTTTTACAAACTGGAAAGTTTCCTTAAATTCCAAGCTGGCTTTGCCTATATACCACAGCAACAAAGAAATCTGTCTAACATACTATAAATGAAACTATTCTTGGCAAAATAATGTTTCTTAGACAGGTTTAAGTCATGCAGAAACAAGACTGAACTTGTGAGTTCACGGCTTCTTTAAAACAAACCAATACTTCCTGTCACAGCAGGAGGAAAAAAAGATATGTCAAACCCAAAATATTACAGCAGAAGCTAGAGAAGACATGAGAAAAAAAGTAGCTCGCTCATCTTCACTATTCAAGTATCTTCAAAGTAGAAGTCTACAGTTTTCTAACCCTTCAATTCAGAAGAGGCCCACAAAGTCCAGAGTCCTGGAAGACTTCCAGTAAGAAGATTAAACCCTGCATACAAACATTCTTTATAATTAGAGAAGAAAGCATCTTGGTTTTTGAACAGCATATGACAAATTTTGAAACCATGAGATAAAATCAAATTGCATTTTAACATGGTTCAAGAGAAGCCTTTCTTCTGTAGACTGCCAGTTTCCTTCTTGAAAAAATCTGATAAGTACTGCAGTAACAACGTTTTTTGCACCTCTCAAAATCAACCTAGAAACGTGTATGGACAATAGGATAATAATAATAATGAACACTTAAGGACATTCCTTCTCACAGGGAGCAATGTTTTGAATATAACAGCCTATCCAAAAGCTTCCATGCTCTCTTACACAACCCCACAGAAGAAAGCCGTGGCTCTTTATCACAGCTGTACCTGGCTTGCCGGAGAATCACCAGAGGAGCAGCAAAGAGCTGAGAAGTTCCTCTTTCTTCTAGGTCGTGCCACAGGAGCACGAGGGGTTACCTCCTCCCCAAAAGCCATCCCCTCAGTAGCAGACCGTCACCAACATGGAAGGGCAGAAGCAGGAGCAGCACAGGTCCCTCTTCCTCCTGGTGCAGCTTTTCCATAGGTGTGCACATGCAGCAGAGCCTCATCTGATGTGCAACTTCATTACACATCCGGGTGTATGAATGAGTCACGTATAAAAAATACTGGTTTCTCATGGCTGCATGCTCACACACGGGTGGGGATTGAGCAAATACATTCACACATGGGCTGGAAACGACCCTTCTGTGACAGGATTAATACCCAAGACCAAGCAGGTCACAATTCAGCAATGAAGGAAGAGGGCAACACATGTACAGTAAGAAGACATGAAAGAGTAATCAAAGTAACACAAATAGTTAATGCTGTGGTAAAATATCTTGAATTAAGCCACAGCAACAACCAAGCATTATACGTGACCTCCGCAGCGGTCCTGCATTACTGAAAGCCATTCACTGGCCTCACGGAGAAACCTGACTCCACAGGCTGCAGGGTTCCGGGCTGGGAATGGATGAAGGCAGTTGCTCAGGACGGGATTAGCTCCTGTGGCCGGGGCCGTGCAGCAGCGCCCGGCAGCTGCGGCCCTGAGGGAGCCGCGAGGCCCGCGTGCCACGGCGGCCGCGGCAGCAGGTGCCGGAGCGGGAAATGCCGGCTGCAACCTCCGGTGTGGAAAACACTTGGTAAAAATAAAATAAACGGGAAGTACACATGAGCCAGAAATTAAATGCTTGCATCTGATATCAGAGGAAGAGCACGTCGGTCGGACAGTCCGCTGGGGGTTTGAGCCAACTGTACCCGGGTCAGCAGGAACATTTTATTGACACCGCTACCAGCACCACGCGGGCCAAGAAAAACATTTTTGTGATCTGCGCCTCCTTGCTCCACCCCATCCCACCCTTCTGCAATGTTCTGAAGGGAGAGGTTCTTCACTGGCTTCTGGAAAGGTTTGATGCTGTTTCTATCATGTTCTCATTTAAATTCCCCGGTGACAGACACCATACGAAGTGCCTCTGGCAAGGCAGAGTGCCTGGTGTGCAGTGCAGAAACCCTCCCCTGCCCCACTCACCCACGCAGGAGCGTGCAAGAGGCTGGCAGGAGGCACCATCCTGCCTGTACTCCCAGTGCTGGGCTTAGTATTAGCCAAAAAGATGGCAGCTTGGATTAGCAGCTGAAAACAAATTAGAACAACAGAGATCCTCTAAAAAAACCCAAAAATGCTGCAGTAGTTACTGACAAATCATGATAATTGCATTACTTAGATCCCATTCTAAGAAGACAGAGGGTTCTCCCAATTCCTGGGTAGTAGATGTTGACATAATGTTTCCTGTTTAATGCAGGCTATTAAACAATTTTAATATGAAATGGCTTTTTTTAAAAAATAAAGATCATGTGATATCCATAATGAAAGAGTGAAATTGGCACACAGTATCTGTGAGGTTTTGGAGTGTTTTTTTTTTTACTAACTTTTAGGAAAATTCATAACAGATAGAAGTATAAGTAGATCAAGAATTTACTCAAATTATCACTTCTCTGTCAAAAAAAAAAAAGCAGTTTGTTTAGATCAACAAGAAACTTTATAAATATTCTAAATTTTTATGTACACTTTTTAAATTGAAGCATTTATGTTACATGTGTACTTTTAAATTTTTTTTTACATTATCCTAAAAAAGAATTCTTCCTTCCAAACAATATTTCCTCTCATTTAAATCAACCAACCAATATCATGCAATGGTTTATTTGTTCAGCCAATGGGAAATAAGGGACATTTCTTTTTACTTATTCTAATCAAAGTCAAATATTTGTTCCTTCTGTGAGTAGTTTGCTACTAATTACAACAGTCTGATGTATAGTATTTTGTGTTACTAAAAATAGGGCTTCAAATTAATAAATGCAGCTAAAATTATGCTTTCAAAGCACAGTGGAAGAAAGCCCAAAGCTCATACATAAACATTGACAGCAGGTCTGTTTCCAGACTTTAGACACCCACATACCCACAACATAGGTGCAAATTGGAAAAGTCTCTGCTTGTTCATCTGGGAGAAAGTCTGAAATGAACATATCATGTAGGATTTAAAATCAGAATCAACTTCTTTCAAATAAAAAAAAAAACACCTCTTTTAACTCTGTTTTTCCACTCTTTACATTTTCCTCTTGCTGCCTTCCTCCTTTCTTGAAGGACAGGTATTTCCCTCCAGACCAAAGAAATATTTAGCTTCAATTGAAATTGAAGTAAAACTAGTTTTCCTCTTTTGAATGAAATAACTGCAATGAAGACAGTTTATTAAAGATATGTGTATGAAATGTGTAAGAAACCCCTTAGAAGCTGAAATAGTCTTAAAAATTAATTGAGCTCTGGAATTTTCAGTCATGAGACATTAACATAGTCAAGAATTCAGCAGCACAAAATAGAACTGGACATTCATGTAGGTATCAGGAAGATCCAGTCCTACAACTACCAAGAAGATAATTTGGAAGATAAATCTCAGGATGTGGGACAAAATAATGTGTAACTAGTAAAGATCAGAACATACATGATGGCTGATTATCCTACGTCCACCACCTGACAGGTGTTAAGAAATTGCCCGTAAGAGGCAGAACTCATAGTGAAAAACATATAGTTGATCTTTTGGATTTTGTAATCCAAAGATAACTTAAGAGAATAGCTTATCTCTTCCTTTACTTAATAACTAATTTTGAAATTTATACTTTGTTTTTTTTTAAAGTGAAGTACACCTATGGCAGTGTATTGATCAGCTGATGAAAATCTTTCCTAAACTGAAGCAATCTCCTAGTGAATAACTGGAATCACTACAATCCCTGCATAAGGGGCCACACAAAATGCAGCAGCACAGAAGGTACTATTTGGGACAAAAAATCCAGAACACCAAAAGAGGACCCTTCAAAAGATGCTTGACCGACCAAAAGTCCCTGCATTGACTTGCTATGTCAAATGCAAAACTTGATACCACAGATTCTAAATTTACTGAACTGGCACAATTACCATGACTGGGTGAATGTTAAAAACACACATCTCAGAGGCAGCTGTCAGAGTCACAGATGTTGGCAGCAATATTAATAACAACAATGTTTTTCCTGGTGTACTCAACTCATTTGAAGAGCAGGGAAATTGGAATATATGTATATAAGCAATTGGCTTGTCTTATTTACTCCTGTTCTCCTATTTGAGCCCAGAAAAGACATTTAAATCCCGGTTATTATGGTTAAACCAAACCAGTTAATCAGGTGACTTCAGTGCAATCTGCCTTTGTTAGAAAATCAACTGAAAAATGCTGTAAAGCAGTAGCAATAGTCCAGAGGTGCATTTACTTTGCTAATGACTGACATAAATATGTGCTCCCATCCCAACTGACAATGTGCAAATAGCACAAAAGTGCTTTCCAGTGAGGAGCTAACAGGACTATTCAGCTGTAACAAGAACAACCCAAGCATACTCACAACCATTTGCAGGGAAATGGTCTTTGGGCACAGCAAACTCATCAGTTCTGAGGCTAATCACAGGTCACCTCAGCACTAACACCAACCAACCTGTTGGTCTCACCCAACACCTCTGCCTGGCTGTGATCATCTGCCAGACAAGTGCTCCTCACAGGTTCTGTAGCACACCTCCAGAGCTGTGGCCAAGTGAGAATGCCTGCTCAAAACCAGCGTGCCCAAAAGTGTCTGCAGACCAGAGCCTGCAGGTCTTCATTATCACTTCTGTCACAAACTTATTGTGCTCTCATAAGTGACTAAGTGGTTTGAAATTAATTTTGGGATTTAGGGATCACTGCCAAGCCCCATCTAGAATGGTGTCCTGAGGATGCTTCCCATGCTGTTCAACCCTGAGCTGGGCAGGAAGCAACTGGAGGTGCTTTGGTTTAAAAGCAGAGTTGGAAGAGGAAGCAGTGGCAAAGCATCCTTTGTGCAGACACTCCTCCCCACTGCTGAAGGGGCCAGGGCTGCACTGAGCCCATCCCCCTAGCAGGGCCCTGCTGGCTGTTTCGGTGCAACTTTTGGCAGCCATCAACAGAGGCAACCCAGAAAGAACGAGGGCTAAACCGAGTATGTGCAAAAACACACCTATAAATGCCTCAGGACATTTTGGGCCAGAAAAGCTTAAGTTTCTGAAACCTAAATCTCGGGTGTCTACAATAACTGGGAGAGGTTTCCACGGGCAACACTTTTGAAGGCAGCTGCCTGAAATATGCTTTAAGGGATACCAAAGTCCTAAATTCTTTACTGGATTTAACAACAAGTACTGGAACAAGATTACTGCAGGCATTTACTCAGTCAACTGAATACAAAGCATTCTAAAAATACTTTTGCTTGTCATAAAATTAGATTAGAAAAATATATGTACAAAATTCACATGAACAAAGGTAAGTACAAACAACTACCTGGGACTTCTGAGTTACAAACAATACACACTATTTAAAATGCAGAGGCGTTGCCACAGAAAAAAGTTACTAATCCTGTTGGGGCAAAGTAACTGCACTGGTGTGTGGTTTGCATGGGGGAGGGAAGGAAAAAGAAAAGGAATTGCTTTATTAGTCTTTTCTGCAGCTTTGTTTTGTTTGCTTTTTCAAAAAAACCCAGCTTTTCAAATTACTTTTAACTGATAGATATAAAGGAAGAAACTTATATTTATCAAAGCAAGTATTAACAATCTAGTTAAACTTCATTTACTCCCAGAGATACCTTAGGGCTAGTAGTTTAATATGTACCTTAATAGGTTGCCTCATTTTTATAAACTAGAGGCTAAAATTGAAAGACTTTCCACTGAGACATTCTATTAGGAATATTCTTCTTCCTCAGCATTTTCACTTTGCGTGAATACAAAGTAAATCCACTTTACTTTGCTAATGAACCAGCTCTTTGTTCATTTATCTATCAAGCTATTTATAAATATCTTGCAATCACAGCATTATCTGGGGGCTAAAGAGCATGTTTCAACTCAAAACAAATGGACATGTCATCTCATGCCCTTCCATAAACAAAAGCTAAAGGCTTGGGATCCAGCAGAGATTTCCACACGTAATCACGTTGCTTATGTTCATTTTCATAGCTTTTCTTAGGTGCTTGTAACAGTGTAAAATACGAGCAGTTGTCCTTAACTCAGAGCGGCCCTGGAAAGCAATAAGTTGTTGCACCAGATGTAGGTGAGACAGGGGACACGTGTGGACACTGGGGAGGGTCCCCCTTCCTCAGAGTGCTCAGCTGGGTTACACAGACTGCCCAGGGAAAACGGGGAACTTCCCTTCCCATTGGTGGAGAGGAGGCAGGACCTCACAGAAACCTCCTCAAACAACTTCTGAAACTTTACTTTTCCCCCGCACAAAAACCTACAATGCCTATGCCAAGACAATGGCAAGTTCTGGCTGTGTGACACTGACTTCTCAGATACAAACAGGCATTTTTCGGTGACACGTTAAGTACACCAGTATGTGAACCAAGCGGTAATTCAATGAAATGGACATTCCCAACTAGAAAAACTGGCAGCATGTCTAGATTAAATCACATTCTTCACATTTTAAAACTGAATGTAATTTTTAACTCTGTTTTTCTTAACTTGCACAGACCAAAGAAGTGTTCATGCAGTATTAACACTAAATCAATTTCTCCCTACCCAATTCCATGGCATCAACCAGCAACAGTGTAATGAACGCAAAATAGGCTAGTTCATTTTACACATTGTTATTAAATAACTAACATTCAGACTCTGGGAGAAAGGTTAAATTGAAATGAATTCTAAAAAAACCCCATTAATAACGCAAGATATAACTGGCTGTAAAAGCAAAAGAGTTGTGACTAAAAAAAAAATCCATTTTTGAAGTGATTTCTTCACTTCTAGTGCTTTCAATTCTTTCACTTTAAAAGTCACTACACATTCCAAAAAATGTTTATTTAACCTTGCCTAATCAAGGAATGCAGAATATCAGAAAACCTTTATACCGTGCTTTTTCACTTGGAATTAAACAATATGCTTACCGTATTCTGCAACCCCCTCATTCCCTAAATCCTACTGAGGATCTACGTGGAAGTGAAGTACCTCTCCAGTTTACATCTCTCAGTAGCCTTAGGCAGAACATTACGATTTTTCTCTTTTCACATTTTTAAGCTCGGGCGTTGTTCCCACCCTTTCCCACCCAGACCTACCTGTTTCCATCCCACACGGAGCCATCTGAGCCGAGCTGACTTCCTTGCCCCAACGCTGCCTCCCGTTAGCACATCCCACCGTGCCAGCCATCCCTTACCTACTGGTGTTTGCTTGATCCGTCCTGGCTGATGTGAGCATGAAAGCAGTTGCAACTAGGAACACAGGGAGTCTACAGTCCCTCCAGAGGGACTGAAACTATCCCCTTTTGTTTATGCCTCAAATCCTTAAGTCCCAATAGCCTTTCTGTTGCTTGACTTTCACCTCCAAATATGTTTACCCTCTAAATAATGTACTTTTACCCAAAGAAAAAAGTCTATTAAGAAGTGCTCAAACGTTACCTATGATATCAAAACACACACTCAAAGTCAGTTTAACCAACTGATACTGTGGTTCATGTAAAAAACAAAAAGCTTCAGTATTTTAACAGATATCAAATCCTGGAATAAATGCTGTTATAATTTTAGGGTTCTATTTTAACAGTTAAAGGAGAGACATCTGGCAATAATCTAAAAATAAATGCAGTGTCTCCATTCTTAGTTTCTCCTCCAAAACACTACCTAGGAAATTTTTGCAGCATGATTCATATAATCAACATGATACATTACAATGCCTTTCAAATAATTCCGAATTCTTAGTTCATTCAATAAAGAACTCATTTTTGAAAGAGAAAAGGGAACATGCCCTGCCAGAAAACTTGCTTTATTGACTCAGCCCTGCTGCCAGCAGGAACATGGTGAAGCAAACTCCAGGATTTCAAAAGCATTTTTTCACAGCGAGGGCAGAAACAGAAAGAGGCTTATTTACCGAAATGTGAGATCCCACAGGTGAGGCCAGAGACGCTCTGAAATCCTCTTCTTTTAGTTCCAAAAGTTTTAATTTATGAGGAAGTCTGTAATAATCCTTTCAAGCTGCCAGGTAGAACGCACGCCATGTCTCAGCCGTGTTTTCTTTCGCCCTTTTGCAGAGTAACTTTGTTATTTGCATAAAGCTTAGTCCTGGCCTATGGGACTTTTTGAACATCTACATGTTAGATTAGCTGTCTTGACATGCTCTATCAAGCATGACATCATGGATCTCCATGGTAACCTTAGCCACACCTGCCCAGATGCCAGAGTTACCTGTCATGTTCAGATCTAAACGAACATAACAAAAAACTCTAAACCACCATGTTCTAGGCAATCAGCCCTGCAAAGGCGCCGGAAGGATTTGAGTTTTGTTTTTAATTGATTGAAATCTAATTTCATTTGCCAATAAAATTTCTTCTTCACGGAGCACTGCCTGAAGCACCAGAGCTGATCCTGACCCTTCCACACCTCCCAGCCTATTTCCTAGTCAAACAAAAACTGAAGAAAGCTGTGGCAAACTTCTTCCAGCTCACTTTCTTACCCCAGGCTCACGAGCTCCTGCTCAGAAAAACTTCTACGCATTCATTTCTGTTCTCTGCCCCTCAGAAAGGTTTTTTTAGAGGTGACTTGTAAAACAGGTTCACAGCAGGGATTACCCCCTCCCATTGCCAGGTTAGCATTTTAACCTCTTAATTGCTAACTCCTTTTCATGTTTGCAGCTACAGACCCAGCTTTTACACTTGTTCCTGCTTTCCTTCTCTGCTGACTGGAGTCAACCTCACCTAAGCAGGTGACCGTGTCCTTCCCTGAGCTCCTCAGCAGACGATTCACACTGTCTGAAACTGAAGACATCCCAGACTGCTTCCTTCTTGCTTTTTTTTTTTTTTCTGACTTCCTTGGGGATTACATTAGCACCTTCCTTTCATTACCACAGGTGAGACAGCCTTGGCAGAGGTAATGTATTTAAAGCTCCTGCAGAAACTTGCATTACCTAAAAAAAAAAAAAAATTGTTCCTTGGCTTTACAGGCTTCCAGGTGGAGGGAGCTCTGGTGCCCAGCTGTGGACTTATCTTAGAAGGGGGAAAAGCTGCAATGTGAGGGTGAGCTGCTGGGCTGTGGGTCACAGAGCTGTGGCCATTGGGTGCTGCATTCTCCTGTGCTGGGGCACACAAGGCATGTCTGCATCCTCCCCAGGCTGCTGCAAAGTCATGCTCCAGTTTACCACAGCCCAGCTTAGTTGCAGGCTATTTGCCTTGCTGCAATATCCCAAGCCCCTTGTGCAAATATAGATGGCCCCTGCCTCTGTGAGCTTTCCTTTCCAGAACAGGCTATCACAAACAGGGCAACAAACCTCCGGAGGAGAAATGATCTGTGTGCACAGCTGGGAGGTTTCAGGTCATCACATTAGCTAACCATCAGTAATCCCTGCTGGCATTTTACCTGGCCATGATTGTACTTCTGATTTGTGGCAGATTATCAGGAGCAGAATTGGGTCCTCAGGAGGCACATCCAGGGAGGTATTTATCTGAATAAATGAAGCCTGGAGGAAACCATTAGCGCATAGTGGAAGATGCAGACAACATTCAGCTGCCCTTGCTGGTGGAAATGATACAGTAGGATGTGACAGCATCTATAATATTTTTTCCCAGATGTTTATTCCCTGCAAACAAGGAGTCAGTTTGCCATACTCAGATAATGATGGCTAAAATGTACAAGAGAAGAATGTCCACTAAGAAGAAACCAGACAATTACTAAGCCTGATTTTCTATTCGTTGTGGAGCTGACAAGGTTTAGAGCAACGCGGAGGAGAAATTATATATATTATATATATATACATATAAATACATATACACCAGGGTCTGCCTGCTGATTGTAAATACTGAGGTATTTTATGTTTCAGCTCCACCATTTGACAGAGAGATTAGAAAATGGTGTTGCATTAACTACTATCCTTGATAGGTGTCCTACAGTGGGGAAATTCCCACCATGGACAATGTTGCCACTTTCCAGATATTGGAGCAGCTGAAGAAGTAAGAAGGGAGAAAAGGAACCTGGAAAATAAATTCTGACATTTCAATTTATAATATGAGATTTTAAATCATGTCTTCACATACATCTTCAAATTTTGTTTGTGATACATGTATATGTTACATATACACACCTACTCGAGTGGATGTAGCTTGTCTTCTATACCACTGCTACACACATATATAGAAGGGTGGAAAAAAAGGAAGCATGGATGCTAAAAATACATATACACCCTTCAAGGCAAAATTATATTATAGTCTTATTCATGGAGTGGCTAAGAAATCACACATCTTATGTACACATACATACACACACACACAGCTGTGTATATACATATATATATATTTATACACACATACCTATGTGTATCTATATACAGTTACATATAAACACACACACACACACCCACCAAATACTGGTAGGTGGGTGTGCACACAGAGACACAATTGGTAAGAAAATCCCCCTCTGAACTGTAATGCTATGATCATCACAGTCTTATTGCATCTGATGAGCCAGACAGTTGATACATCACATGCCAACTAAGCAACTTTCTTACAATCAACTTGTATTATTTATTTCTGCATGCTTTCATGTGGTTTTAGTTCAGTGTATACTTTTTAAAGTAAGGCTGAATGGCTGGAGTCTTCAGTCAAGAAATACATTTTCATGCTCTAATAGTAGTTCTAAAGTTATTGTGTTTTAAAATTGTTAAAAAACTCATTACACACAACACATATAATACATATGTCTAATCACCAGAAAATAGAAGCAGGAGAATGAATTTTACCCTCAATAAATTAGCAAGGAAGACATATTTTAAATAAATATCAAGAGCAGTTACTGCATTCCTTCTGTAATTTACTGCCTTCAGAAAAGGCTCAAATTACAAAATGTGTAGGGTGTAATGCTGTAAGCTGTTCAAACTAGGCTTGCAGTGTCTGCAACACTGGAACTAAATATTTACATGACTCCAAAAGATCTAATCTCTGGATTTCGCCCCCCTCCCACCCCCTTTATTTAATTTGTATGCTATCTTTATCCACCACCCAGCACATTCCACACAGTCACTAAAGTTCATGGAAGAGATAAGCAGGGAGGAAAAAAAGTTAAGACATTAAAAAGAAAGGAGTAAAACTGTTTAAAAACAAGGAATAGATCATCCTCATTAGAGCTGAAGTCTTGCAGCAATTTTAACTGGATACAGATGGATTCTAACAGTGATAGCACCTGGGATCTCTAGAGACCCTGTAAAAGAGAAGTTCTAGGGGTAAGTTAACAAATTACAATCTTTCCAAACCTGTAACAGTCTGATCTTCAAAGCCTCACAAGTATGCAAAGCTTCAAAGAAGCCCAGAATTCACTAAGAGCTTCCATAACAGAGTACAATATTTTTCCAGCTAATTTTTATTCATTATTTACAATTAATTTGCTGTTAGTGCTGAAACACCTATAAACCACTAAGGGAAACAAGCTTCTACAAAAAGGCTCGCTGTCAATCATTTGTTAAACTGAGAATAACGAGCACAAGATTTTTTAGACCAAACTCCAAATTCTGATGCTTGAGTAAAAAAAAAAATAAGAGATTAAACTCCGTTATTGCACCCAAAACCAAAGTCTAGAGTTAGGAAGAGATCCTTGCATGGCAATCCCTGAATTCAGAAGGTCTTTGTGCCGGCAGCCTCCACCTGCTCTGAGAGATACATCAGCGTGTCACCTCTGCTCTGACCCTGCATCTACTGCTCGCTGCTGGAAAGCAGCTGCAGGCAGAGGCACTCCACCCTCAGGTATGCTGCTGACAGACGAGTGTGGGTGTCAAAGCTCCCTGGAGGAGGCAGATCGTTATGGGTAAGTCTGTTCTGTTTGCATTACAAAACTCAAAAATAGAAAAGAAACCGAATGAAAGGGTAACAGAGCCAGCTAAAGCATACAGACACACTCTGCAGGTATTTTCTTTTCTCCCAAGCAATGGTGCCAATACTCAAAGAGTAACAGAAGTCAGCAGCTGTTCCATATTTTCCCTTCAGCTGTGAAAAGTAGATTGAGACTCATATACTAAGATCAAGAGTCTCACCTTCACTCCTTTCTCAGTGTATGCTCTAAAAAAAAGGAAAAGCTCTTCAGAAATGTCAATTTCAACAAACAATTCCAAGGTAATACTGAACAGATTTATTTTGTTTCTTTGAATTTCAAGGCAACATCTGAATCACAGGCCACATCAAAAATTTGTTTCATACTTTGTTACATTCTCACCTTTTGTAATGAGGTAACACTCAATTTTGTAGGAGTTCTAAGGACCGTTAAACAGACATGATACAAATTTGACTTCCTTACCTGATCTCTTAGTCTCTCCTGGTGTCCCATTATTGCTGTGGCATGGTGGGGATATTTCTGTTTCAGATGCTCAAGAAAAGCCTCTCTCTTCCTGTCCATTTCTGAGGTTTGCATTCCCAGTATTTCTTTGGAGCTGCGAGGGCCACCTACTGTATGTCTCCGAGGGATGTTGCGGGTGGACTTTGAGCTAGAAGAAGTGTGACTGCTCGGGGTCGAAAGCAGCTCTTTAGATCGGAGACATTCTGCATCATCCAGTGATGTTACATGCAAACTGGGTTTTGTCTGTTCTGAAAAGAAACAAAAACCAAAATCAAACATAGTTTATATTAAAAAACTTAATATCAACATTCACATTAGTAGCAAAATGGGAAAAAAGATTGATATGAAAGCTAGGTACTTTTAAAAGTCTGGCAGTATGCAATGGCATGTTCTACATCATTAGGCATACACATATCATAGTAAGCAGCCCAGAAATAATCCCTTATATAAGCTATGCACATACTTATCTACTTTTATCACACAATTGTATCATTAAAGTAGATGTTTCTTTTATATCAACTTTACCTATGTGACTTGAAAAGAAGATCTGAGAGGGCCCTTATTCCCTGACCTTTAAGATCTACAGGATGCTTTCTCAAGAAGAAACAGATTTCTTCAATAGGGTCCAGTACACTTAATGGCCCCATAACTAATATACTTAAGGATATAAACTGATACAATTCCTTTGACAGAGCAGATTTTTAATCCTTAATTTTTTTTTCAGTGTGTTTTCAACACATTCTGAAAACACCTAGGAAATAATAAGAGGGCTTGGGAGTCTCTTTTTCCTGAGTCTTTTTGACTGTGGTCTGGTTTTAAATTTCACGGATCTCCCTTGGATTTTATATGCCTCAGGACAGCAGGCTGGAAAATTCTACATCATTTTTCCACAAACCATTTCTTAAGAAACAGAATAAAAGCAAGTTCTGTGTGATCTAGAAAATGAAAAAAAAAAAAACCCTCCGATAAATTTTGCTACTTTAAAATCTACTTTAAGACCAAAGACCATGACGACATTTGTAAAGAGATAGGCAGACACTGTGGGTATGTAAGCGCTGGCTTATCTTCAGGTAACTCTGTAACATGAACCCTCTGGTGCTCAAAAAATTGTAGACTAGAGCCTTGTTACCTAATACCTTTGAAAAAATCCCTCATTCCTTTATCAGCAAAGGAAAAGAAAACCAACAACAAAAACTTGAAGTACTGAAAAGGTCTCTCCAAGTCTGATGTGGCCTTCCTCATCTTTACCCAGACAGACTCAAACTCAGATGCCCCTGAGTGTTAACCCTTCCCAGCACCTCCCCAGGAGCAGAGAGCTCCTTCGCCTACCTCTTTTGAATAAATCTTTATTTCTCTGTGTCTGACACTTGTTGCCTCAGAGCCCCTTATCCTCCCCACAACGTTTCACCAGCATGCTGCCATTATACAGCACCAGTGTTTGGAAACAGGCACCTACTCGCTTTTTTTATGGTTCAGTCACTCATTCTGACACTGTGTGTGATACGCACACCACTTGCCTCAGGATTTTATGCTGAGGATTTCTCAGCTTTCTGGTGTGCATTGTCAAATGCCTGCCACATGCCATGGAACCTCAAGCCCCAGTAATAAAGCAAATCCTCCAATGGTGGAGACACTGCTGGATGTCCCACCAATTCACATAGGGGATCAATTTCCTTGGGTTCCAGAACAGAACTTGACTCTGGACAATCCTCAAAGATTTTTGCATTTTTCTGTAAACTCTCTATACTGTTCAAGGATTCCAGAATTTTGCCCAATGCCCTTTTGTTTGCATTCATGGAAACCTATCTTGAATAGCAGATGCAGGCACAGGGGCCCAGACTACAGGTGATACCATGGTTTGATGAACACAGATCTGGACACAATTTTGTGAGCAGGCTTGGTTCACAGGGAAGTCTTACTCTCACACAGATTCAAAATGTCATCTGTGGTCTTCCCAGCACCTTCTAAGACTTTCTTAGCAGCACAATCCTGGTTAAATTTTCAGAACAGCAGCTTCACCTTTGTGTACCAACACGCATGTACTCAACTTTTTCAAGCATAACTTCATTAAGAAACATCCATCCTCTCTGCTTGTTGAAAAGTCATGAGCCACCAGATATACTGAGCTTGTTTGAGAAAAATGGCAAACAGGAAAGTTTTGCTTGCAAGAAGCCAGCGTGGCTACTCCAGATACACTGAGTGAAAACAGTTTCTGAAAGATGCACAGTCATTCCAGTGGATTTTACATGGGAGGGAAACTAGGTGGGCTGTGGCTGGATGGAATTTACCATCTTTAATTTGTTGTGCCAAGAGCCTAGAGCTTATATCCCTCAGGGTGCTGAAAAAAGGCACAGACATAAAATAAGGGATTTTCTTGGAGCTGGAGGGAGTCAGCATCATCACAGGTGACTGAGTGCAGCAATTTGGTATAAGCCCTCAAAGTATGGTCACAGCAGCAGTTTCAATCACTGAAGTCATGGCAGGCACTTCCTCAAGAAGGCAGGTAAACCTGTGCTAACAACCCCAGCCCAGAACTCATGAGTGTGTATTCTGGGTCCTAAATCTCTCTGATGCAAAGTCTTTCCCTGCTCTGCACTTCAGACATTTCAATAGTTTAAGAAAGAGCTAATTATCTGGCACATAAAGAGACATATTAAGTAAAGTGTTTTACCACTGCTTGTTATTAGGTGAAACCTTGAAAAGGAATCAAAAATAACATACTTTTCTTATACTGTATTAGAAAGATCAACAATTTCTCTTATTTTTCGTTCATATATTTGGAAAATACCGCACAAATACCAGGGAAAAGAAAGGAATGTAAACTATGCAAACTAATTCCTCATCTTGCCAGAAAGCTGACTTGGGCATCCAGCAAGATCCTGATCCTGCATCATTACAGCACATAGCAGCAAATTACTTTCTTTGCAAACCAAAATCTATTGTGTTTCAGTGTGGGTCTTTTCTCTACTAACTGCTGAAAAAAAAAGTTTTGAATCACTTTCTGGACAGGGATAAATGACTTCAATGGCACTTGCCTAGGGCTGAGCACTGGGCTGCTGAAACTCCCCTGTGGATCTCGAGACATATCAGTTCTACAGATGCTGTGTTTGCCTCAGTGCTATGGGGAGGAAAAACAGGGAGATTTTCTGGATTTTGGAGTGCTCAATAACATCGTGGGTAAACCTTCCCTATCTTCCAAGTGAAGATAATAGGCCTAGCAAATCAATCTGCACAGATAACTGTGAAATGTGTGAAACATCATGTGATGGTTCCCAGATGAGTGCTAAGAGTAGGAAAAGGATAAATTATGCAAGTACCCTCCTTGGGAAAGGAGCAAAGAGAAGGCAATAGAAAACAGAGAGGTGTAAGATAAGCTTGTCTCCCTCTCTCCCTCCCTCATTTTCAGAAGCTAAAAGTTAAAGGTCTTTCTGTTCAATAAAGCAGCAAGTCTAGAGGGCAACTAAAGGCAAGACTTGCTGATTGACAGGAAGGAATTTGGTTATCCAAAGGCATAAGTAACTCTTACACTTGATTTGCTTCTCTGATCTGAAAACAAGTTTCAAAATATCTTAACATCACCAGCATCACCCATTACTCCAGTAAAGGCCCAGGTCTGCAGTGTAGAAGGAGTATGTCTAGGATTAGCAGCAAGATTATCATGACAGATTAATGACTGTGAGCTAGGAGAAAAAGAATAGAAAAATAAAAAAGTCCTTTGATATGTCCTGGCATGTAATTCTTCTAAGTCACACCCTCCATGAAGTCTACAAAGGTCAGGAAAGTCACTTTGCTTCATTACTTTAAATGCTATGAAGATTTTAATAGTCTTGTTTTGCAACCCAGTTGACACGAGAAAAGAACATTTTCCGAATAATTTCAGAAAGGAACAAGTGTGGACCTGACCCATACTGATACAGTGAAACTGAGCCTGGAAGTGAACCCCATTCAATACTAACATTTTAAAAAAGAATATGGATTTAACAGCATGACTCAAACCAACCTCTGTTACATTTATGTTAGCAGTAAATGTGATATTATTTGGAATTGTTCTAATTTACTTCACTGTCTTTACAATTAGCTCTCTTTCCAATGTAAATTCTGGATAGGGGCCAAAACTACTACATTTGGTTATGAGCTTTCAGCACTCAACATTTTTGGGAATCATAGAATCAGTCTGGTCAGCCTTCTGTTTTCCTAGCTCCACATGTATCTGAGGCAGTTTCATACAACCCCTACAGAAGAAATGTGTTACTGAAGGCATTTTTTTTCCTAGTCAGACACATTCTTGAAGTGAAGATTTCCGTTCCACTAAACATAAACATACACAGTCACAAGTTACTCTCAATGCTCAATAATTTTACTTAAAAAATAATTCAAAAGAGCATCAATCAACTAATGAACACCCAATTAAAAAAAAATAAAAAAGGCAGAGCATTTATTTTTCCTCCTAAATTGCTAATACACTATTTATTGGCATTGCATGCTCATAAACTCGTGTGATTTATTTTAAACCACATGAACTATTTGTTTCACAGAAGCACAGTAACACAACTTTTCCTGAAGTGCCTTTGAGGAATACAACAGGCAGGAAATGGGAATGTTCACAGGTGCCCCACAAACACTGTAACAGATATAGATTAAATTAGGTGTTTGTCAGGCTACCTGAATGTTATGTTCCACGTGGAGTGCCCCGTGTAGAATTCTCCAGGAAATAGTTTTGGTTCACTTTGTAGGAAATAGATAGTGCAGCAGTGAATGTATGAATGCACAGCGGCGGAGCCGCCGTGGAAACCCCGCTTAGACAGTCCTGGCTTCGCTCCAAAACAAACCCCAGTGGTTTCACTCAAAGTAAACTAACCCTTGTCACAATCTGCCGTGGATCTCCCTCTTTTAACAGACACCCCGAGGTAAAGATGAGCTCAAACCCACTTTTACGAAGGAAGTGCTATTTCCCTGCCATAGCTGAGGCTGGCAGAGCATTTAAAGGGAAGGGGACACGCTCTCCCCACCTCAGCCTCGGCACCGGGATCCCGCATCCCTGACAGCCATGCAGCGCGCTCCCGGCTCCGGAGGGCACACACAAATCTCTCCAAAGAGAAAGTTAAACTCACAGAGTTCCAGTGTTAGGGAAATGTGCACAGCAGAGCCATTAGTACAAGAGAAAAAAAGATTTATTTTTTCCATGCATTCTGCCTCCGCTTATATAAAGCAGCAACGAGGGACATGCTTAAACGTAACTCCATCTTTGCCTTACTTATATCGCCGCTTACTTACCCCTCGTCTGCCTGCTGTCTGTTGGGCAAGCCAGGCACAGCTCAAGTTTCTGGCTTTCATTTTCCTCCATTGTCCCTGCCTACCGCACAAGCTCCCCTCTCCAACTTGGAGCCGCGGCGCCCGCAGCGTCCGCGCCGGGCTCGGGGAGGAGAAAGGAAGCGCAGCGCTGGCGGCCCCCGCGCAGCCCNCGCCCTGCGAAAGGCAACATTTCAAACGCGATTACAGGCCTGAGCCTCCGCTGGAATCCGAACCCGCAGCCTTTTAAATCTCTGTCATGGGACAAAAGCCTTTCCACACGGTATTTTTTTTTTTAAGCTCATAACCACCAAGCCCACAAACATTCCAGATAAATGCTCCTCTGTCTTTTTTAGCGTCTAGTTTAAAAGTAATTCATTATATAAACTCTTTGAGGTTTTGTTTTCAGTTGGATTCTTTCAAGCCGCTCAGAGAATGAATTGGGGAAAAATCAAGATACAGGAATTCAACTTTAGCGAAGCCAATAAAAATGAATGGTAGCAATATGTAAGCAGGGACTTGGGTTAAGAGGGATTTCGAAGCCTCAGTAGCAAAACATATAGAAACATGTAACTAATTCTCTTTTGGCATATCAGAGACCAGCAGCCCACATGAAAATCAATAGATCTACCAGGCTGCAAGGCAAAAAATAGTGTGGCTGAGAAGAATGAGATCAAATCCCACAGATTCCAGCAGATGCCACATGTGTTGATTTAGCAGAGAATATCAGACTGATTTAGTCTATCCAAATCATAACACTGAGTCAGAGATGGCGGAACAAACTTAGTGTTGAGTTACAGCATCAAGACCAGAAAGTTTATCCACAGTCAACTTCTGAATTAGATTAAGAACAAAGCATAACTGAGATATTAATAGAAATAGGCAAATTCTCACTTGAATTCATACTCCAACACCAGGTAGCAGTATCTTGCAGGTCTTTTTAAACAGACCTAGCATAACATGGTCTTCCAAGTTTTCTTCAGCTCTGACTTCAATATAACATCAGCCAAATTGTTTGCAATGACCTCTCAACTACCCAGTCCAGACAGGCTAGGAAAATTCCCCCACACTTCCTTCTACATCTTGATCTGGCACAAATGTCATCCTGTCTACTTAGATTATTTCACACAGAAATGTTTTGTGTATATATAAATTCAGTACAGAAGCTCTAGGAGGACCACTCTCCTTGTGCTCCTATCCTCTCACTTCCAATCAAAAAAAAAAAAAAAAAAAAAAAGCTTTTGAGTAAATTACAATGAAAAATTGATAAATGAACAAAACTATTGTTCATTAGATCAGACATACATATTCTCTAGCACTTCAGAAATATTTATTTTCCTTTTTAACAACTAATTCTATATGGTCTTGAAACCTGGCAAAAGTCCCAGAAATCTGGCATGGAAAACATAGAAAAGATGAAAATACAATTTAAACATTAGCACTGCTATTTAAGGTCTGCAGTACAGTGCTCCCAGCAGAATACTCCTATAGTTGCCCTGCAATTACAAAGAAAACAGTGTGATTTTATTTAGAATAGTGTTTTTACTGGCCCTGAGTTCCTCCTGCTCATTCTGATTGTGGACTATTTTAGGAGGAGAAGTGATGGCCAGCCATCCCACTTATCTGATGTTTCCTTTGTGATATGAAGGAATGTACCTTTAACACCAAGGTTTTCCAAAGTCTGGACAATCCCAATGAGCCTCTTGCAATTTACATTCACAGCCAGCTGAAAGCATGAGAGGGTTCTTGCAGGAATAGTGAACACTGAACACCACCAACTTCAAGAAGTATAAAGTAACTCAGAAATCTCTGATGGAAAAAGGAAGCCAGTGCAGTTGCCTGGAGCAGCACCATGAAAGCCTTACCAAGACATTATCTGTACACAGGGCCCAGAAACTGAGAGTTCAGAAACTAAGGGCATTTAAAAAGCCCTTATCCTAAAATAACACAAAAGAAAGTACAAAACATACTAGCATTAAATGCCTGAAAGGAAGGAACTTGTTCAGCCTTGTACAAAACCAGGGTTAGCTGTGGAGGTCAGTAGTGTTTGTACCAAGAACCTTAATAAGAACAGAATCAGTGCACTCTAGCTCCTTAGAAGGCTTTCCCTCCATCCATGGTGGGGAAAAATACCTAGAAAATTAGTCTAAGACTAAAATAATGATGACAAGAGCAGCAGCAGCAGCAGCAGCAGCAGCAGCAGCAGCAACAACAACAACAACAACAACAACAACAACAACAACAACAATAATAATAATAATTTAACTATCTACTTTTAGCCAGCACCTTTAGTTTCCATAGCCAAGAGCACAAGACAGAGTTGATCTCTTGACTTTCCCAGTCCCAGTGAGCAGCCAGGTGCCCCTTGGGACAGTGCCAAACTGGTCTGGAACTGCTGCTTTCATGGCCACAGCAAGATGCTCCCAACTGCTGAGAGTGACAGTAAATGGCAATTTCTAGTGCTGCTAAGGGGCCTGAGGAAACTGGACACCCAAAATGTAGAGATGGTCTAAGAGAGACTGGTTTTTTTGGTTGTGGACCTGTGACTTGAAAACTGGGTGTCACCTTATGAGAACTTCTGCAGCTGCCAAAAACAGTTTCTCAAACAGGATTAAAGAGCATTGGCAAAGGAAGAGACTAAACATGGCACACTTTGGTATCATCAAAATCAAACCAAACCAAAGAGCCTGCCCATAAAACATAACCACCATTCAGGAAACATAATCACCTCTGCTGCTGCTTAGGACAGGGAGCAGTTGGGACAACAAGGTCTCAAAGCATGTCTCATTTTAAGGGAAAATTCCTTGTCTCAAGCTGGATTTAATTTGTGTATCTAACAATGCCATTCCTTGAGATGTTACTGGAGTCCATTTAGAGAATTAGTGAAACTCCTTCAGCAGCTGGAGACAGCCAGAACCATTATATTATTAGACTCAAATAAAGAGCACCCCAGTACAGTCACTGGGATGAATCACTAAAAACAAGTTAAATAAACTTGATTAACCAGTTCACAGCACGCAATCAGCGTTTATCTGTGGGATCAACAATAACAGTGGTTCCTCTTAATTACTGTGCTCAGATCTGGATCCATCAATATCAAAACAATGTACAGAGAATAATTGCCAACAGGTTATGATGTTTTAATTGTGTTTAAAATTAATGTCCCAGAGCGACTTCAACACTTCTGGATTTAGCATGTGCGTAAGAGGAGCAATTAACAAATACTGGCTGCACTCAATTAGTCAAGCTTATAATATAAAACAATGACTCCATGGCTCTAGCAATTATTCAGAACTAAAAATCTGGGAAGGTAATTATTAATAGTTAAATCATAAGAAGTGTTCCACAAGGACTTGTCTCAATGTCCATGTGAAATCCTGTAGCCACTGTGAAAAATGTCATGAATGCTCTCCACAGGAACCAGCCTTACACTGTTTAACCTGTTGTCCAGAAAAAAATATTAGACCTGGAGTGGTGAGGCAGAAGCCTGAGAGGGATTATGAGAACTCAAGTGGGTCACACTGCAGCACCTTTCCAAGCCTTTATATGGCCAGAGATGGCTTGGGACTGCCCTGCAGGAGGGGAGCATCATGAGGATGCTCCAGCATGTCAGAAAACCTCCCCTCTGTACTCTGGGGAATCATGGGTGGCTATTTGCTACCAACCAGTCAGATTTGTAATGGAAAAAAGGAACTAACTCCAGAGAAAGAGCACTGACTGTGACCAAACTCTGATTTCCTCCTTGGACAACAGAGAGCAGCTTCAGGGCTGCAGCTCGTTTGAGCACATCTCCATTCTCCTTCATCCTCAGCATCTTCACTGCCAGGCTGGGTGGTGGTCTCGCAATGCTTAAAATTAAAATAGACTCCATTCTGAAAGAAGAGCACTATGTCCAGATAGCATATTATCAAAAAAGATACAACAACAACCACTAGCTTGTACAAGCAAAATGAAAAAAAAATTCTGAGGTCTATCAATATGAATCCATGTAAAATCCATGTAAATTAAGCGTCTTTGCCTCCAGATGTATTTATCTGGAGGCAAAGAGGCTTAATTTTTAAATTAATTGTCTAGTGATTAGGTATTGTACAAAGAATTCTAGATTGTAAAGATATGGAGGGGGACTTTATGATCATTTGGTCTCATCCACTTAGTGAGAGATCTCAATGAAGTGGATCCTATTTTTAAGGCAAGCATTGTAGTTAAAATATTCAGTGCTTAAATTAAAGGAAAACATCGGAACATGATTTTAAAAAGTACAATGACAATCTAAAACAACTTCTGGGATTCAGAAGTAATCATAAAATTACCTTTCCTGTTAAAAAATCTGTGGAGAGTTTCAGTATTTATACACTGTACATTCCAGTTCAGTTAAGAAGTCTCATACTTGTGAGGAAAAATTAGCCCAAGGAGTGAAATGGTAACACTCAGCTGAAGCAAAAAAGTAAATTGAATATGAGTTTTTCTGCTCATCTCCACAACAGAATTTCATTGTGTCTTGTCAGACCTACAGGTTTCAGCTCTTCAGAAATGTTCAGAGACTTAACAGTGGTGCCAAGAGCCAGGCTTAATCACTAAAACAATTATACAAAAGAGTGACTGAGAAGGTGAACATTAAATATGCAGGCAGAAGATATATTCATCCTTCCAATTCCATTTCAAATACAGCTCTGGGAAGTGGCTACAATCACCTGTCACTTGGCATTGCCAAACTTTCAGATGCTCATCTCCAAGTAACACATCAATCTTCATGCACTCCAAAAAACATTTTGTTCAAGTTCACAACTCTTCACACCTGGACTTAGATCATATTAAATAGGTTATATTTTCTGTTTTCCAAGTTTATTTTTTGTTTCCTTCCTCTCCCTCCAGTATATTAAATAAATTAAAAGGCCTGAAAGCAGAAAACACTTCTGCATGCCCTGAATCAAACTGAGAAAAAGAACTGTGGTCATAACAAAGAAGAAAGAAGTGCTAACATTCTAGTGAGGAGAAAAACAAAAAAAAAAGAGGTGATCCTGTTCTTTCATCAGTAACTTTGTGTCTCTCTCTCTAATTTGGGACAATCCCAACAAAGCTAACAATAGATACACTTTAACATGACTTCCCTTTCCATCGCCCAAGGGAAGATGGAACAGAGCTAAATGAGCATAATTACAGGATCCATGTTTCTGACTCATGCAATGGAACACCTTTTTTCAGCTTTTGTACCCTCCTGCTGTCATCCCACCACACCAAACTAATATTAATATGACTACCCTGCCACCAGCACAGCCAGCTTGGAGCTGGAGACCCTGACATGCCTCAGCTCCTCTGCACACCCACCAGCCTGGACAGCCCTTCCTTCACACACCACATTTTCACACAGGAAGGTAAAGAAAGAGGTCAGCCTGCAAACTGCGAGTCAGAAAATATGATCATGTTTTTGTAAGGTACCAAACAAATTACTCAGTGAAAGCAAAATATGCCTTACATTGCAGAAATTTAAATCACTACAGTTTAATGGAATAAAAAGCAATATGTGGGTGGGAAAGAACAGAGCAGGGGATTGTTTCTGAAGGAGGTGGACAAAAGGGAAGGGAGAAGGTCACTTTAAAGTCCATCTGCTCTATCATCAAATTCTATTTCTTCCCAGTGTAAAGCATTTTGGTTTTGATAAGTTCACTTTGGATGAATTGACTCAAAGAGAGCTCTGGTTGAGTTTGGATTCAAATTGATCCAACTTTTTAGCAGTGTCAGAAGAGCAGACTTACTGCTTGAAACACTGATTATCACTGGTTTCATGGACACCTGCAGGATCTGGTTGTAAATTTATGAGGCAACATGCTTTAGTGATCAAAAGTCCCAGGAGCTGCTCTACACAAAGTATATTTATACTCTGAAATAATATGTGATCCTTTATTTCAGCTTTTATTAAGTACACATTCAGTTTATAAGATTGTCAGGTGACTGCTTGAATAAACAGGAAATACAAAATATACTTTTATATATATATATAAAATAGGTTCAGAAATAAAGTAATAGTTCAATTTATGCTGTGATTACCATAACTACCTACTTATCAATCAGCATTTCTGATGAATAATCTACTGCAAAAAAAAAAAATCAATAAAAAATTGGTAAATAATGATTAGAAATATAACACAATAGCACCAGTGTTGCCAACCCACAGCATTCACATAATTCATGATGATGGTCTTTCTCAAAAAGTAACACTTTTGGGAACACCATTCATTTTATTTGTCTCTGGACTGTACCCAGTTATATGTTTGACTTTTCTCAACAATGTCACTGGGAAGAACTCGATTTTTTCTAAGACTCAGACTAAAATGAAGTGAGAGATCAGGACCATTGTGACTTATTGAGTTGGACATTTTAAATCATTTTTACTACAGTTTCTCCCTGTCCCTGCAACAATGGCAATACTATACAACAAATGAAAATCTGAATATCTGAAATGAGATAAAGACAAGCAGAAAAAATTCTTACAGCTTTGTTTCTATGCAGATCTGGTTTCTAACCCAGCAGGGATGGTCACAAGTTGTGGTATGTAAAGCTTTTATTTCTACCCTTTGTAGGGTACCAGCCTCTGAAGGCAGATGTAAGAGCAGATGTCTAATGTAGACCTTTCAACTTGTAAATGTATCAATGACCTCTCCAGCAGTATGTACATCTCCCTCCTTGAAAGTGCCTCTCTGACCCCCCCAGACCATAGCTCATGCTATTATTAAGAGAGCTGATTAATAAGAAAGCAATTGGAGTTGACAGCAGTGGCACTGCTGTTCTTTTTCAGGCCTACCCACTCTGTTCTGCTGGGATGCACACTTACTAATTCACTCTTCAGTATTTAGTTTCATAGCTTTAGGGCAACAGGGACCATTTGATTATCTTGTTTGATTTCCCATCTATCACAAGCCATTAAATTTGATACCATGTCCAGGATCTTCACACAACAGCCAAAAGCTTAAATGAGATGAAGAAGACATTACTGATCTCAGGACACCAATGCTGCATCTGCACTAGCATTTGTTTAAAACCCACTACACATGCAATAAAATCTACCCAGATGATCAGCATAAGAAAGTGAAGGACATCAAGCTCCTGTCTGAGAGAGCTTAACCCTGAGCAAAGTTCTCTCCTCTGTCTTTAATTCCACACATGAGACATCCACCTTAAGAAACCTCCAAACCATCCTAACCAAAGATGTGATACACACATGCAGTCACTGTCTCCAGCACAGTCTGTCTTCTATGCATGAGAGAAAAACCTGAAAGGAAAAACACCTCAAAAACATACCTGTCCTGATGTGCATGGAAGGGAACAAATCCTACTGAGCACTGCACATGATCTGCTGAAAGGTGCAAGCAGGACAGTTGATTATAATCACTGCCTTTAATACAGAGCTGCCACTGCTGTTATTTGAGGGTGTTTCAGCAGGCAGGACGTGGCTGCTGGAGCTGCTGACTCGGGCATACCATGTCCAGCAGCAGCAGGACTGCCACAATCCTCCACCCTGCAGCAACCACCCACTAAATACAGGCTTTCTTGCTCCTCAAATGGCTCAATGGCTTTGCAAATATACCTGTTCTCCTTTCACACACTATGTTACAGTTAACTAACTCATGTTTAATTACCCTCAGTGCTACGGACTATTTATATCTAGTGCTAAGCACCCTATTTCTTCATGGCAAAGTTGCCTTAACTGCAGTTTCCAAGGATCAGTTTTATTCCCCTTTTTCAGCCAGTGCTATAGAATATGTGCTAGCTAGGAGAACCGTCTCACAGCCTCCTCAGTCAGTCAGTCAGTCAGTCAGTCAGTCAGTCACTCACTCACTCACTCACTCACTCACTCACTCACTCACACACATCAGCTGAGCTCCATAAAACTTCCATTATCTTTTTGTTTGGTTTACTTCTTAGAAAACAAGTCTTTGCCTCTTTTCACTTTCTTTCCAGTATCTTCATCTTCTCCTTGCAGTACAGCTAGTGGGATTGTCAGAGCCCATTCTTGTGAACTGAATATACTAACAGCCAGAAAAGGGTACATGCCCTAAATTTACCTCTGAAAACACTGCTGCAGCTGGATGCTGCATAACAACACAGAGCCCCCAGGGAAAGAGGACCTGAGGCTGGGGCACTCTGCCCAGCCAGGATGGGAGCCTGTGGCCCCACAGAAACCTCCTTCCAAAAAAAAAGGGAAAGAATGTTTCAGGTTTTGCAAGGGTAAAATGTCCAAACACCAAGTGAGAGGCAGTGTCGTGACTCACGTCATATCTTATTCCTCCTACAGGGGGAAGTCTGCTGCTCCTGTGCAAGAAGATAAAAAGGGAGGAAAAGAAACGAAGCTCTGTCTCACCAGGCCACAAGAAGCATACAGAACTGCCTGGGGTGAAGACAAGAATAAGCAACGTCAGCATAGGAAGGTGTCATACAAGGTTTAAGCTTTTTCAGTGGTAGAGTTTCTGTCTCTCTCATGAATAAATACATAACCCAAGACAATTTAATTCCAACTGTTCTGTATTTCTTACAAAAACTTTTCAAACCACAGGATGACTCACAGGTGAGCATTCCACTGACAACATAAAGTGATATTTTATAGGTATGTCCCTTTACAAACTCAAGTCTGCACTGAGATACACAAATATGTCTCATAACATAGCGCATGCCTTTACATGCAGCACAGTGCAGGGTAGGGAACAGGCAGTAAGCAGTGACAGTGACAGGTTTTCCTCAGTCCAGAAGAAAAGGCTGTTAAATATTAATTGGCAACATAGACAGCTTTTACTGTATATGTAAATACTACAATACTCTGATTTCCAAGACTCATTTGCAAAATGTAACTCCGTAATTTGTTTCATTTTATTTATGATTTTTGTACTATTCTTTAATCTTTCATGATTAATATAATAAGGTCCAGCAATAAATTCCCTTTTTTTTTCTCACTCCTGTTTTGCTTTTTTGCTCTAGAACTGCCATTAAAAGATAATACTTCAAAACTGCAGCTGGAATGATATTTAAATCCTTTCACCAGCTGGAGGATATTCTGGGCAAAGTGCTAGAAGGAAAGAAGCACCAAGATCTCTTTGAGACAAGATACAGTATTACTTAAATGCCTCCATTTCAGGAGCTCTTACAGGCTCCTGTAAGTCCTCTCTCACAACAGAGAGTAAGGCAGGACTGCCCTTGGAAGAGGGCGAAGAAGCGAAGGATGAGTTTGAGCCCATGAGCAGAATTCATGTAATGCTTTTACTCTCTTCTGCAGTGTCTTCTAAAGTGCCTAAACTCAGCTAGAAAACACAGGCTGAATACCACAGTTAGGGGTAAAATGCTGCAGGCAGTAATTTTCAATCACTTTCTTTTCCCAACTATCAAAGAAGGTAATTTGTTTGTTTTCCACACCCAGCAAGGAAAAGACTGGGTGGTCTTCTGACTTAAGAGTCTGAGAAATATTCCTCTCAAGGACCAGGCTATTCCAGGCCTCTTGGGCAGCATGAGGTCCTTTTTTCAACATGGTCTTACACTGTATTTGATTTTAGTCACAGACATTAAGACTGTGGCAAAGTTTTGCAAATCATCACTAAATACCTTTTCTTCATAGTGCCATGTAAATCTCTGGAGTGTTTCCAAGAAACGAATAAAGCCTTGCTTGTGGAAAGGTAACATGTTTCCAGTTCCTCAGCTGTCTTCATCAGCATGGTACTGCCGTGCCACAGAGATATTTTATAAGGTTAAAACCTAATTTCCCTCCATCTTGCAATAGTTGTCACCAGTTGCAAGAATATAGAGGCTTTGTTCAATATATAAGTGACTGTGAATTTTGATGCTTTTATTTCATTGAGGGAGAGACATCCCAATTAAACATTAACATAAAAACTCAGCACCTTGCAGGAAATTCAAACACTTCTCCTATTTATTTAAAAACTTCTCTTGGATTGCCAAACATTCAGACTTTAAAAAATGAATTAAAATTTTTTGTTTCCCCATCCCCTTCTTAAACAGTGTGCTTCTGATAATTCCTATGCTGAAAGCCGTGCCAGTTAAAGTTGAAGTTGTTTGCGTACTGGAAAACCGAAGTCATGGAGTGTTCAGTGTTGCAATTCAGCCTCCCTTTGCAGTGAAAGGAAGCTAGGAGAAAATGGGACAGGAACCAGGCTGAAAAGCTTTCTGAAAGCTGCAGCTGCAGCCAACAGCTGAGATTTAAAATCAGACATTATTTTCTCTCCTCATCTTGTGGGCTCTGCTACAGTTTCAATAAACCACAAATTTAGCCACAGAGGCACTATCGCTTGTAATTTTCTTTTGCTGATGGAGCTAAAATAAGAACCATTAACACTTCCCCAGCTTCAGAAAGCAGAGTATGTCACTCTCCAACAGGGCTCTTGACAGGTTCCATGTGGACGCGTTAGGGAAGTAGCAACTCCCAAATGTGGTACTGTGAAATTAGCAATTTAATATTGCAGAGAGAACCTGAAAAACAAGATATCATATGGGTCAAGGAAAGCAGAAGCAAGAACTGCTGCCATTTCCCAACCCAGTGAGAGAACAGACCTGTGACAGGCAGCAGACATGCCTCCCTTGGATTTCCAGAGGGCATGTAGCAACATCCCTCTGTAAAGAAACAAAGAGAGGAGATCTTCCCATTGATAAAAAACTGAATTAAGATAGGAAAAACCCAAAACTCTCTTTGTAGGAACAAAAGCGAAATTTCCTGGGAGATGTAGATTATCAATCACACAGAGTGGACTGGTTCAGGCAGGTCTCTATATTAGTGAGCTGAAAAAGAGGGTTTAAGTCAGTGGCAGAGCTTACTGAGTACATCCTGATATTCAGAGAAAACAAGGGCTGGTTACAAGGGACTTCACAAGATTCATTGAATGGGCAGTAAATTGACAGATGAAATCCCATGTAGACAAATGTAAAGCAATGCACATTGACATTGAACAAACTATTATTGCTCAAAAAGAGAGTTTGAGGTTATAACCATTTTTTGAAAATTTCAGTTCAGTGCTCATTACTGATTAAAAAACCACATAGTTGTTAGAAGATGCTAGGAGAAGAATAGCAAATAAGGCAGACAATACCATTATGCTACTGTACAAATCTACAGTCTATCCACATTTTGAATATTGCATGCAATTTTAATTTATTCCAGGTCAAAAAAGATAACGGTGGAAACCTTAAGAAAAAGGCAGCATGGATGATCAAAGTTACAGAAGAGTTTCTGTACAAGGAACAAATGAATTATGTAGGACTCTCCATTACAAAAACAGATGACTCAAACATCTGTTTGAGGTCTATAAACATAAGTGACAGAAGTTGAATGGAAAAAGACTGGTCATTGTCTCTCTCAATGCAGAATGTAGGGTCATCAAATAAAAAAAGTAAGCTAATGATTCAAAACTACATAGATGTGAATATTAATTTCACAGAGCATTATGGAAGTGCTGGTAAGCTGGGGAACTTCCTGCTGCAGAACACTGCAGTTACTAAGTTAAGAAGAGTTTAAAAAATAAAAACCAAATTAATGGGAAAAAATCCATTGAGCACTGTTAAGAAAAAGGACATAATCCTTGGTTTCCCTGAAGTAATCTTTTAATTGCATATTTCTGGGGGCTGGGAGGATATTCCAGAAGTATGACTATATACTTTCCTTGATCCCACATCCTTCTTTAGGTGACAGTCACCAGTCAAGACAGGTGTTGGGCCTGGTACAACTGCTCTTACACTTGGCAAGGTACAAGAAGCCCTAATGCTGACGGCAACACTTTGTAAGATGTGCTAAACATAAAGAAATAGAAGCACATTACAACAGAAAAATAGCAACCCTAGACCTAATCAAAACACTGCTCTGTGGTGAGAATCACATGGAAATCTCCTCTTGAAGAGAGGATATGGGAGAAAATGAGTGGCATACAGTACATTAAGTCATGTCTCATCTGTTGTAGAAAACTGTCTACACAGGAAAGTTAGTGCAGTGGAAGCTACAGAATGAATTTGCAGTGCCTCAGCTATTCCACAGAGGGGACAGACAATGCAGGGTAAATCTTACATGGCATCAGCATCCAAGGCTCTGGATACCATCAAGTGTCAGAGCACTGTTAAACCTTTTGAACAAGGGATCTGTATGGCTTTGGGAGGCTGAGATCATCTTTTCTCCTGCATCAATTCCCTGCACAGAGAAGCCACCCTGGAGGGCTGTAGGTGCCCTGACTTAGGCTGAAGCACAGTGTGGCACCAAACCTCCCGTGCCCTTCCCCATTTCTCTGGGATATGGGACCACAGGCAAGGCTGTGCAGATCAGCACACAATACTCCACAAGGCAGCACTAGGGTCTGGTAGGTCATTGGTAATTTGCTTGTTTAGAAGCCTGAAATCTGAATATCTGCTCATACTGCTGCACACAACCTTGCCATGAAGGCATCATGTGCTTTTGTTCCTGTAGTTCCTTGGAGATTTATTTTGACTATTTCCTATTTCAGATGTGTAACCACCTCTATGCTTTCTCAGTCCAAGGAAACAGAAGATTTGTTCTTTTTTCTTTCTTTCTTTTTTTTTTTTAGTCAGGAGAAATTTTTCAAGGGCAAAGAATAATACACCTTTTATTAAGCAGTGATGCACAGTAAGAAACTTTTTACTAGCAATTTCTCAAGGAATGTTATAACTGGCTGACTTGAAAGAGACCTATCCAAAATCTCATTAGATTTTCAAGTACTTTAGAAAGCAGTTCTTACAGAATTATTGAACACACAGAGGAAAGCAATGGCAGTTTCATACCTGAGATTATGTACTTGTGTGTTAACTGCAGAAACACATCAGAGGGGTGAGGAGCACTTGGAGCTACTGCTGTAACAGAGAGCTCCTGGGGATTGTTGCAGCAGACTCTTTGTAAACATTTTATTTGCATGATTAAATACTGTTTCTCAAGTGATGTACATATGATCTACAGTGATGTATCTCAGTAACTCCTGACCCAGAAAATCTGAAGTAATTAAAAAAAAAAAATAAATCACAAAATCTTCCCGGGTGTGGTGCACACACAGTTTGTAACACCTTGCATAAGCAACCTTTGCATACCATGGTTTGTGTGGAGCAGCCAAATCTGTCTCTGCTGGAGACCAGGCTCTGCACATGGCCCTGCAAAGGTGGCTGCAGGCTGGCAGATGCACCAGATGTTCTAGAGTTGTTTCATACCCATTTGCAGTATTGGCACTGCAAATGACAGAAAATAAGAGTACTCTTTTCTAGCTGACAGGACTTCTCCTTAGATACCACCAAAGAATCCCATTCTTTCCTTCTTTTGAAGGGAAGCCAACCTGCTACACCTTGCTTAGTCTCAGCCATCAAATATACAAGCAAATATCCACCTAGTATCCACAGAGGTGAAAGAGGAACTACTGAGGGTAATTCATTGCAGTGAATCTAGACCCCTGTTTTAAGATGGGGTGAATTAGTCTCCTGAGACACCTCTCCATGACTGTGCAGCAGCAGTCACATGAGACTAAATGCCCAGCACATACAGGGGCCAATATTACAGGAGCTGACTCTTGCATGCAGCAGAGCAGAGCATTTATTGTTCATGGGCAGCTCTCCAATGGAGGTAGTGGTGATCACTTGAAAACATCTGCACATATGACTTTTAGGATGGCATGACTCTTCCTTAAATACTTCTGAGAATAAAATAAAATAATTTTTTATTTGGAAAAACATGTACGCTCTATACATGGAAATATCTCCTAATACTCTAACATTTCCACAATGTTTTAGACAGTGAGTGATTCCCATGTAGACTGTTTTCCTCAAGAGCCAAGCACACATTTAATTCTAAATTTTAGGCTCATGTTCCAGATTCTCTGTATGAAGACTTTGCTATTTCTATTTTTGCCCAACACTGTTTGTCACACTGTTTTGCTGCCAGCAGACTAGACAATCAGTTTCTTAAACACTTCTCTCTTGAAACAAAACAATCCAACCCAGATCATATTCTGAGGAGACTCTCACTACCATAAAATGCTGTTTTACAAGGCTGAGGACGGACTGTCTTTCCCTTACACTACATTTCTGTTTGCAGTCTCATACCAGATGGAGTTGTTGCATGATTCCTGTCCAGACTTTGAAAACCCAAGCACGAAGCCTGCTCTTAAAACTTCTGTCAGTAACACTTCATGAATGGTGGCTGTGGCTGTGCCAGAAGGGTTGCAAACAGAGCTTCCTTCTACCCTTTGACCCCAATCCATGTAGACACACTGCAGCATCCACCCTGAGCTCTGCTGAGCTGCGTGGGGCTCTCAGGTCTGTGCAGCACATGGCAGCACACGGAGAGGTAACACCTCTCTCACACAAACACACGTGTGCACCCTGCAACTGCCTGCTCAGCTGCTGCTTCTCTCACCTCCTGGCTCATCATCTTCAGCATATTCTGCTGACAACATACTTTACTTTGCCTCATCTAGCACCCCCCCAAGAAACACAGGAAGAAAAGCTATTTATAGACAAAGGCATACTTAAAAGGCTGTGCTTTTGAAGCTGTTGGTAGCTGGATAGAGTGGATAGCTGGGCTGGTGAGAGGCTGAGAGCTGGAGAGCTGAAGGCTGTTCAGCACCAGCACACCCACCACCCATAGGGAAAGCAAGCACCCACCTCCTGTGGGCATTGAAGCTGCTGTCCCCTAAAATACACAGCCCAGCAACAGGAGAGGGAACTCACTTCCCATCTTGATATTTCATCTCAAGACTTGTCCTAGCTTTTCACTCTGGTCATGACCCGACTGTGCTCAATGTCCTGCCAATGAAATACAGGCAATTTTTGCAAAACTAAACAGTCTCCTACCATGGAAAGTCCCAGAGCTTAGAGAAAATAAGTTGATCTCCACCCATTGTCTGTTTCAAAACTTCCTTCACAGCTTCAAATTACAGTCTTCTAATGAAAGTATGGGGAAATCAGATGAACAGAGAAATCAGACTTTGACAATAGAGACACTAACGACATGCAAACCACTTTTTTAAAAAAAAGTTCTTGTGGGAACCCAGGACATCTCTCTTGTTGCTTTGGATGGGCTGAGCCCCAGGCAGGGGGCTCAGAGGGCTTGGCATGGAGCCCAAGACCCTTTTGCCTTCAATCTCGAGCCATGGAAACAATTACCAACTTTATGTGAAGAGTTACAAACTAGGGAAAGTTAAGTAGAATGATCAGCTTATCGCTGAGTGGAAAAATAGAATGTTAAGATTTTTATGATAAGGATACAGGGGGGTCAAGATGGAGGAATCTGGGCATGTACTGTCCTTCTTCCTCCTTCTTCATGACCTCCATCTTCTTGGTGATGCTGGCACTTTTGGATTGGTTTAGAGCAGAAACTGACTGTCTAACAGAGGTGAGAGATATTGGGAATTAACTGTAGAGAATAGTACAGTTATACAAAGTAGTATAACTTCATACTACTTATATAGTACAAAAAGACAACACTGCCCAGAGGGCAGGCAGTGTGCCTTGAGCTGACCTGCTGAGAGCATCTGGGCTGGTCAGGGAGAACATGTTATAGATAAGAGAAAATAAACAACCTTGAGAAGGAAAGCCAAGGAGCTCCGACTCTTTCTTCGATCATCTGGCTGTGAAAAAGGACCCTTGGGAGTGTCCTAATCGGGGGAATCCCGAGAGTTCTTTTTAAAACTTCCATTTGTCTCCCACCCTCAATGAAACACAATGAGTCCCAAAAGAAGAACATGCAGAAGCATGTCCTACAGGCTCCCTGTGGCTGGCAAGATCCCCATATGAAAGTCCAGAAACTTCATCAGGCCTGAATAAGAAAAGTTAAAGCAATTCTTAGATGCTGCTTTGGAAACCACAAACTGATAACACAGAAGAGCAGAAGTCCTCTTTGAGAGTCCTGAAAGAACTTAAAATCTTCAGTCTTTTTGTAAGACCTCATTTGTTGTCAGGGTGATGCCTCAAGCTGTTGGCTCTCCCTACAGCCTCAAGACTGGCTAGACCACAAGAGATTCTGCTCCAAGCCAGTGTTGTAAGATTGATTAACCACTTAAAACTCTATGTAAGACCTCAGAATAGGTCATAAGCAGAGGTACCTTTTACTCTGTAAAACTCATGCCACCTGTTTTTGTAGCCACACGATGATGCAGGCACACATGCTTAGCACTTTGCACACACTGCAATGCCATCAGTGTAAACTGCTAAATTCTGAAGGAAAACTAAACTTTTATAATTGCTCATTAGTGATTGGAGTTGATGTCCAGTTGAAGATAAAAACAAAACAAAATATAAAGTTTTAGACTTTATATGCAAGCTGTGGTGGTGGCAGAATTTTGAACTGATCTTATAAAAAACCTGCACATGGGATATCGAGCATTGCTTCCTGATGTTACTGAATGTTCTTCACAGGAAGGGTGTTAGATTTAAATCTAACAAGGCATTAGTGTTGCCTATGGAAAGCAAAATACCCAAGGGATATATAGCTGATATACCCCCACAAAAAAACAAAAGAAAAGAAAAAAAAAAAAAGCCACACACACACACACACACACACACACAAAAAAAAAAAGAAACAAAACAAACCCGTAAATATTNAAAAACCACAAAAAACAAAACACCAAAACTAGAACAAAAAACCCAACACTTGACTTGGCAAAGTCTTTACACATATTAGATAAAAGATGTAGAAAACAGATGCTCCTTCTTACCAGCAGCCAAGATCTTCTAATAACCCTACAATTTGTTAATCAACTAACATATGGTACTGCTTTAGGAAAACACACCATTTTGATTTTGCATTTACACGGTCAGTTTCCTACAAAACTATTGTCAAGATTTAACCATTGTTATATAACGTAGTAATTTTTATTTCTATACTTTAAATAAGTCAATAAGTACAAAAATAAGAAGATAATAAATTTTAATCCAAACAATGAAAAAACTCATTTTTACATATTTTCCAGTGATGAATAAATTTCCTCTTACCATGCTGAATCTCACCAATCTATAAAAATCACAATTTGCTGCAAAATTATGACATAAAAATTCTGCTGACTTTGACTTAAAATCCACTACATTAAGTTTTTTAGGGCAAAGCTAAACTGTCAAGGCAAAATTTAGTGTAGCTTTATAATACCTGCACAAGGTGGTTCTCACATATACATACATAACTTCATTCATGTCTTTTAACCTCTGTTTTAAACACATAAGAAGCCTCACTGTCTCCTAAAATGACACCAAAATTTCCTTACACAGGATATAATACTTCCAAATATTATTAAATAAAAAAATTTAAAATTAGCTTATTAGGTTTATTTTAAAATGAACCTTATTTGCTTAGATTTAAGTTTTAAAGACTCTCACTGGCTTAATTTACTAATACTCAGCTGCTGGGCCATAACAGCTTCTGCCACCCTGACACAAATTCAGTGCCAGTCCACTCACAGTGTCACATACCTTGCTCAAACCTACAGCCACTCAGTCTGGGTGCCAGGCCGTGGTTTCTGCTGCTCAGCCTCCTGTTGGAAATGGGACCAGCCTGCTCTCCAAAGGCATTTGGCAGACCCTGCTCACAGACCACAGCAGCAGCTCCCCCCAGCTGAGCTGCTTCCACAGCCCTAAGTGATTTTTGCCCCACAGTCAGGAGGCTTTGGCTGCCCAGGGTCTCTCTGCAGCCCCAGCTGTGCCACACCTGGCCAGGGCCATTGACCAAGGTGCCCAGGTGTGGGGCACTGGGGGCTCCAGGTTCTGCAGAAGAGGCTCCAGTATTTTCCTACATCACCCTGCAGATGAGGTGACATCAAAACAGCTCTGGTCCGAGCATGGACAGGAATGACTGTCTCTGTCCAGACAAGAAAACTGTGAGCAAGAACAAGGAAGTTTGGCAGAGAAGGTCTATAAAACACTATAGCTCATGGAGAAAGCTTAGGAAGGCATTTATGTTTCATGTTTGCTATTTAAATTAAGTATAGGCAGTTTTGAATATGTATACGTATTCTGCAGTTTGAGGCCATCAGGAGGGCTTGTTTTTTGGCTGGTTTTTCATGCTTGTACCATCAGACACAGATGTAGCACAATTTCAAAAACACTTTCAAAGTACTTGCATATGGAAGCTTGTTTACAAGTACAAAAATAATTGCCTTACAATGCCACTTTTCAGCACTGGACATGACAATGCATTCAGTTCTACTTAAAGAGAGAGTTCTAAAATTTCTGAATACCTGAAACACACTAAAAGCACCCAACATGTTTTTCAGCAAATTTACTCTTTTTTTCCTGTATTTTCAATGGCTGAATAAAAATGAAAGTTGAGCACATCAATCCCTGAATTTTTTCTAACATTTAGTTTAAAAGTTTAAATCTGGGCTTTTACTTGCAAGAAATACAAGACACAAAGATACAAGAAAATAAAGTGATTTAAGAAAAATTAAATAAGAGAATTCCATAACCTTTAGTTATTTGATACTATTCAAAATTTTATACATTTATACAGACTGCAAGACAGATATTCTTAAGCTATTAATTATTAAACTTTGAACTATCCCATATATACACTTCTATTCACAGTCACATAATGCTACAACTCTATGTTTCACAGCCTATCTCTCCCTCTCTAAATTGCTCATCATCAATTAAATTATAAACTCTATCAAGACACACAAGAATTTCCTGCACAGTGTGTGATATAATGGTCCAATGAATTCTGCTGTGAGTTTCAGGCTATTACTCATAATATAATAAATGATACTTTAAAATGCATTGAAGAAATTCTCTCTCAGTTAAATACTTGATTTTCACTTAAATGTAGCAATAATCTTCTGAAAGAGATGCATGACTGAAAGGAACACTAAGAGTTTCACATACTGGCACACATATCTGATAGAGATCTTTGGGAAATTCAAAGCAGGTTATAGGGTCTGCAGAAGATAAAAGTCCCACCTGGCCAAGTCTCAAAACAGATCATGGGATAGGATGAGACACTCAGTGCTGGAATGTGTCTCTTCTGAAAGGCCAGCACATACATGGAGGGGACAGTGTGTGAGGGCAGCTCAGCTGGGTGTACAAGCAGTTTCATGAGCAAACTCACACCTGCAGCAACATTCTTGGCTTGAAAGGGGTTGCAGAGAACACTTCATAAATTACCTGGCAGAAGATGTTTCTACCATCTCCAACTTACTCTCATTTAAAAAAAATAAGTATTTTCTTTGAGTTTTGCTGCATAAAAATTCAAGAATTTGCTTACCAAACCTCAGTTCCTATGGGTGGCAAAAGGATAAAAAAAGTGAATTTTCAGCAGTGTGAGGCTTTTGGGGTACAGAGCCTCTTTGGCACTTGTATAAAGGCTCCTACAAGGAGCCCATAAACAGCAGTGGAATCACAGCCACTGGGATGAAGACAAATTTCCTACTGACAGCTGAGGAGCAGCAGGGAGGAACAGACAGGTCCTGGGCTTTGTTTTACTGCACCCAGGCTGCCTCCCTGAGTCAACCCTCTGGGGAAGGAGGGCAAGGGGACTTTGTGGGGTCCCACTGTGCTCGAGCACACACCCTACAGCATCAGGAGCACTTTCCTCGTGAAATGGAGGAGCACAAGGGCTTCCATCGTGCCTCCACACCCAGGTCCACATGGCCACTGCTCCCAGCATGACAGCACACACTTCTGGATGAAGTACAGAATTAGGTATGCCTTGAACACCAATCTGTTTTTGATTAAAGCAAAAGAGAAATGCATCTAGACAAACTCATTCTACTCTGCTTACCTAGGATATCTAACTCTGCCTTGAAGGAGGTTTGGATTGCTCTACCACTGATATTTAAACAAAACCCTTGCTTCTAAATTGTTGGTGGAAGTACCCTAAAGCTATCTGAAACATCTGAAAAGATAACAACATTACAGATTTGTGGATGGGCAAAATTACCTCTGTCTCCTAATCCAAGATCCTGGATAATGAAATGCACTGCTGATGTCTTTCAGAGGTACTCCAGCAGCTTAGACTGGTGCTTTGCAATACAAGCACTAGCAGATCTGCTATTGTTTTCTCTTCTTACCGAACATTTCACCCTTGCTGTATCAGCAAATTAGTATCTACTGAGTTCAAAGCCATTCACAATACCCACAGTCCCTCCCCCTTAACAAAGAAGATAGAACATACTAAGTTTAAAATACAATTAAGTTTCTAGATAATAACAAGATGTGTGAAATCAAAACTTCATTTAAATGTTTTAACTTACTGAGCTATTCTCATCCTCCAGCAGAGCGTTCTGCACCACTTATTAGGAACAAGAAGGGAATTTCCTCCTCCTCAGACTATTCTTGAAATAGATTGCAGTAAGTCTTCCTTTCCAACCCCAGCCTTCAACAGTAAAAGGAAGCAACTCTCAATCTACCGGCAGGAACAACCTCACAAGCTAAAAAAAACCCCAACCAAACAACCCCCATCCCAAAATTTTGATGATCACTTTATTAAATGTCAACAAAGACATTTCAGAAAGAAGATCTCTATGAGCTGTTTAGAAAGACTTCCTACTGCAGAAATCTAAATCATAGCATAATGCTTGCTTGTCTTGCCTTTCAAGTCCGGAAAGCTCTTTGTTAAGATCACTTGTAGTAAGGAAACAAGTTTTCACTCACTCTCTGTGTGTATTTTTGTAAGCCAGTCTTGTAAACAAACCAGTGATAGTTTATGGATGCCAATAGAGGACAGATTGCCTTTGCCATAAATGTTAAATGAAAATTTCTACATCAGCCCCACACAGCCTTGCAAGATTTGGGAATTCACTCCATATGGCAGGGTCAACAGTCAGCAGACACAATGACAAAAAGGTTCAGGTGGCAACAGACTCCTGACAACTTTATTGTCATTAATAGGCAAGGAAAAGGCAAAATATGTAGCAAGTGGCTGTATAAATGTGCACTGCACAGCATGGAACAATCTCATTTCAAGATCTCAATTAAGTGGAAGCCAAATCAATAGCTAAACCATATGCTAGACCCTGAGATCAGCCTTGGCACAGCAATGATGAAAGGTGGGCATTAGCTGAATTCAACAACTGAGAAAATAAAGGGTCCTTTGGTTTCAGAATGTGTTTGGGTTTGCTGAGTTTTCTTAAAGTGTTCTCTATCTCTTCTTCACTTCTTCAGCCTGGAACACCTCCCCTCCTCTCTTACAGGCCAAAGAAAAGGACTTTGCACAGTAGCTTGCAAAACTCCCTCTCAGAGGAAGCATCAGTATCTCTGTCATTAAGGGATTTTGGAAGAGAGACTGATGCTGCAGCCTCAGCATCTTAAGAAAGGTGGAATGCCAGAATTGTCCCTGTCTAGTCCATGCCTTCATCCTGAGATCTGATATAAAATCTTGAAAACTCAGCTGTTCTGTGAGCACTTCAGCCTTCACAACCTTCCCAGGACTCTTCTGTGGAAACTGTGTTGACAAAAAAACATTCTCCACAAGATTTTTATGTAGCATTGGATTGGTAATCACAGGCTTCTTCAATACAGCATGCCATTCCTAGACTTAGCAATCCCTCACTCATATCTTTTTCTGACTTGCTGCAGACTTGGAAAACAGAGAAACCATGATCTAGCCTATTAATACTAATATGTGAGGTGGAAGAACTGTAACAGCACAACAGGACCATGGCCTTCCTTAAAAAGCAAGAGACAAAGAAAGTCCTTCCTAAGGACATACCTTCCCCCATCTCTGATCAATTTTAGACAATCTGATCAATGATCAGGAAGATAAGAGTGCTCTGGACTCCTCTAAGGAGGTTTTATTTGCTGTATCAGGAGCCCAGGCTGCTCATTTAGGGGTTGAAGTTCCATGACTAGAAGTTAGTCATCTTTGAAAATAACAGACTGAACTAGAAATCATCACTGAATCAAAGCCTCACTGTAACAAAATGGCTTTTCACAATAGAAGATCACAAATTATGGGCAGATGCTCCATCAGTGCAAAAAAATCATCACAAACTGAAAACAGAAACTTGGAAAAACAAAGCATGCAGGAAATCCAGAAAAAACAGCAACAGAAAGAACAGGGGTCAACGTGACGGAGGAAAAGAGCTGAAATTGAAGGATACTCTCTACTGGGAAAAGTCTGAAGAAATACAGAAAAAATATTTCCACAAGTTCTCTGGCAAAGGAATCCTCCATTAGGAAGCAGGGAAATAAAAAATGCTCCAGGGATAAATGGAGAGAGAGGTGTTTGATAGCTCATGGCTACCTGCCATCTGCTTAGCAGTGAATGCTCCTACCACAGAGGCAGCAGGTATGAAAATGCACAGATATACTGAAATTCTGTCCTGGGAAAGCATGTGACAATACTTTTAATTGACACTAGCAATACTTGCACCTCCCAAAATGTCAATAAAATTTGTTACAGATTTATTCAGTTGATGATTTTTGTTTCATATGAGAAAAAGGAGGGCTGTCTCAGAGTAATTAGGTTGCCATACCAAAATCCATGTTCATTTAAATATCAGACTAAATGCAAACAGATGCTGTCTTGATTTCACAGTTAAAGTCCAAGACAATGGTTCCCAAAGCAGGATCCCAAACTATGTATGGCCTGTTGCAGGGCTCTGCAAAACTGAAATCTCATTTTACAGTGCCCAAAAAGCATCTTTAGGGAATAGAGGGAATAAATTGCAGCTACCCTTCTTACACACATGAACTTTGCCTCTTTTTGGAAGAGAAATGGAAGGAGGATAGTAGCAGGACCCAGTAAGAGGCTGCAGCTATTTTGCATAAAATTGCTATTTATTATAATGTTTTTTTCCATATTTTCATTTTACTCATCATGTTATCTCTGATTACAAAGTTACAGAAGGTAATACTTTTCTGTTAATACATTTCTCTTTTTTTTTTAATGAAAACCCATTCTGGCTGTAGCCTCCTCTTTCAGAGCCACCCTGGACACAGCCAAGGCGTAGGTGGGGAGAAGCAGCTGCTGCCAGGATCATACACCACGGCTTAAACAGAGACTCAGAACTTTCATTCCAGTTCTTCCAAAAACTTGGTGTGTCCCTGTTTTGCCTTAATTCCCTTCCAAGAAGTAGGGGTGTAACCTGGGACAACTTGCTATTGCTGTGCATGCCTGTTTTGCTGCTACAGAAGTATCCTTTGAAGGTTTATCTTTGCCCTCCTCAGCAGTAGTCCCTTAAATAATCCACTGTCACACATTTCATAAATGCCCTCTGCAGTGGAAATGTGTCAGTATCACTGGGGAGATTTGTTTCAATGATGCATATAATGTTTTTATTTCAGCTACACCATTCTTAAAACTAATAAATTCTTTTAATTCTGGTTTTGACAATCTTTATGACACAGAGAGCAAAAATTGTATGCAGATTTAATTCCATCCTACAGACAAGCTGAGCCAGATCCAAGGGGGAGTCAAGAGATGCCTAGAAGTTAGAGGAGGGAAGAGGCTTTCCCATACCCAACACGCAGCAATCCTACCACTTCTCCTCCCACCTCCTTGCTTCTCAGAGCTCTGTCCTCTGCTCTCACAGCTGAGGTTTTCCCATCTCTATCAGCCTGATAACCAGCACCCAGGGCACCACCCTGGCAAGAGGAAGCCAGGGACAAAACAGCACAGTCCAAGGACAGCCTGGTGACAAATACATGTGAACTTATGCTAGTTCTGTGGTGACAGCACAGTACCTGAAGGACCTCTAGCTCAAGAGTAGATTAAGACCACAGGACAAGAACCCAGGTAGTGCTCAGGTAGTTCTCTTGGATTTATGACATTTAAAACAAATCCTGAGTGGGTGCTGCCAGCTATCACTATCTCACTGCCTGTGCTGGAGTGTTTGGCATCCAAGAGGCAGGGAGTATGTCTGATGACATGGGCATCATTTGAGACTCAGCTGAACAAAGACTGCTGAATGTCAGTAAAAAACAGTCACTCCTGTGGCCTTAAAAAGAGGTTTCTGAGATTACAAGCTTTTCAGAGTCATTTAACTTAAATTCTTATGCTGATCTGGCTGCATTCCCAAAAAGACAAATTACACCAATTATAAATGACAAAAAAGCTACACAGCACTAGGAGTACTTTTGTCAAACTAGCCAAGTAAATAAGTCGTAATTTAAGAGCCCACTAAAACAGAATAAAGAGAACTCCACCAAATGGGTTCAAAAGCAAGCAAAAGCCGAACAGACAAAGGAAAACAAAGCATCAGAGAGACAGAAGGCTGGGAAGCTCCTTGTATTGGGTTTGCTAGGGAAGGTTTTGGTGGAGGGGGGCAGGGGTCTACAGGGTGTCTTCCATGGGAAGCTGCCAGAAGCTTTCCCCGTGTCTGACGGAGCCAATTCCAGCCGGCTCCAGGATGGACCCGCTCCTGGCCAAGGCTGAGCCCATCAGCCATGGTGGCTCTGCCTCTTGGATTATGTATTTAGGAAGGAGAAGGAAGTCACTGCATAGAAGCAATTGTGGCCAGAGAAGAGAGGAGTGAGAATATGTGAGACAACTCTGAAAACACCAGTAAAGAAGAAGAGGAAGGAGGTGCTCCGAGAGCCAGAGCAGAGATTCCCCTGCAACCCATGGTGAAGAAAGTGGTGAGGCAGGTTGTGTCCCCACAGCCCACAGAGGTCAGTGGGGGAGCAGAGGTCCACCTGCAGCTCATGGAGAACCCCACGCTGGAGCAGGTGGGTGCTGTACCCCCTGAGAAGCCTGTGCTGGGGCAGGCTCCTGGCAGGACCTGTGGACCTATGGAGGGAGGAGCCAACTCTGGAGCAGGTTTGCTGGCAGGTCTTGTGACCCTGTGGGGGACCCACGCTGGAGCAGAGGTGAAGAACTGCAGCTTGTGGGGAGGATTCATGTCAGCTTGGTGGAGGACTGTCTCCCCATGGAGGGAGCCCACACTGGAGCAGAGGAAGAGTGTGAGGAGCTCTCCCCCTGAGGAGGAACCAGCTGCAGAAAATGTGTGATGAACTGTTACCCTCATTCCCAATCCCCCCACCCTGCTGGCAGTGGGGGGTAGAGAATCAGGAGTAAAGATAAGCCTGGGAAGAAGGGAGGGTTGTGTTTTAAGATTTAGCTTCTCATTATCCTATCTGATTTGATTGGCAATAAATTAGACTAATTTCCCTAAGCAGAGTCTGTTCTGTCCGGGATGGTACCTGGTGAGTGATATCTCCTGGTCCTTGTCTCAATCCACAAGCATTTAATTACATTTTCTCTCCCCTGCCCAGCTGAGGAGGGAAGTGATAGAGCAGTTTTGGTGGGCTCCTGGCATTTAGCCAGGGTCGACCCACCACACTGCTTCATTAAAAAACAACAATATGAAAATTCATTATAGTGAAAAAGAAAAGCATTCATCTATATATAAAAGACTAATAGGAGAATATTTCTGTAATATTATAATAGTTTTATTGTGCTAATATGCCTTTTTAAAATTAAGGATCATTGACTGGCAAAAGATGAAAATTAGTAGTAAACATATGACCCAAAAATGCAAATTACAAATAAAGAAGTGATTACTGAAACTTCCAAAAAATATATACGCATTGTCTGAATTATCATAGAAATTATAGAATCATAGAATAGTTTGGTTTGGAAGGGACCTTTAAAGATCATCTAGTCCAACCCCAAGAGCAGAATGGACACAAAAAATGGACCTTTGAAAGACAGTGAAATGCAAGATAGGTGAACCTCTGAAAAGATCATAGTGAGGGCAGAGTGGTGGATTTTGATGCACAGAACTGCAACATCCTGAGGATGAACAGTGGAGAAGAGGAAGAACGTCTCACCGTGATTAAATTAACATGGTAACCTCAGGTGTGCTATCTCTGAGATAGATTAGAATCAGGATTCCTATTGTAAATTAATCTCTCAAGAGAGGGCATGAGGGCAGTAGAGGAAAAAGGTGCTGTTCCTAAAATAAAGAGCTATTCTGGAATCAATCCATGTTGGTTAGAGAGAAAAGACATGTGAAGCCATCTGATTTGGATGGATATGTGCATGACTCAGAGGAGACACACACAGCTCTGGGGAGTTTTCAAACATGAGGGACAAACTGAATGCACAGAACACCAGACTATCCTACTTACCCAGCTGCACAAGAAAATCTGGGTTGATTTGTTATTACTACAGAAAATTTGCTGTGCTGTTACACACATGCTAAGAGTGTTGCAAACATTTAGTGCTCAAAGCCATGAATTTACCTCAGGCATGTACTGAAATACAACAGGAAAGTGCATGTCTCCATTTATGCTGTCTTCTTTTGCCTTTCCTACAAAACCGAGGAAAAAAAATTGCTCTTAACAGAAATATATTGTCAGAATTTGGAAGCAGATCTCACAGAAAGCAACTCACCTCTTCAAGGGAGCAAAAACCAACTAGTGAGAAGTAAAGGAAGAAGCAGCCACAAACACCTAAAAATAGAAAGTCCAGTAGGAAGTTCCCCTACAGAGATTTAATCTGCTATTGTACTCAGATCCTGGCATTACGAGTTAAAATCGACAAGAAGCTATCATCTTTAATACATCATCTCCTTCCTACTGTTCTTTAAAGCAAAGAAGCTGATTAAACATCCTGCCACACTCCGGTAACCTTAACAGCACATTTCTTCATCTTGCACTGAAAAAGGTCAGTCACATGTTAAATTGCTCTTCTTTGTGTGAATTTACACTCAGCACAGGACTAAGTCAATAAGGGCTGTACTTCTGATCTTTTCAACAAACCAAGCACTAAAAAGTAGGACATTGCATCTTATTTCAGGGAGATGTTAAAAATCCAAGTATTTCTCGCTCTTTTAAAAAGTTTGACTTTTACATTTGCTTGCTGAAGATCCAGATTAACTAGTGTGGTATATCTTACTAGAATATGAATATTGCCCAAAGTACTAAAAAAGCAAACACCTTCACCTTCATTTTATAAAGCAGTAACAATCTTAAAGGTTATAGCTTTATTGTTCCCTAAAATGTAAGTATAAAATTCAGAAGAACGTTTTAAGGCTTTTAATGAAAAGAATAAAACCAAAAATACAAATGTGAAATTATTAGACATTAGCATATATTAGCATTTATTTTATTTAAGAAGTAGTATGACTCCATACACACTTCTTTGAACAGTTGAACTGCTGACTAAAAAGAGATCATTTCTATACAGCTGCAAAAATCCCATCTGTCAAAAAGTGTAATTATTCTGGGGAATACAGTAGTGGGATCTGGGAAGAGCAATTTTTGAGGTTCTTGCTGTTGCCTGACAATTCTTTACAGTTTTTGTGCCTTTGGGTACCTGTGGAAGTTGGTAGGAAAACACGTTTGTTTTTCAAAGGCACAAGGTTGAAGGTTCTGCTGGATGATACTTTTCACATGAGACACCAAGGCATAGGTTCCAAACCATACTTATAATCACTTCCCTCTCACCCACATGAAAATAAAAACATGTAGCTTCTCTATATTGTCATGGCAGCACAAGGGGTCAAAAAAACAGAGGGGGATTGTGGGAAGACTTTCCCAAACATTTTCCTACACAGAGAAACAGGCTGGCTATTACATTTCCACCCTTTCAGTACAGGAGGTGTTCTGAGTGGTAAAGATCTTTGTTATTTGCACAGCAGAAATGCTACAATTCTGGCTAGAGGAAGGAATGATAGACCAAACAGCTTTCCAATATGTACAGTAAGTATGAAAATTAAGGTGATTTTTGAGTTGGAAACCAGCAAATGTGTGAATGTGATTCAACGCCACTGCCCTTTGGCACAGCAAGGGAGTTGGACTGGACAGAGGATTTCTCCTTCCACTTGTGGACTCCCAAACAAAAGCAAGTTGCCAGAAGGTCAGAGCAGCACCAAGTCCAGGCTTGTGGGCTAGGGAGCTCCAGCAGCCCCTGGCACCCTCCCTTCCCGTTAGCCCAGAAGGGCTGTACCTGTGCCCAGCCCAGGGGCTGTGAGGCTCTGCTCTCTGGAGAGCCAGGAGGTGTTCCACAGATGAAGCTCTGGCATATTTTGCAATACTGCTGGGTCACCAAATACAACCTGCAGTGTAACTGTGATTAGCAGACATCCACACTCTGGGTTTTACAGGATCTGTCAAATGAAGATGAAAGGCAGTACTGACCTTCACCTCAACTCCCTTGGTTTTTTGTACTTTAAGTACAGCAACCTGGATGAGTAAATGGATACACTCCATGCCACCCTGGAGTACATCAGCTGTGCTCTCTTACCTGCATCTAAAATGCAACCAAAACCTTTAAACTCCACTCCCCTTTCCCTTCTCTGTGGGCTTTAAAGCTGTAATAGGTACCATGTTTTGGTACCACTGTTAGTTTGTCCCCTTGGTATCTGAGACAGTTAAAAAAGGACAGGCAATTATTTATGGCTATCTGCTGTTAATTGTGCACACAGAACTCCTGATTGCAGAGGAAGCATAAACCCCTTCCTCACAGGATAAAAAGACAATATATCACAATCTGAATACACAATATACTTACTGCTCTCAGTATTTGCACCTGGTAACCTTTGAATCTAATAATACAACTTTAATATTCTATAACACAGTGCTAATAGAGAATTTCTTTAATATGCAAACAAAAGAAAACAATTCTGTTTTTGGACAACAACTGTCCAAGATACTTGTGGAGCATCAATTTTCTTATTGTTTCTCAAAAAGATGCAGAGAAACACAGAACTTCTCATGTTCTCCTTGCTACACACACACACACACACACACACACACACACACACACACACACCACCCAGAGACACTGGGCAGTCATGCACTAAGCACAAGAGGTGACAGCACCTCTGGAAACTCCCTCACAGAATGAGAACAAAGAGGGTCTACAAGAGCCCACCAGTTAGGAAACTAAGCAAACCAAATGTGTAAGAGAGGAGTAAATGAAATTCTTACTGCCACAGCTGCTGGGAATGCAAGGAGCCACCTGCACAAGAAGGACCAACCTACCCCACACAGCTCCCACCAGTACCATGATGTTTTTCTGAAATGGAGGAGTTTCAACATGTAAAAGAAATTAGATATATTTGATTTTAATTCTGGGCTCCCAAGACATAAGCCATAGCTTCATGAACTTCAACTTGTTATAGAGTGGTAATGTTGCTGCAAGAAACACCCTTCTTCCCTCAGCTGCTCACTTCCAGTCCCTGTCCCCACAAACCTCTGCACAGCCACACACTGAACCATGACAGCTCAGGGAAGTGACCCTGCTGAAACTAAAAAAAAAACCAACCTCTTCTTTTCTTTCTCTGGGTTAGTGGTTTCACTGCAAAGCATAACTCACACTGAGACTCTATCAGAAAGGAGGAAATGATTAATTGTATATTGAGTTAATTACTAAAAGAGTGATTTGGTAAAAATATTATTCCATATACTTTATAGGAAGATAACTACAATTTCCCCCACCAATTCCAGTAACAATCTGGATACCTTTTTATGCTTTTAAGTTAATTTAAATTTTCTTTGATACTGCACCTGTTGGGGACACTTAGTTGGTGTGCTGAACATAAGGCACAGAAGATAATTACTTTGCTCCACTTGGCAGAGGTAGCCTATAGGTATGCTGGTCTCACTACATCCAATATCTTCTAGTCTTGAAAGCAAAGAGGTCCTGAACATGGTCAAGTCAGAGTGAGAGCTCTAAACCCCCATAAAAAAAGTGCAGCCACTTCTGGCGCAACATATGGCAGCAAACCTGTGTAAGCAACATGTACAATAATTTTTCAGAGGAAGAATGAAGAGTAAGATCTCTGCTTGAAATTGAAGAGAGATTTATCCCACAAAAGTATGCAGCACATCATTACCCAAACCAGAACAAAGGCAGGACATCAGTATTCAAGTGTTACTGGAACTTTAACAGGGAAGGGTCAGGGATTTGATGTGATGTCCAAGTGAAATGCCAGTTATAGTTTGAACAGTGCCATCAGACAGACAATAAAGTTTTGCTGAGAAACTATTAATTTAATGTTATAGAAGCAAAATATTAAGCTATGAGGTTCCATTATACTCAGAGCCTTTGACCCTGGTTTATCCTGGAGTTCAAGCCCTGATAATCTATGTGCTTGAAGCTCCTTGGTGGATAATGGAAAATTCTGCTCCATTTCCTCTGGGACTTCATGCTCATTAGTCACAGCATACCAATTAAAAGCTTTGTTAGAAAACCAGAGGAATGTGACACAGCACATGTACAAACCAGGAAGCTTCATTCACATATAACATGGATGAATGGCTCTGTATGGAAAGCCAAGCACTGCATTAGCAGGTCGTGTGCATCAGCCTGCAAGATCAACAAAAGACATGCAAAAATTTTTAAGTCAGCACTCTCACTAAGCAACGAATTTTCATTTTGAGCAATGAGAGCTACAGTATTTTTCACAGCCCACATCTTCTTTCTAACCAAAGGTAAAGTATTTTAAAAGTTGAGTTTTCTTACTTTGCTAGTTTGGCAATTATCTAGCAGGAAATCACTAAACATCATCAGCTACCAACCAGATTCTTTTCCTAACCATCAGAGGTGAAGCTGGGGTTAGTGCCCTGGCAAGCTACTTATGACTGGAATAACAACCATTTTCAAAAGGGATTATTGCCACTATGAACCACCGTCAAGTATCTGTAACAGCAATTCTCAATTAAGGAAAGAATAGGACTCAGCGTCTGTGCTCTGATCATGCAGTTAATAACTGACTCCACCTCAATTAAATAAAAGTGGGATTTAACATGCAGATTGATTTTTGCAACAGTTTGTGTTACCATTCCATGTTCAATCATTTATTACAGAATTTCAAAAATAACGGTCAGCTATAGTGGCAAAAACTTCAATTTGCTTACATTTTAAAGGGAATAACCCTTTAAGGCTATTCCAGCATTTCCCCCACAGTGAACAAGCTGCTCCCAGGAGGTTTTAGGGTTAACATCTTCCACTGACAGCATGCAATAAACCCAGCAGAGGCAATAGCTCTACCTTTCAACTTCTATTTTTATTTCTAAATTTCAAATGCAGCATAATAGAGATGTTTAGCATATTTCTTATATTATAGACAGAATACTTTGTAAAATGTTCCATCTGTGACAGGGATGATCACATTAGAGTTTATTCCTCCTCCAGCACACTGGGAACATTGCTTTTCATGTGCCCTTTTTCTTACCAGCACATCCTTACATCCTTTATCCTTGGTGATGGTAACTCACCAGATGGGGCCAAAAGCCAAGGTAGTGACCACACTCCCAGCACCTCTGCAGCTCCCACTTTGCCCTGGGAGTCTGGGTCCTGGCAAGGGACAGGGACAGCTCATGCCCCATCTGACCAGCACAGTGCCAGGAGGTGGCCAGGGGGAAAGAGGCAAGAAATTATCTTCTTTCTCACCTGAGCATCACCAAAAATTGTTGGCTATGGTCATTGGTCCCACCAAGCATAGAAGAAGCCAAACTTCACTCTTAAAAGCTGCTCCCTACAGAAAGCTTAACTCAGCATCCTTTCTTTTTACCTACAAGTTATTGTGTCTAAATTTGGGAGCACGTAAACTAAATAATTGTTCATATTGTATGAAGGAAATGCTCACTTGGGCAAACCACCACCCCTCTCCCCCCAGTTTACAAATCCCCACTGTCAGGAGTGGTGGCACTGTGCTGCCTTACTGAAGGAATGGGCTCGGCTGGGCTCGGAATTCCTTGGGGTCAGGTTGAAATTTCATCCATCACTGCAGAGCACAGCCCCACCACACTGCAGGCCCTCCCACCTCTACAGGGACACAGGAGAATCTCATGATGACTTGAGAAGGGAAGGGTATCTGCCTCCTCCCCAGGTATCAGAGGAAAGGTGGGAACAAAGCTGGTGATGACTCAAAGAGAAGCTATGGAGGCAAGGTGAGTCAAGAGAATGGATCCTTCTCCTTCCCCAGAGCCTCCCAGCCACAACTGAGACTTTCTCTTGGAAAGGCTGTGATTTTCCTTGCATTTAGATCCGGTGTGAAGCTGCTCAATGGTGTACTTAGTGAAGGTACAAATACAACATGAGAAATGAAATTACAAATAGCCGGCTTCTTTTTATGAATTCAAAGAACAGGATTAAAGCTGCTCAGAACACCTATTTCTTCTTCCAGTTTTCACAGAGCTTTTATTAAAAATTTATATCCTGCTTGGAAGAGGTCAGAAGGAGACAGAGTAGAAACTCTATGGTATTTTGAACCTAAAGAGCTAAGATGTCCTTTGGTTTAGCAGAGCCCCGCATCCATATCCCCACTAAAATCCAAAATAAAATTCTTAATTTGCTTTTTGGATTTTGAGCATTTAAGTTACAGGCCGGTAATATTTCCACCATTTTCATTTTGTAACTCTAATGCTGAGAGTCTTTTTTCTTTTCCTGGAATTAGAGGTTTAAATTTGCATTTAGGATTCCAGGAGCTGGAACACCAAGAAAATCAAAAACTGGAAAAAGACATGAGACTTTTTTTTATATCAATGTCAAAGGTAGTTTACTTCAAACTACATATTTATGGGTTTAAAGTCATACTAAATAAATTAATACGAAAGTAATTTTTAAAAAATCCTTCCCCAATATCTCTTTTTCTAGATCAGTCTGATGCCTGCTAACACACCATCCTAAAGTTAAATAGCTTTAGGAAGGTAATTTTTTCTTAATGTTCACCAGGGCAGCTCACAGTCTCTCACTAAGGCAAAGTATCTACTCTTTTATTACTCTAATTTTTCAAGTTGCCTTTGTATTTGATGGATACAGCTGCATGTAAAACACCATTATCTTAAGAGAGTTACACTCTCATTCAATGACACATTAAACATATTCTCTTTTTAAATGGAATTATATTTTAGTGTGAGAATAATTGAAAAACTACCAGTATGTGTCTATTACTCTAATCACCTACTTTAAAAAATCATGGAAATAAATTACATATGAATGCGTGGAACAGAACTACAGGATAAAGTATTTTGGTTCACATACTTGCTTACAGCCCATACCATAAAAGTTACTAAAAAAACCCCAAATACATGTATATAGACAGATTTAAGTAATTTATCTATTTTCATAATGAGAAAGTTTTCATCACAAAAGTAAACTATGAATCAGTAAAATAATTCTTCCCTGTACAGAGAAAGTATTTCACATTTTATTTACAGTAGCAGAAGTCCAAAGAAAAAGTACTTACTCCTAATTTTCTTGTTAAAATAATCCAGATTTTCCAGGTAACAAAGAAATCCAAAGCACTTGAGAGTTATTTGGTGAGATGTCTTTCCTTAGGGGGTTAGTTAAATCTCTTAAACTTTTTCCATTCTTCTACATTTCTCATCATACCCCCTTCTAGGTTAAAAAACCCCGGAACTTTTATTAAAAATAGGTATCTTTCTAATGAATAAAAATTTACGGCAGCAGAATCACCCTGAGCCTTTGAACAGATCCCTGTACTCCCAGTGACATTTACCACTTCACTCACATATGTCACAGCAGTGTGAGGACATCTGAAGGAAAAGGAAAGGAGCTCTGAATTTGCATGTGCTAAAGGGTTTCCTGCTCCAGGCTCCCTGCTGAGGCACAGATTCCAGGGGTGAGGAGCTGACTTGCTCAGGGCACAGGTTTGCAGGCACCCAGAGCACGAGGCAGGGATGCACACCCAGCACTTGAGGGATGTGCTCACTGCCTCTCCAGGCCATCCCCAGTCCCAAGCAATGCTCATCCTCAGTGCCAAAGGATCGTTTTCAACCTTCTAATTTTCCACATTCAGAAATTAGTCCTTTTTCCAATCACATTTCAGTTTTTAGAAACACATTAACTTACCTGTGATGCACTACAGTCTGTGCTTAGCTGTTTCTCTTCTTCCTGTCCACAGACATCTGTCTTTCCCCTCTATTCTTATCTAAGATAAACAGCTTCAGTTTACACACTCGGTACCTTGCAAAAGCATAGTCTGGAAAATTAATTCTTGAAAGGATTAGTATTTTTTTTCCCTCTCATCACAAATATGTTTCTGTTTCTGTAGACAACATATTCCGATTTGCAGACAGAGGGGGCACTGCCTGCTCTGGCAAGAGCATTCCTCTTCCATACAAAAGGAAAGCTGCATACAGCCCAGTCAGGAATAATTCTGTTCACCAAAGTAACATGGTCTGTCATATTGATGCGGCCATCTGCAGGCAAACCAGGGAGAAAATCTCTCCTTGCCTGCCTTTGATTTCATGGTGCAGTGCAATGGAAACCTTTGCAAAAAGACTCTGAGTCCTGAAGATGCTCATTTCACACTATCCTATAGAAACATCCTATGAGTGCAAGAATCAGTAATTTTCCCCTTGAGGAGTCAGATAAATCCCTTCCCTTCTAAATTTGTCAAAGGTTTCTTCTCTACCATCTCCTGTGTCACACATGGACTCCTCTGCTTCTTGATTGCCCAGTGCAGGGGCATGAAAAAAATCCTTTCAGCCACTTGGATAACTCTGAAGGGCAACCAACTTTATATTATGCAATGGTAGGGGGAAAATGGGCTAACTTTCCCATCCTTTATTTTAAGAAGGATGTGGTCTTCTAGCGTTCACAGCATTCAACCTGACTGTGTTATTTCTACAGCCATGGACTTGGCCGTCACAGCATTAAACTTTCATCCTCAGGACCACGCACATTCACTCTCACTTCATCCAAAAACAGACAGTGGTCCATTATAAAATTAGTAGAGAAAAATATGCAGAGAGAACAAGAGAAACAGCATAAACTAAAGCCAGACACAGTGAGGCAGCAAAGGGAAATAAATGCTTGTTACAATGGGGAGAATAGGAGGTGAGAAAGCTGACGGAGGGCAAAGGAAAGGTAAGAGAGTAAGATGAAATGAAGCTAAAGAAAAGAAAAACATAATGAATAGAAATAACATTTTAAATCTTGAATACAAGACAAATTTTGACAGTCTGTATCACATGTGCAACGACAAATTGCATTATAGAAACCTATTTCCATGGAGGATGGTGAGCTGGACACTCCATTGACACCGTGTTCTGCTCTTGAAGTTCAGTTGTTCAGGGGCTAAAACTATGTCATTCATCTTAAGGAAGAAGGCAAAGTGGGAAGACTGTATATCTGGATATGAAAGACAAGAACTGACTTTGCTAATGTTGATGAATGCATTACCTAAAGAAAAGTTACGTAACTTCATCATTGCTCAAATAAACAAGCAAATAGCAGAGCTGGCTATTACAGCTTGCTAAGGGAGAATTGCCTCTATTTATAAATTTCAAAAAGGAAATATAACTTTTTAGATATCCTTTCTAAATTGGTTTAGGGGAATTTTTAAACATAAAGTAGAACATTAAACTTGGACTGTCCCACTTTCAAAGTTGGAGCTATGTGGTCCATCTCCCCATACTGACTACTCTCCCAAGTAAGAATTTGCAATCTTTCTCAGTAACTGAAGCAAAGAGAAGATGATTTTAGCTTTGATAATGATTGGCGAATTTCAAATAGTTTGGATAAGCAAACCCCAAAAGTTCAAAATGAATATTCAAATTTTGTTACACAGCGTGGTCTGCAAATTGAGGATAGAAATCTCAGATGATAGCTATCTTAGATCTTCTCCAAGATACTCTGCATGCCCTAGTTATGTCTAAGCAGGAAATAACACAAAAACCACCAATATATTTAGTTATGAAATGCAGAGTTCCTCTGAACACTCAAAACAAAAATATTGAGGGAGAAGATTCACTAAGAAATCACAAACTTGAACTAGGCTAACTTCATAATAGGCCCATCCCTATCCCACCTACATTCCTTAACCAGTGCCTCATTTGCAATTCCCAAAATAAGCAGTCTCCCACCTGCGGAGAGTCCCACTGGTGACTCATCATTGCCTGGCAGAGAAATCCCTGCTCATGCTCCCACCCACTGGTGACCTTGCTGAAAGCCTGAGAACAGCACAAATCCAGGACAACGCCACTTCCAGCTCTGCATCTCTGCAGGGCTCCAACACTTGCCTTGCACAGGTCACTCCTCCCCTGCCTGGCAGTGCCCAGCTCAGCAGGGAGGCCACTGCTCATGGGCATCAGGGCCAAGCTGGCAGGCACGGGGACATCCTCCCCCACCAGGACCCTACACCAGATTCCCATCTTAGCTCCACCAGCATAACTGAGCTGGAAGCAATACAATTGCATTGACGGAGCCAAAATTCCAAAAGCAGGAAACCATTTGCAGAGGAAATAGCAGGATAACAGCAGCCCAGCAGAGCTCATGGCTGGCTTCTGCCCTGTGGCAGCTGTCACAAATGCCACCCTCCAGCAGGAATTCTCCTGCCTCTCTGAAAATGCTGTCTCTTCTAAACAAGACTTTGGGCAATCGCCTAATATTTTCCTGGAATTCATTTATTCACCAGGCTCTCCAAGTCTGTGTAAATGATCATCATTTACTTGAAACGGATTGGAAAAAATAACAAACAAGCGAAACACTTAACCCAATGCTCTAGTTCCAGGAACACATCACTGTATTGTTATCTTTGCCCTTAGAAATCTTCCACCATGTATCACCTCCAAGGACAAACATTTTGGTGGAGAGAGAAAGTTCACAGCATGCCATCAAAGTCAGAGATTTGTTTTTGCTCACATTATGATTTACACATTTCACAAAATCAACAAACAATTTATGCTATTTCAGATATGAATCTTTTCCATCTCAACGGGACTTAATTCCTTCAAGCTGAAAAAGGAAGCCCAAAAAAACCGGAATAACTAAAGTGACATTATAGGAAACATAGCCTGAGGCTGCCAATATCTTTCTGTGCTGTTGTAGGAAAGACTGCACTACTGAGCTACACCAAATGCCATTTCCAGCAGGAACCTTTCCTTCTTTGCTGCCATGAAGAGGATTACATTACACAGCACTGCACTAAGCCCATTTATACAATTCTACTTTTTTAATCAGGCTATAAAAGTAATCAGCTCAACTTCTCATACTAATCATAGAAATATTAATACAAGGCACTAACTACTCATATGCTGTGAGATTTTCTTCCCTATGATAATATGAGAGCAATAAAGTTTATGCTCCCCATAAGTTGCAAGAAATTGTGTTTTACTGCAGAAAGGTAACATCAAAAATAATTACTGTTATAAATATACAGCAAAATATAGTCACATTTGGCATATATCAAGGTTTTAGGTGAAAGACTTAGCAAAATGCCAGCTGCAGTGTGGTTTCCCTTTTTTTTTCAGATGTACAATGTAAAAATAACTTTTACTAAAAGAAAGCAGAAAAAAATGTTCAAAATAAAAATGTTTTGAAATATAGGTTTTCATTTAACAAAACTATCCAAACAGTAAAAAAGGGGCCAAATTAGTCTAAGTCTCCCCAGGCAAGCAAAATTCTGTTTAAAAAACTTGTTTTTGGGGATATGTAGTTTTTGGGGAAATCAGTATTATATGGGGCTTTCCATCCTCCTGAATCAAAACCACATGAGTTTCGTAATTTGCAAGTACATCACAATGCTACCTTTACCAGTATTATTTTAAAGTTTTCCCTCCCCATCTCTCCAGTGTCTCCTTTCATTTGGAAGAGAAATCAATTTTATTACCAAATCCCTTCCCTGTAGACACTCCATTATATACTTTTTTTCATGAATCAACACATTTTCTTCTAAAAATTAGTCAGGTGCCTTGTCCCCCTTGTGCTTCATATCTGAAAGCTGCCTAAATTTCCAGCCCACAGATTCTCAAGACCAGTGTGCAATTATTTTTTTGTGCTAGAACTATCTTTTATGTACAAATCCTTCTCTATGCAAGACAGCAACTGTATTTCCTCTCAATTTTCCTTTTTACATAGTCAGACAAATCAAGGATTTTAATCTCCCCTCATAAAATAGTTTCTCCCTTCCCCAAGACATTTTAGAAACCTGCCTAGGCTCCTAAAACAGTTTGAATTTATTTTTCTTAAGTATATATGATCACACTGGCACAGGTTTTTGTTTGTTATACTTTACACACACCTTATACCAAGCAGCACTAAGGCTTCCTTGCATGGGAAACATATTTCCTTATACTGCCAGATGATCCATGCTAGAATCAAATCTGTCCACTTTCCACAAAAGTCTCATTTTGGTGCCTCAATTATCTTGTGATTAGCACTCCCATGCCTGTCCAGCCTCTCCCTGATACAAGCTCCCAAGTGCAGGACCCTTCACTTCTGACAGCAGTCTGTCATCCCCCTTGCATTATTTTCCAACTCATGCTCATCCCATTTCTTCTAAATGAAACTCCAGTCTTCAGCATAATCCTTCTGGTAACTTGTGTCATCATGACTTTTTTTCCCAGTATTGTTGCTTTCGTGGTGCAATCAGTGAAGGAAACATTTCCTAAGACTGATCCCACAGGCCTTGGGAAATCCTTTGGTGACCTCCAACCCATCCTCCAGCTCCAATTTTCCTTCTAGTTAATTTTTTCATTCTCTTTTTTCTCCTACAACTCATTTGTAATTCCTGTGTTAGCAAATCTACACAGCCGATGACAAATACAATATTTTACTGAAGCCCATGTGGATATATCATTACTTCTTTTGTTTAGAGAATTAACTTAGCTATTTTTTCAACTAAAGGCATCAGCTTAGTCAGGCATGACCTCCTTGTGGAGATCCTACATTGTATCTTAACTTACTTACCATGTTTTTTGTCATTTGCTTATTCTTTCCTTAAAATCTCTTTTTTTTGTAGAAGATTTTACATACTACTGAGATTACAGTAATGCTCTCTAATGGAGTAATTTTTTTTCCAATTTAAGTAATATTTTTCATTTATTTCCCCAGGTAATAACAACTGATGTGATATATTTATTAAAAGTACTTGCTTTTGGAAATGGAATATTATGCAAGTTCTTGAATGTGGATGATATGGTCTCTTCTGATTGAAACAATTACATAATTTAAGTTTTGCTTCCCCCTGGAGGTAAGAATTTCCATCTCTGCATAATCATTCCTATCAGATGCCCTGCATTTGTCCCAGGTTCGATAGAATCATTAAAATATGAGGAGTGCTACCCATTACATCTAAAACCCATCCATCTGTATCACCATTAGTGTCAAAAATTCTAGGGTTTTTTCCCACTGACTGCATTTCCATTCTTCTTTACTTTTTGCAGTTTTTATTTTTAGAAAAATAGTTACATCTTTGTTAGGTAGCTTCTTAGACATTTACAATTCGTTCTCATGTTTTCTGAATTTTGTGGTTTAGTTCTCTATATAGGCCAATCCTCTTTCCATTACTTTCAGACTCCTTGCTTATGCTTAATACTATTTTTAGGATGATTATTTATACAATGAAACACAGGCAATTGTTTTACAATGTATCTCAATTATATATTTTTATTATTTCTAGCAGGTTTTTTTGAACCTTGGGCTAAGGAAGACATTCATGCCTGCCTTATATAGTAGTCCCTGCACGTTTTATTACAGATTAATTAACTGCTGCCTGCAACCTCTCAAATGTTTGTCCACTGGAAACCTTACAGACCTCTGTTGGTTTCTGAGTCATTCTCTCCCTGTCGTTATTCCCATCCACCTTTGGATTACTGTGACACTACCTCAGCAAAGCTTTTCTCTTAGTTTTTCTTCCTTTTTTTTTTTTCCTTTCTTTTTGGAGGTTCTATTTTCATCTCATCTCCCCTTTGTCAAAGCTTTATGCCCTTAACATGTGCAGATACCCAAATGATTCTACTCACCAACACAAGCCTTCCTGGACACATTGGACACATTGCCATGTTTTGGGTAACACCTCATTTCCCTTTAACATGGATAGCTTCTCTGCACCTGCCTGGATCCTCACATTGATGCAGCAACAATTCCACAATTCACACTGACCTCACCCAACTCTCAGCCAGATGAGATGGGATTTTTTCCATAACTAAATCTTCGTGTCAAAATTTTCACTAACAATGGAACCAGCTTTTCCTTGCTGGCTATCACCTCATAATACTGTTCCTTTATTCCCTTTTGTAGTCTCATTTGTCCAATTTTAATTTCTCTGTGCCTTCAAGGCTTGTACAGGCATCACATGGGTCTCTCTTGCACTTTCTCCTGTGTCCCTTTTCATCAATTTAAAACTATTCTCATCAGTCCCACAAAATGAGGGAGCTGCATACTGTCCACCCACTGACAATGACCTTATTTTGTTTCTGACATATAATAATGAAGGTGCCTAAAACTTTCTTGCATTCAAATCTTCTCTAGGGGTGATCTACTGAACAGAGCTATCTGAGATCACCTCAGCTCTCACTGTGTCCTTCTCCATCTTTTTATGGTCATTGCTGATCCACTCCAACAGGAGTATCACAGTCATCTTCACTCAAAATAGCATTTGTAAGAACTTTTCCCATTCCTCTCCTGTTTCTTTTCCAGTTCAGGTATCTCATACCCTAACAAGCAGCAAATATTTTACTCTCCAGATCCCCTTTTGTGTCCTCATCTGGTCTCTGCAGGTAATCAATAATGATCACAATCTAAACTCAACACATGCTTTAATTTTTAGACATCCATCTGAAATGCAGGAAGTCACTTGGATGCCTGTGCTCACAGGGTTTTTTAAATTTCCTTTTGTAACTTAATGCACCAAAAATGCTGACAACAGGAGAGAACACCACTGAATAATTTTAAAGCAATGGTTTATTAATATACAGTATATACTATTTTAATGCATTAACAATAACATCAGACAGATTCACAGCCCAGCCAAAAATTCTTAACCTCTTTACTTCTCTCTTATTTTAGTGTCTCTGAGTCCAATTACAGTAATCTATCAGTCCTGCCATAAAGTAACCCGGATCTCAAACTACCCCTTCAATGCAGTCTAGACTTACCAGATGGAATTAGCAGTATGATACCAAAGCTTTCTCCTATCTCTTGTTTCCCTAATAATTTATAATGAGAAGACTTTTATGAAACCAGAAGAGCTGTCTTTAGATGCCTTATGCTCAATTGTCCAGATACAACATTTATAAGGCATCTTGTACCATACTGAAAATACCAGAACTTCAGCTTGGCAGGGAGGAACATGCTCCTTCCAGATATCCATTTGTTTTAAAGTCATCATTACAGCATTCACTAAAGTGAACTCAGGGAGACTGAATACCCATTTTATTTAGCTGAAGCAGTTTTTAAAAGATGAAAGGAACATTCTCCAGGATGTCTCACAGGATGCAATTCTTTTAACAAATGGCACGTCTGGATTTAATAAGTGGACACATTTCTTTATAAACTGCAGAAACAGTTAGAAAGGCTTTCTTTGGAATCAAATGTATTGGAAAGAAGGTGGAAGATAGAACCTTTTAAAGGTGATGTTTACATTACTATATTAAGATGAAGTATTTCATAAGATACAAGCATACTATTAGATTAACCTAGCTACAAATTTTAAACCTGATGTTAGAGACAGTAAATACCCACTAAGCCAGAGCGTGTTATATTATTGTGACACTTTGAGCACGCTGATATGTTGCTGGTCATTGTTATTTACTATCATTACATAGACACCTGCTCAGCAGCCACATCCCATAAAGCATTAGTGTCCTCATCACAGCTCAGCCCTGCAGCTCATCAGGTCCTCACAAGATACAGTGGCAAGTTGGACTTGGCTGCAGACAGAACTCCCTCCCTGCTGCCCAGGGACACAGAGAGAGACATATCCTTGTACCCCTTGGCTGGGGAAATGGGAGTGTGCAGCCATCAGAAGGTACCTGGCTGAGGAAATGTGCTCTCCAGCTCCTAACCTGTCCAGAGGGCTGCAACAGGGCTAATTACACACAGCAACAGAGTGCTCAGGCTGCCTGCTTGACAGATGAAGGGCTCCCCAGCTCTTACAGATAGATGAAGGTGAGAGCAAAACCAGACAGATAAATAAGGAATTGCATTACTCCTACTGTGCAAGAATTTTCTTAAGGCTAGGAGAAACCATAAATCTTGTTTGCTATCAAGCCTAAGCACTCTGTAGCCTGTATACTGAGTGAAAGATGAGTGACCAGTTAAATCTATCAGTGCAAGTCACTCTTCTTCCCCTCCTTACAGCTGGTTGTCTCACATATCAAGACACATCAAAAAACTGAAATCCACGTATCTGTGAATATGGACTATGACTACTCAATAGAACTGCTGAATACACATCACTTTGGTTTAGCAAAATCATGTGATAATTAAAAATATTTATGACAATGTTTAGTACCAATGCAGATAGGGTGCAATTCATACTGATTGCATCATCCAAACCCACTATTTTCTTTGGTTCTTTGGGGTTTTTGCTCTGTTTGAAATTCAGAAGAGCTCTGACAGTTTCACAGCACTTCCCTTATGAAAAAGTGTATAAATATCTTGTGTAGCTATCAAGGGTCCTAAAAATGCTGCTGATTTTACAAGGCTTGCCTGTGCAAAGATCACATAACATAATAAGTAGCAAGGGTGCTTGCCTTCTTTACCTCAAGTCTACATAAGTCCTGTTTCAGTGAACTAAGAAAGTAAAACAGAAAAGCTCAGAGCTCACACATACTTCTTTCAATTCTTGGAAACATCTAATCACAAAATTAAAGCTGAAGTACTTGGAACTTGTTTTGAAGTTACTGAATGTATTCTTTTGAAAATCACTAAAGACTAAAAAGGTATTTATATCAGTTTCTGTACAAGTAATTTTTCGGTAATTTAAAAGAGATCTTATAAAGTATTTTTATCATCTTCAACACAAGTTCTATCAGATGTTCATTCAATTTTTCCATTGAAAATATCAGTAATGTTGTCTGCATGTATACCACCTTTCATTTAAAAAATTCAGAATCATTTACAAGCCTTCAAGTATTTTAACCATGTATCATCATGGTGAAAAGAAGATACAGATTTTGCCACCAATTCTGACTTGCTCAGAATTCAGCTTCCAAAGAAGCTCCTAACACATACCTCATTCCCTTCCTTTACAGCACTTTTAATCCACCAAGCAACCCTTGCCCCAAAAGGCACCCAAGGGAGTCCTGGCTGTTCCATCCATAGGCACAGGTTGTGTCTGTATTTCCACTTACCAACACACATATTTTTTAAATAAATCTTTTGATCAGGGATCCTCAGTCCTGGCAATGAGCAGATTGCCATTCCACTCTGACAGTGCCCACAGGTCAGGCAATGGTCACTTCATCACATGTATTCATGGCAGCCACAGCAAACATATGCACAGAAAATGATTCCAACTGTAAGTGGACCTGTACCTGCTCTTAATGTCCTCTAAGAAAATATACAGATGAAAATCATAAACAAATTTACTAAGAATCTTTTTAGAGGGTTAAGAAACTCTCTTCAGAAATAGTTCTGTCACAATCTACAGGATTTTCATCTTATATGTTAGCTTTTTTAATGATGCAAGAATATCTAGTACCATCAGCTGGCTGCATTTCCTTACTGTTACAGAATACTCTGTGCCTCCTGGAGAGATAAGGACACTTGGGTAAACTTCCCCTCATATCTCTCCAGAACAGTGTCTGACAAACTACTGAATGCCTGGGCTCATCGGCCACACATCCTATCAGCATCATTTTTAAATGGTCAGTAACTATTGGATTTGGCTTCCAAACATGTAACATGACAAGACTTCTGCTTGAGAGATGACATTTTATCAGAATTATTATACGAAATAAATAGCTATATGTTCTATAGGATATAAAGATATGAGCTGTTGCATGCCACTGAGCAGCACAGAACAGCTCCAACTGTCAGGAATGTCAATGTACTGATAAGCACTGCAGAACTTTTTGAGGAAGATAAAAACCAACTGGTCTTAGGACCGTGAGCTTAAACATGCTGTGATGGAGAGTGAAAATTAAGGCTACACCTGCTATTTTCTACCAACATTTTCACAGAGGGCTTGGAAAAATCTCTATCATGTCATCTGGAATAAGGCTTGTGCTTATGGACAGAACAGAGACTAAAGAAAAATCAGTGCTTTTAGCTGTAACTTGTAATTTAAAATATAACTTCTATGCTACTATTGAGAGGAAAATACAGAAATCATTACTGGTACTGTATTTCACCTCTGTGTATCTTTAGGGGTAGCTGTGATGGAGAAATCTTCTGTACCATGCACTAGGGAAGCAGCCTGAAGCCTCACACATTTTTCTCCTAAAGCTTTTGGCTTTGCACTGGTGGAAATTTCCTTTTTTGACAAAACATGATTTTCTGAATTTTCAGTGATTAGCTGACTAAAAAAGAAATTAAAAGGCAGTCCATTTTTGACTTGAAAAATTACAGTTTTCATTCAAGGCTGAACAGGAATTACTAAATACAGAAGATGACTACAGGCCACCATTTTTATCTCTGGATGCATAGTTTAGATTTAGCACATGAGTAAAAGGAGAGATCAAGGCTACTGCCACTGGTATTCAGTCCTTGAAACAAGAGGATATTGCTAAACGAAGCTCCTAGATGATTTCAGGGAGTAGCTCCATGGCATCCAGGATGAGACAGCAACTCCTAACACCCCCAGAACAAGCAACAACATCAGCATTAATGTTAGAGGAGGTCATGTCAGTAAGGCACCCAAGGGAATTTCAGGCAACTTGGAACACCACTGAAATCTTTAATTTACACTCCATTAAAATAACGTGCCAGTCAAGCAGGAAGGAATTGTGTTGTCTGCTACAAACCACCCAGCTAACAAGCAGCAGCTGCCCTGATGCTGTGTATCACTATTCCCTAATTTCACCAGTTGTGAAGACAAGCATTGCAGTGGGTTACTTAAAATGAGTCTCTACAACTCCATCATCATTTTCTAGCAAAGACTAGTTTGTAAGAATGTGGAAAACAAACAAAATATTACATAAGTTAAGCTCCTCTTTGCTACTTTTTTTTTTTTTAATATTAGGACATAGTGTCATCTGAAAAAAGTATCTTTCATGGAGAAATACTGTATGGTTGATCAGCCTCTTAACTCCTTTAAAAATGCAGAACTAGATTACTTGGCACAAGTATTGTTTGCACCTCTCTTTACATGCAGTGATGCACATCAGCCTGATGATATTAAAAACAAACCCCAACCAAACTACCAAATGTACCATATGTACTATAAATCAACACTTCATCAGAAAGTAAGTCCTAGTTACACTTTTTTCCTTCTTAAAACTATCTCCTGAGCAGCTAATTCCAGTCTTTATGTTTACTCAGCAATAGCTATCACTGCTGTGTCTCACAGCAACTCCCCTGGAGCTGCAGGCAGAGGACTCGTGTAGGGGCACACACGGGCACTTGCACAAGCATTACAAAGGATGCTCTGGTGCCAGAACCTATTTAAACCATCATTAAAGGCAGTACAATTTTAACTGTTTGCTTGATCTGGAAGGATTTCTGAGGTTGTTTACAGATAGCTTTCCATGTTAGTAGTCGAGTTTGCCTAAAAGCTGCAGCTTTGCCCCACACCAGGGCTCTTGCCCAGCCATGGAGCATGCAAACCATTGCAGAACACAGGCTGGTGGGCTACAGAGCCATGCAAAGGAAGAGCTCAGAGTCAAGAGCTCAGTTCCAAGAGGTCAAGACAGCATTCAAAGTGACACTTCACTTAAGGTAATATGAGAGGTAATTTAGCACAAAGATAAACTGAATCCCATAAGTGCATATGCTATATAACAGTAAGAAACACAGAAAGGTGGTGGATGGTGGATGAGCCTCAGATAATGACAAACAGTGTGCACAGGACCAGTAGGAAAAGCAAACTGCACAGTGAGATGTGCAGGCTGGAAAACAGCCAAGTGTAACATGTGAGTTTGCATGGCTAGTGCATGAACTGAGTGCATGGCTTTAACACTGCCTGGAATGTCCAGCATGTGAATGAGGTCATCATGCATTCAAGGTTTCATTGAGAAATCTGTGCCACAAAATAGTAACTTACAGGTCAGCATAAAATGTGTTTAAGGGAAGCTAGATGTTGGTCTCAAATTGCTGGATTAATTTTAACCCCTCCAGGTGCTATTTGATCACCCTCACTAGTAATATGCTTAGTATTTATCCTCTGCCCTAATGCAATTGGTACATGAGAGAAAGAGGCTGTAATCTCCTGGCTCTGGCAGCCATACAGGTATGGGGAGAGGTGGACCATCTTCAGACAGGCAGAACATCATTGGCAGAAGATAAATCTGCAGCCTCAAAAGAAGATTATGAACCTTCCAGGTGATAGCCAAGATGCAGCCAGGCAGCACAGCTGTCTGTGAAGCTTGCATGTTAGCCAGGCAGGGCCTGCACCTCACACAGCAGGGCTGCACTAACACCTTCTCTGCCTAAACCTCTTTTCCCATGTCCTCTAACAAGAGGTGCTTAGAAAGTTTAATTTCAAACAAATAATGAAGACTGTCTATGCCACATCTAGATGCTGCAGATGAATCTGCCTATTGGAAGACTGAAGGCTGAGGAGAGGTCTCCAAAGTTTTCACTGCTCAGGAAGTTACTCATATGCTGAAGCTGCAGCAAGGGCCTGAGCATGTTCACAAACTCAAAGTATGAGGCTCAGAATAAATTTTATCTAGAGCAGGACACAACCTCAACCTGTCAGCAAGAGATGGCCATCATAAAACCTATTTCCCAGTAATGGTACAACTTTGCCTGTTCTTATATGTCTGGATACTAACACCCTGGATATGTGCAGCCAGCTAGCTGTGCATTCCAGATGTTTTGATTTTTCATGTGTTTGCAGCTTTTTTTTTTTTTTTTAAAAGCAGAATATCTGGTCCATGACTGGGCCCTGAATGTTTCCCTTTCCTTAAAATGAACAGCAGGCCTGGGTGACTACTAATTGCATAAATGCCTTAGTAGTCAGAGGAAGGGCAAAGAAAAGATGGATCCATTACTCAATAGGAAAAGACAGTTTTTAACAAATGGTGTGGGGAAAGCAGAATTTTGAATGCCTTTCTCATATCAGACTTCAAGAAGAGGGTCAGCTGTGACCATGTGTCTTCCATAATTAATACCAGCAAGAAAATCTAAAAAGGAAAGGAATGAAACCAGACAGTGTGCTGTGATCTTACAAATCTCATCCTAGGGCACTACAAGAACTAACAGATTAATATTTCTGTGTTCTTAATATTTACCTGAATTCATTCAGGATGGATGAAATACCAGAAGATTTGGAAAGAGCTGATATTGTGTCTACACTTACAATACTAGAAAGGATTCAGGAATTAAGATCAGCTAGAATGAGTGTCTTTCTGGGTCAGGGGGAAACCCTCAATGCCTAGAGTTAAAAGATGATCAACAGCAAAAATGGCTCTGGGAGTTAATCAGAAGCTTAATATGGCATTACCATCCCACTGTGCAAAAAAAAAAACCTGTCCTTGCACTAGGATTTATAAACATTTATCCACAATAATTGTAACATAATACTTCCACTGCACTCAGTGATGGAGCACCGTGTCCAGCTTTGAAAATCCCATTTCAGAGGATGATGTGAGCTAACCTGAAAATTAAAGGAAGTTCGATCCATCACTTAATTAGCAGACAAGAATAACAACAGATAGAGACAGGAGATGAATTTCAGCCTAAAAGGACACTACAATCCATCCACCAAAAAGAAAAGATACACAAGTTTATCAAGTACATGTTAAATACATGAGCATTGCTATTTCTTTTTACTGTATTTCAGTGATGTTCTTTCCATTTTCAGTCAAAAACCTCTCAACTGTAGAAAAACTCCTGTCTTGGCATCCTACAAATAAACTAACACAGAACTCACAAGTAACTTTTTAACCTACTAGAATATCCACAATATTAAATAAATGGGTAAACCTGAAAGTTATGCTTTCAGTTCAAAACACTAGCTCTTGTTTTGATAAAAGGGTACACTCAAAAATTATACATCCTGTATTAACAGGGTCAATTCTGGATAGAAAAAAAAAACCTGTTTCACAGAAACAGTCAGGCTTGAGGGGATTTTGACAGCAGGACTAATATTTCTGAGCCTTCTCATTCAAATTTTGCTAAATTAGTTCAGATTTGCACAGTACTGTTTGACTGACACCTACTGAAATCTCTAATACTGAAATACTATGGTTCCAATTAAGTCATGTCACTTAGGTGACATTCTTACACTGTTCCAGATTCTGTATATACATGAAAAATTATATACTCTGTGTAAAATATATATCTACATCCTAAAGATGTGAAAGTGATATTGATATGTTGCTTAATGGAGCAAGAATCCAGTGAGGAACATTTAAATACATAACAGTCTGTGCCATCTATTAATTCCCTTAATTTAATCTAAACTTCAAAACCTCTGACAGATTTCAGAAAGACATAATTTAAGGAAAAATGAATGTTCAAAAATTATTAAAATAATTACCTAATCTCCCCCAAAACTGTAACCCCTCAAAAATTCCCTCATCTATATGGTTTAAGCTTTTTTAGAGCTGTGGAGAGAATTGATGAAGTTTTTGCTCATCTCTCATGTCCTTACAGCAAAACAAACAGAAGATCCTGAGCTTCCCAAGGGGATGTATAGAGAGAGCTCTCCTCCTTTTCCTGCCAGGTCCCAGAGGAAGAACTTTTAAAGTGGATATACTTTCTGCAATTGAAAAATAGTTCTGTAAGCAAGGCAACTACTGTAACTTGGTTTCCAAAGCAGCTTTTTCTTTTATTATTTTTTATTTGGGATTGACTACTGACTTGGTAAACTGAATTATACTTAGGCTGCAGTATATATTCTGTTTCAAAACATTACCATCAGAATTCATGCAACCTCATCCATAATCTGAATTTTCTCTTCTAGTGAATTATGGGAGCTGTGAGCTCCAACCCAAGCTTGTCCCTTGGGTATGGCTTTTATGAGGTGTCACCCACACGTGAACTCTCTGATGTGCAAGAAGAGTTGAGCACACTCTGCAGCTCTTCCCTGAACACAATATCAATCAGGTCTTCCTTCTCCACCCAGCCAGCAATTTTCCACAGTATCATAGAAAAATACAGACATGTCCTATTTGACAGATAGAGAACAGCATATCCCACACAGCTCAGTGTATACAGTATATCACAGAAATGCAGTGGTTTTGAGACCCTTACCTCTCCATCATAATTGCACAAATTCAGATAATGGGTAAAAAGGTTACCAATGAAAAAAAGCCTGCCAGGTATCTTTGACATGACCAATTCTTGGAGGAAATCATGCTTTAAAAAATAGCTAAAGTATACTTTATGCTTGGGTCTGAGTCATGATCTCACAGCAAATAAGAACAGAGGTAGGCCAATTATTCTTTACCTAAACAAATGTCCAGGCATTCAGTTTTCAATAACCATAACTCCACTTTATATACTGCATATTCTTAACTGGAAGGAGGCATGTTCAGCTGCCCTATTCATCCTCCAGGTGAAATCATCCTTCAGTAGCTATAGAAATAAATGTTCATGTAGGCAATTGAAAGAATGTCTACTGTTTCATGCCTGGTCTCTGTTTCTACATTGAAACTATAAATTCCAAGAGTTATCTTAATAATGCTCTTTTCCAGCTTGAATTTATTTATCTGGATTTATTTTGTAATCTAATGGCCCATGTTATTTCTCTATTTCTAATATTAATATACTAAAATGAAATAATATAGTCCCTATATGTATCAAAGCTATGTCTCAAGCTCAAAATTTTGAACCATTAATTGTATTATGTCGCACATCTGATACCAACCCTAGCTTCACTGTAGTTTTTCAGACTACTGTAAAAGATAGTAAAATTTCTGATTGCTCCTTTTTTTTTTTTTTAGACCACAGTAAAAAAGCTGCATTTCAATTTGGAAAAAAAATGTACTGGTAGTAAAGAAGAAAGCTAGTATTAAATTTGTGAGATTATGAACATTTGTATATACAAGTACTGTATACACAAGATCTGTCTTCTCTGCTCTCATGAATCTAAAACAGTTGCAGAGGGAGCAAAAATACTGTAGGCTAAATACTAACATTCTTTGCTTTGCTATTCTTTTAATAATGAACTTCCTTGGATGGCAAACCCCTAGTCTTACATGTGTTCTGTATTTGTAGGTACATCCCTGTCAGGAAATGCTGTGAAATGGAAGTTCCTGACAAATAAAGTTCTGGGCCTTAAACATTCCATAGATATTACTCAATGTCAGACAGAATAATTTCCAAACTTTGTCCATTATTCTATATCTATTTAAAAACCATAATGTTCTTGGAGATAATTAGTAATACACATGTGGGTTATATGGTCATTGGAGTTTGTCATAAAAACAAAATAGGGAAAATGTAATTAATTGCACTTTCTATGGTGCTATTATTGCTTGCTTCACATGAGGAGACCACAGCTATGAATCCCAGTATATCCCATAAGTCCTTTGGCCCCCTTCTAATAACTAGGGATGGAACAAACAGGTTTTGTCTAGTTTTGGATCCAACTGAATATGAGATAACAAAAGGTTTAGTCTAAAAGTATTGGCCTTGCATTCCAATCACCATGAACTGCAAAGTAAAGGGCAGAGGAGAAACCAGGGAGGAAACTGTAATGGAGAAAAATAGAGTGAAAAATAAAGCAAAGTGAAGCAATGTGAAGCCAAGTAATAAAGCAAATATCAAAACTCAATAAAAGGGCACAGAGAAAGGAAATTGAAAAGACAAACATTAGTATATTCTCTGCTTTTCTTGGAGGAAAGTATGGGTAACAGAAATTCATAAAGTTGTCCAATCAGTAACACATCCCAGAGGTGAAAAAATCCTATTTTAATTGATTCAGTCATGAAAGTGAAAATTAAAAGAGAAAGGTTTACCTATCTTCATTTTTATTTAAACCAGCAAATCCTTAAATGACGTTCAGTTTGCAAAGAAAGTCCCTCACCAGGTGGGAAATGCCAAAACTCAGTCTGTGTCTGCAACCCTGCTTCCCACTCTTGGTCTGAAGACCAAGCAACAGATTTTATAGCCTGGGTCTAAGTATTCCTCATTATAAAATAAGAATTTTATCCTACTCCTCCCTTTCTCTTTTAGCAAGATGAACCTGGCATCCAGAGAAATTATGGTCAAAGTTGTCCATTAAATTCAGATGAAGAGTAACAGGTAAGTACAAGATGACCTTCTTGAGTCCTTTGCATTAGACACTACTTCAGGCAATAAAACTGCAGCTGACACTGACTTCAGTTACTGTTACCTGGTTTCAGCTCTGCAAATCAGAACCCATGGTCTCGGATCTGCCCATCCAGCAACTAAACCAAAAACCAAATCCATACAGCCAGCATTCCCTTGTGGAAGCTGAAGCAGTGAGTCTGTCTCTGCCACACAGGCCTCAGTGGCAGAGGCAGAAAGATCCACTCTGACCTTTAATGGCTTTACCTACAAGGACTACATTTGTCTCTGCCTCAAGCTGCCCCCTGCTAATAGAACCCAACTCCTCCATTAACTACAACTCATCTTGCACAATGTAGGGCAAGAATTCTGTAGAAAACACCCCCAACATATAATGTAATTAAAATGAGTTATCATGCTTTACAGTCCCATTAAAATTACAGCCACAGTTTTGTATTTCCTATCTGTTTTGCACTGAGGTTTGCTGGATTGCTGTCTCTTAGCACCACTCATGCATGTTATCTCTTTGGTATTCATCTAAAACTTTCAAAGAAACCAGAAATAGCGTTGTGTTGCCCATGTAAAATTCAGCAGTAGAAACTATTTCAGACAACCCAGCTTGACCTCCTGTGCACAGACCAGGATTTTAAGGTGTAGCACATACACACAACCATGGGGTTTCACTGACACGACACAACAAAGAATGAAATTTGGTCAAACTCCTCTTCTATGTCAGGTTGTTTAGGAACCCACTCCCCACCTAAAAGAGCCTCCTGCTCCCACTTCTCCATTCCAGCCCCTTTGATTCACCTAAAAGCCATTCACCATTTTTTCTCCTCCAAGCCCCAGTCTTCTTCCCACAGGAGCTTTGTGCCTCCCCTCACTATGTTTCCTGCTTTAGCCATTTCATTCAACCTGTCCTCTGCCACATCTTCCACTTTTCCTCTTTACCACTTCAAGACCACATAAACACCCTTGGCTGCTGCTCATGCTCTCTTGTATTACTCAGCCTCACCCCAGAGCCTTGCCTTGTGGTTTCTATGTTTCTTTTGGTTTCTGCCATATCTGCTGTCCCTCCACCAACCAGGTCTGCATCTGCTTCTCACAAAACATCTTTCAAATCACTTTGGCCAATGCTTGGACTTTATTAGGGGTCATCCAGCCAGTCCCATTTCCAAAGAAAAAAAACCACGCTCTGCATTTCCATCACCCTTATAGTATGCTCTCTTCAGGAGTACCAGTATTTGTTCTTCAACATCTCTTACAAAAACAACTCACAGTAATATCTTGCCTAAATTAAAACAACCATTCCAATGCAGAAAGCCAGTACTTAACAAGGTTTAATTCATGCTCAAGAAGACAGTAAGTGTAAGCTATAAATACTAAAAGCACATGCCATGTTGCAGCACTACTGATATACACTAGATTTCCCTTTATAGGAATTTCACCTAAAACTCTAAGCAGTGAGTGCAACACTTGCTTGAAGTTGTAAAGCATTACATAGCCCAACAATATTTTGAAAAAGTGAGTGAAGCGATAAAGGAACAGAGAGTGCCTTTAAAAGGATGTGATTTTTGTTCTGTAAATCCCACATGATTTCCTTTTCTCAATACACCAAATAAATGAGAGAACACAAAGGGAATAAACTACTGCTTTAAAAACTTTAGCTTGGTGAAAAACATACTGTTACAGGATTTTCCATGAAAGTTTTCAAATTTTAAAAACTTTACTGGGAAACATAATTTACTATAAAATCAATATATATTGGTTATCAGGGCATAAAGAATTGTACATCTGGTTTTTTTGGAATAAAGGTTTTACTTTCTTGAAATACATCTCAAGATCAAAAATGAGTTTCCACATTACATCGCTAAATAAGCAAGAGGTTCTGTGAGTAATTTAAGCCCTCCCACCTCCAGCTTTTCTATTTGCTCTCTTCTGCCATTAATAAAGTGCTTCAAACGCAGTTTCCTTTGTAGAAACAAACAGATCATCCGTCTCCCTGAGTAAGACTAGGTGTCATCACTTTTCCCTTCTTTGTGAAATAATAAAAGTCATACTGCAGGAAAAAAAATTCTTTTAAACCTTATTCAGGTGGGAATAAAAACTGTGACCTTGGATGCCATGTGTGTGAAATGAAAGTACAGTTTCAGGTTACAAAGGTCTATAATCTACACTTCTTTTTCCTATTCTAAAAGAATATTTTCTATTCTTTTTCCTATACAGCCATTTCTATTCTATACTGAAAGGATTCTACTTCTTGTTCATATTTAAATATAAACTCTATGAAGAGTACAATTAGAATACTACTACTTTTATTTCCTGATGGAATGGCAATTTAGCCTTATTTTACAGCATGCAGATTGAATGGCTACTTTTAAATGCAGTTCTAAGGAGTACTGTCACAAGAACTAAGTTAAAAAGAGGCACTGCTCCTGCAGCCCATTGCTCAACAGATCAGTGAAAGTAGATCATAATCTTATATTATCCTCCACATTTGTTTGCATTCTGAAAGCATATAAGCCTTTCCAAATACACTTGATCTGTTTAGTTTTTATACAAGAAATAGTTGCAGCTGCCTTGTTAGGACCCACAAAGAAGAGTTTTACTTGCGGGGTTTAAAGATTCTGTGCCTGCACTGATGTTTATTTTCTCTTTATTTTTCCCTATTTAATCTTTCTCACACTTCTCACACTTCAAACCATTATTTCAAATAAAGCTTCACAATACAGTGGCACATTTAGACTGTAAAAGATTTTGATTTACCATTTTGACAGCTCAACATTTTTAGCTTGTATACAGCACCCAGCCAAAACTGAACAACAAAATGTTTTGAGCCCTTTTATTTTCAAAACAAATGCTTTATGTGCAAGAATCTGTTGTTTAGAAACAACACACACACACATACACACATATACCCCCTATTATACAATAATTGATGCTTGGGGTTCATTAAAAGCACAATGATTGCAAATGCATTTGATTAGCTCTTTTGCAGCATGAAATTACCAGTTACCTTTCAGGAAAGGAGCCCTCCGTGGCACAAGCCTTTCTGTGATTTCCACCTGCTCTTGTTGATGCTGTTTAATCAGGTTTCCTTCGCTGCCAGCTCTCAAAATCTTTTCACCTAGCCTAATTTTTCGTGACCGGCTGTTAAAATCTTCTTTCCTAGACAAAGGCGATTTAGGAGCTGTATTAGTCGACACAGGTCGAGCCAAGCGAGAGGGTTTGGACATCCTGCCTGTGCAGGAATGTACCTGCTCCAAAAGCAATTTCTAAAAAAATCCTTTGCAGCTCACTTTCCAGCACAGAGGCTGGGGAGTTTGTGTGTGCAGCGCAGCTGGATGTGAAGTGCTGAGCTGCCAGCCTGATCAGTTTTAAACACCAAGCGTTGGGTGGTCACGCAGTTTCCCAGACCTGTGGAATGCAAATGTGTGCTGGGGTAAAACAGATGACTCTGTCCTGGTGCTGAGCCCCAGCCACGCTGTGGGGAGCAGAAGCTCTTCCAGGGGCTGTCTCGAGCTCCTGGTGTGCACTGAGGAGCACCCCTGGCACGAGGGGAATGCTCCACCTACGCAGGTACAGCCTGAAAAACCACCCAGGAGCGGGGTTACCTCTGCCTGTGGGACCCTCCCACGCTCCTCTCCCAACCCTCCCTCTCACACAAACCCTTTCTTGTTTCAGCAGATTTCCTCGCAGTGCGCCAAAACCACAGTGCTTCAGTGCTATATGGAAAATGCCTGATGTCAAGAACACATTTGTCTTTGAGTTAAGCACGGTGCAAGCTCAAATTGGATTAAATGATGCATATTCTCCTAGCACTGTATTATCTAACTCACCAAAAGAAAGGAAGGATTGACAGTAAATATCATCTCTCTTTGAAAAATGGCCCAAATCTCTTATTATTAACTGGCATTGTTTAGGAAGCAACACTGCACAGAATATTGCCCTTTATACTTTCCTATTTCAATGGTACATATATAGCTAGAAAACCCCTGGCTTCTTGCACACTACAGATAATCATGTTCTTTACTGACTCTCTAAAGAAAAAATTCCTGACCTCAGGCTACATTATTTCAAAACTCAGTTTCTGGGTGCTCTTCTTTGAAAATGCCCAGGCAAATCCTGCCTAACTTTCTCTGCCAGCTCTGTGTTTGTGAATGCTGCCAAGACACAGAGCATTTGGTCACATGAAAAGAAAATTCCGTTCACCATAATTTTGGAAACAACTTCTAAAGAAAAACAACACAGTTGTTTTTCTTTAGAAACAACACAAAACAAAAGAAAACATCACAGCTACAGTTACAGTAAAATCTTCATGCTGTATTTTAAAATGTATTTCTCAATATCCCAGGCAACCAGTATGCTGCATCTCGAATAGAATATGAGGGTCCATTTTATTTCAAAACTAGAACAAACATAAGCAAATCAATATTACTCAAGCTAAAGTACTAATAGATATTTAGGGGAAATGCTTAATAAGCAAAAAGTGAGCAAAATGTAACTTAATTATTACAGCCATTCCTCATTTTCTGAGATGGCAATTGTGCAATGCAGTAAAATATTTTTGCAAGTTATTTCTATATCTTTCCAAGAGTCCTACATTAAATAGGTAATTAATTGTTTAAGCCTTCTCTATAAAGCATGGTGTCTATTGCTTTGTTACCCCACCAAGAATGGGCCAGATTAAGTGCAATACAGCAAGCCTTGCCATGATATTATCTTGCATATTATATTATCAACACAGAAGGAACTTTGAGTGGGAAGATTCCTACTCACAAGGAGAGATCTGAGGGGCATGTGAGTAACTGGGCTCATTAGCAGTGCTCAGGCACAGCAGGTCGTGCAGAAGACAATAAAGAACAGAAACAGGGGTGAAATAGGATGATGAATGGGGAGTTAATCATGTAACTGGGGTAAAGAATGAGTGAAGAAGGAAGAGAAAATGTGAAACCCAGTATGTATGTGACAGCTCAGTTGTACTGAGCCTAAGGAGGACTGTCATTCCCTCTCAAAATTTTGGACTGTTTGACCAATTGTAATTTTTAATATCTTCCATTATGATTTCTCATTGTGCAAACAGACACAAATGCTGTGTGCTTAAGAAGCGTTTTTAAGCCATGACAATAATGCCTCTGGCACTACAAAGACATATTTTAATTCTGCAAAACACAGAACAATTGTGAAATAAAATCCAGTCCTGAGTGACAACAGAAATGGTATTTCAGTTTTTGAATCACTACTGCTAAAGCAAAATCCAGCTGAGATTGCTGTACATTACCCATTCACCCAAACTAAGCATCCTTATCACAGGTTGCTCGTGGAAAGAATGACCTCATCTGTGAAGGAGAAACTAATTAGATGGTCATGTTACCTGTAACTTTCAATAATTTCTAAGCAAAGACATCATGAAAAAAATTTTCCTAAGGCTCTCTCTAAAGACACAGCAAAAAAGATCAGGAAAGCTAGCTCCATCCATCAGCTTTTGCTAGGAAAGGCCCTAAGTTTAGGAGCCTTAGCACTTGGATGCTAAGGTGACACTTCTGCACTGAAAGAGAGCAGTGACATCCTGGTTTTGACAAGAAAGCTCTTTTTCTCACAGCCCTGCAGAAATGGGGTGAGTCGAACACATTCCTCAAACACGGGAAATTCCTGGAATACTCCAGTCAAAGATGACCATTTCCAGTAATATCTCAGTGTCTGATGGCACTGTGTCATGAGAGGAGAGGCTGGGAGAGCTGTGCCTGCTCAGCCTGGAGGAGACATCTTATCCATGTGCATGAACATCTGATGTGGGACAAAAGGGGAAGGAGCTGGGCTGTTCTCAGTGGTGCCCAGCAGCAGGACAAGAGACAAGGAGTGCAAATTGAAACACAGGGGGAAAAAAGAATTTAAGGCTTTTTATAGAGTGAAGGTGGTCAGACACGGGCACAAGTTGAACAGGGAGGGCATGAAGTCTCCATCTTTGGAGATAAGCAACACCCAACCAGGCACAGCCCTGACTTGCCTGCTGTAGCGGAGTCTGCCTGAGCTGGGGATTGGACTAGGCAATCTCCAGAAGTGCCTTCCCACCCCCCAGAGTTTTGTCATTCTGTATTATCAAACTTATTCAGAGGCTATTTATAATCTGGAAGTTTAAATATCTTTTAATCTCTCCAACAGTGGATGTACAACTTTTCTGCAAAGTCCCAGCAATTAAACTATCCCATGCCTGACTGCCATTTCTGGGAGGATTTGCTTCCTTTCTGGTCATTCATCCCTTTTAGCTTCCTGCAGTCTCTGGCACGGTGTTCCCCAAAAAATGTCCTCTTTGTTTGTTTTAAAGGTTCTGAGATGTGAAGCTGGTGATTCCAGCTATCAGCATCAAATATTTAAAAAAAATCCCCCAAAAAACCAAACCACCAAAAAAACTCCACACCAAATCCCTGAAATAAACCATTCCAGAACATAAGCTGAGGTTGCATAGCTGTGTTTCAGGCTGGATGCAGACACAGTAAATCAGTGCACTCTGAGCTGGAACAGCATGAGAGTGCAGCCCAGGGCTGCTGCCAGCTCCCCATCACCCACCTGCACAGGTCCCTCTCCCCAGCCCAGCTGCCCTGGGGGCCTGGGCTCCTCCCAGCTGTGGGGCAGGTCCCTTCCTGCCAACCCCTCCTTCACCACAGGTTCTCATTGAAGTTCCCCAGGGAGCAAGTCTTTCATCAGCTCTCAGGCCTTTTGAAACCCCAAGCTACTCTTTTGAACTAAAAAACCCAAAACAAACCCACAAAACCAAAAATAAACAAACCAAAAAAAACCCAAACAAAAAGTTCAAAACAAACCCAGCCTTTTTCCCTTAGATTTCAGATAACCAACTTCAGCTTGATAGAGACATCATATTGATGTAACTTACCATTCAGCAAAAAGCAGTTCAGTTTGTCAGGTTCATAAAGTGCTGTAGGAAGTTTCCTAGGGCTTTGGGTCAATGAATAAACTCTGTCACAGCCTCACACAGCAGAAATTAATATTAAGGGACCAACAGTGCTTTGAATCATCACATATGTAAGTAAACAAGTAATATTTTTAGAAAACCATACACTGTTTAAAACATTGTCCTTTTAGTTTTAAAACTAACCTCTCCTCTTTCCGGCCTAGAAAATAAATTGCTGCTGAAATATGACAACAAGAATTTGTTAAGAGTTAGCAAACAGAAGGCATTTTTACCATAGCATATTAGATAGGTTATGATACTGCTGTTAACTTCAGAAATGTTTGTGCCCTCTGGGATAAAAGAAACGTGACTATAGATGTTATTAATCCAAACAAAGCATTTGCAAAGCTTGAAATTTCCTTTTTTGGGCAACCATGGAATTCTAGTTTACATTTGCACATAAAGAGCTGGGGAGAGGAGAGGATCCCTTGTGTGTGAATCAGGAAAACCTGGGAGTTGATGCTGTACAGTTCAGGATGTGGTGCTTTCCCAGCCTACCAAATCCTCCCCCAGATTTTGTCCTGCAAGTATCTAAAGACAGAAAGGCATGTATACAGAAATATTTCAGCTTCAGCAGACTCTTTCTAAAAAAACTATTGACAGGCAACAACTGCTCCACCAGTAAATGGAAGTTGCAGGTGCAGAAGTTAAAACTGCAAATTAATGAAGTCTTCTCTTTACAAAATTACGCAAGTAACCAGATGGCATAACATTTTCAGCATGAAATGAGAAATAAATGTATAGGCACCAAAAGAACAAGATCACTGATGAAAACAATTTTAGATGCAAGTCACTGATAGGTATGTAATGTAATAATAATAAAAAAAAAAAAGCTTGGTGCTTCAGAGAGCTACATTTTCCAGTAACTGAAGCATGCAAAATTAGTGACAAGTTAATTTTGCAGATGTTAAAGCTTCCTTAGAACTATGTACCAGTGCTTTATTTCTCCATATATGATTTCTGAAATAGTTGCATAGTACAGAAGATGCTTCACATTCAATATATTGAGACCCATTTTAAAACATTTCTGACAGATCTGAAGACATTCTTGCTGGGAAAATAAACCATGCAAAAGAACCTAGTCATTCATTCAAAGACAAATGAACCCCTCCAACAGAAAGCAATCTGTATTTATGGCAAGTCCTGTTACTCTTGAATATGGTCTTCAAAAGGAAAGTCTGTTAAGGATCCTGCTCTAATATAATAGCCGCCTAGAAGATTCTATAATTAAAGCAGAGTTGTCATTTGTATCAGGAAATTCTGTTTCAGAAATTTACTACTCAGCCATAAAAATTTATCTCAGTTCCAAGTCTTGAAAAAAAAAAAAAAAACAAAACAAAACCCAACAACAAAAAAACAACTAACTCAGAAAAAAACCTGCAGGTCTACTATATTTCCTTTTATTCAAAATTTAGAAAAATAAACCATAGCAAAAACTTTCTTAAAGATAAAAGCATTTACAGCTGTAGAATCTAAATACCTTATTCTGCCACAAACCCAGAAATACCATCAGTAAAGGCAAAGTTAATTTCTTTTCTTATTTTATCAGTTCTGCATCTTATATTTTGCTTTGGTTCCAAGACCTTCAAAGTCCTGGTTTGCCTGAGTACACAGGTCTGTGGTTTACTACTGAAGTGTTTGTAAAGACTGAACTATATCAAGGTTATGGCTTTTCTAAACCAGTACAGGTACAGCACTACTGTCCCTCACCTGGTGCTGTCCTCAGGATGCCTTTTGACAACTGCACTTGGTTCCCTTCCCTGCCTGAAGGGTTATAGGAGCCCAAGCACACTGAGACACAGGTAACTGCACACACCAAAGGGTGCATCATCTGAACAACAAAGCAATGGGGCAAGTGTGTGAAAACACAGCCTTTCATGTTTGCAATGTTTGCCAAGACTGTTGCTAAGACTTCCAATTGATGCCAACTGATGGCAGGCCTGGGTACTTCATCCTGATGAGTTAATCACTAATTCCAGACAGAACAATCAACTGTGAACAACTGCCCATGCAACTCATAACAATTTTTTTTTCAGAATGTTACCTTTTTCTATATATCAGCCACTGACCAAAGAATACAAAATTCTAATATTTATGACATATTTAAATTATTGCTAAACTCCAGCAAAGTGTTCTGTGATTTGGCTGTTCTTGGTGCTATACTGCTTGGATGTTATAACTAAAAGTGCTAAAATCTCTACAATCTTGGTTCAAAGCTTTTTCACTTGTTCTGATCTTTTAATCAAATAAAATAAGAACTTAGACTCAATATGTTCTTAAAGGAATACCAATTAGCTATAAATTACAGCAGATATCACTATTATTCCTTCATTGTTAAGTAACATGTGAATACTGCTTTCCACATCTGCAGCTATTTCATATGAGATTCTTAAAGCATTTAAAAATGTGCACAAAATTATCTTTTGCCAAATTTATAGCATCAGTAGTTTTTTGATAAAAAAGTGTCCAACTTTCAAAGTCTCTTCTGAAATTATGTAAGTGAAACTATGACTGGATTAGTCTTTATTGCCACTATAAATAGGGGAGGGAGAGAAACAGTTTGTAATACTACACTGACATTTTACTCTGAAGAAAATGTGAGTTTCAAATGTTAGGTACTAATTTATTTTAGCATAACTGCAACCTTCTCTAGCTTTTTGAATCATCATTTTCAAATGACCACCTCTTAATAAAATAATAACCTTTAGAAGAGCTCTAACACATCAAAAATACAACACAGAGAGCTTAAAACTTTACAAAAGATAAAATATGCCTTACAGAAAATCAATCCCTTATGATGGTTTGAATGAAATCTTGGAATGAAGAGAAGAGGAAATAGGTAGGAAGTGAGAGCACATTGGATATACAAGGAGACACAAACACAATCCTTGACTGACAGAATCCTGTGCATATGGTCGAGGCACAGGTAAGTCATTGTTTCAATACTCCACTTCCATCATGAAGTTCTGCATGATCCACACGGTTGGGGGGNGGGGGGGGAAATAGGTAAGAAAAGTAAGCACTAAATGAATAAAGGAGGACAAACTTCAGGCATGAGGGGAATTCACTCATATCCCATGTGAAGTACTTTAACTGTTCTTCATCCAGCAAGGCTCCATCAACAGCACCTGGGTATGGATGCTGCAGTGGTTCCTGTCATAAGGAGGAGCAAACTACAAGGAAAAGAGAACAATGGGAAGACAATGGTCATCCTTTGAAGATGGTGGTGAGAAGGAATATCTCTGTAGGGCACCCATAGCTCTGGCACTCTCGGCTGGACTGCCACAGTCTTTTTCCACCACAGACCTTGGATGTAAAGAAAAATCTCCACAGGTCTCTGGAAAGCAGAAGGCAAGTAAGCAGATGTAGAACCCTTTATAGTCAGGTATTACAAGAACATTTATTTGGGGGCTTTTTAAAAGCAAAATAATTAGTCAGCACCATCTAAACTGTAGACACACACAGAGTGTTTCACCAATCCAGTGTCCTTTTCTCAGGAGTAGCCCCGGGAGTGATGATTTAGTGAACCAAAGAATATAAAACGTATTCTTCTACTTGTGAGACACAATATTTTTAAGACATCTATAAATGAATATTTCAAGAAGCTAATCTGATCAGCTGTCTGTGATTTTTGTGGGGGTTTGGCCATCCCTGAAAAGGAAAAAATACTTTTTCTTCTAAGTCCCATTTAAAATGTGCATCATCAGAGTACAGCAAGCTTTAATTTTTGCACAATTTTACTTACACAATGCAACACATATGATGCACAAGGTTCTTTCCTATGTCAAAATTTCAAGGGACTGGTGCTGAATTCGACCCTTTCTGTCACTTACACTGTTCTTACAGTGAGATAACAAGTGTCCTATCATGCTGACTGCATGGGTTTGAGTAAACTGTCTATAAACAGTCAGCTGCTTGATCCCTTGCTGTCTGAGCAGCTCTGGACAGATGAAAGTTTTTGTTAAACAACAATAAAAAATCTGCAACTCCATTTATTGTGTTTCTATAGCTATAGATAATAGTTCAGGTAGTCCAGGTTTAGCACTACTCCTCTGAAAAGCACAGCCATTGCATCCTCACCTGCTCAAGCCATCTGGAAAGATATTTCTTGGTTACAATCTGCCCATACTTGTAGAGATGAAATGTTCTGAAATCTGGAGATTTTATGCAAATTACTTGATGTCCTGCTTTGCATATTTGATGATTTATTACCTTATTTACATAAATGACAACAAATGGTCCCATCTACTAGCACTTAAGAGTGGGGAGACTGCAGCACATAGCATGCTTTAGGAATGCAGCAACTGTTGCTTCCTTTATTTCTGGCAGATATTTGGGGTGGTATCCAGGTCGCCCTGATGGATCCTCCAACTTCCAATCCTCCACAGTTCATCAGGAACACAAAGGGAAAATCTAGTACAGTGATCACACAGCAGACACAGCAGAACAGCAGCAAAAAACCCAGAAATATTAGTCTTTTCAACCAAGAAAAATCTTGAAAAGAACTAATAACCCTCTCAATAAAAATAAGGGCCTATGGAGTACATTATTAAGAGCCCTAATCTATTTTCTGAATGGAATACTAAATTGATGACCATGTCAAGTACAATATATAAATGTAAAATCTTCTTTAAAAAAAGGTCAATGGCCATTTTAAAGTAGGTTAGCAGAAGTTAAAATAAAGAGGACACTGCATAATCAGCAGTTCTGCCTAGAACCATGAAGGAAATTGGTAAAATGATGTTTTGAATGTATATTCTCTTTCCTAAGGATCACATTATTTACTGTGCTCTACCAAGAAGTGTTCTCTGATCTGACTGTTCTTGACACTATATATTGGTTTGCTGTAATGACTAAAAGATGTGAAAAACATAGAGTCTTAGTTCAAAGTTTTTCATTTGTATTAATGCATTAATCAAACAAAGTAAAACTTTGACTTCAATATGTTTCTGTTTGATCCTGAAGCGTTAAAATAAAATTGATGTTATAAGGATTGCTACATAAAGAACAGGCAGGCATGTACTTAAAAACACATGCAAAGAGAGACAGAAATAAAATAGGTGAAAAGAAGAAGAAGAAGAACAGTAATTCCGAACTCCTAAGACCTCCAGTGCTTTTAATGGGCACCAGTCTGCTATCAGGGAGATTTCAGCCAGTCTGACCTGAATTCCTTCCACTGAAATGCAACCACCACATCTACCATGTTATTATATGAACCATAAAATAAACAGAATAATTCAGAAGCTATTAAAAATTAATGATACAAATTCTGAGAGCAAGCCTTCATGATGTCCCTCATTTTAATAGTCCTTAAAATGCCTTTCAATGAAAGGGTCTGTAGGGGGAAAGACTGGAATAACTTGGATCAAAAAAATCAGGTTTCTTACCTCAATAAATTGACTCCTTGAAGGGGAAAAATAGGATGTGAGCAACTTCCATATTTAACTTTAGAATTAAATGGATCTTTTAAATCTTTGCTGGACTTTACAGACAAGTTTGTAAATTATTTACTCCCATGACAAAACGAAGTTTTGCAACTGAGAATTCAAAATAAATCCCAGATAATGTATAAACCTAAAGAAAACTACTGCCTTCTCCTTTAAATATAAAAACTCTGCAATGCTAACAGCCATAAAACATGGTGAAAATGGAGGCAGTGACCATAAAGGTAGCTCTAAGCAAGTAACACTTTTCAGGTCTAAAAATGAGACCTTAACATATATTTCACATAAAGCAATGTCTTCCACTGAATAAAATAATCCCATTACCAGTCACCTGCCAAGCATGACAAGCATCTTAATACTTTTGAAGAGCACTATTACATGAAAACAGAAAAAAAAGGAAAAAGATTTCTTTGATTAACAATGTTTTCGACCTTTTCAGCCTAAATTTTTCCTTCCAAGCTCTCCACAGTTTTCTACATCACAAACAAATTAGCCATCTTCTTCCACTAGCAGGGACCGCCTCTATTTCAGTTTGTTTTGCAGCTAAAAAGATCACAGTCACATATCTCTTAATAGCAATAATTTCATTCTAGTTATTAAAGCCACCTTTTTAGGGTTCTATACTCTAAGGTAATTGCAAAGGTAATTTTAATTTGGTGGAACCTAACCATATAACAAGAGTCTGGTCGAGATTCAGGATTTAATCCTGTAAGTTTTAAGTGAACTGTGACTTATTTTACAACAGCTGTTATAGTCTACATCAGCCTTGGTTCCACCTCTAGCTCAGCCACCAGACTGCAGCTAGAGTTGCTTCTTTGGTGGTTATCTCCATTTGGTGGTTATCTCCTATTTATTCCATAGAGCATCAAGTTTTACTGTCCTAAATATACTACAAAGCCTGTCAAAAAGGAAGCCTTGCAGTTTGCAGCCTAATATCATCCACCAGATGCACTGGACATGTGATTGTGAGGGAACCTGGTGGAGACAAAGAGGCAATTTGGGTCAGAGAAGAGGAAAGAGATTAGGATAAAAGAGGGGGAAATTCTGCCAGCTATCACGGCTCTACCACATTAGGCATATTTTCAAGTAGGTGAGAATATATAATGATAAATTGTTACAGAAATGGGCTGTGGAATGCAAGAAATATGTCCATCTACCCGCTCTTATGATTGCAAGGAGCTGCCCTGAGGATTTTCTTTGTGGAGCAGCTTTGACTCTCCTTTCCAAATGCCTGACAAAGCATTAGGGAAGGGACCCCTTCATCCCTCCTTTCACTCTGGAGCACAGCCCTGAACAAGCCTCGGGGCCAGAGGAAGTCAGCACAAAATTCACTTAAATCTATGCTCAGGTGACACACAAATGTGATCTCCTGGAGCCTCTTTGACCACAGATGTGATTACCATCCATTATTTCCAGAAAGTTTATAATTGGCTAATCTTTTATTTCAGTTACTATGAAGAACACAAAGTCAAATTTCAACAGGGTGCAAATGGAGACATGCAATCTGCAAAGCACAAATCTCAGATTTACTCTGTGAGAGGTTAAAACCACCACACCCTGAGATCTTATCTAGGCCACTTTTCTTTATAGCTAATATTATTCATTAATCGAAGTATGCTGTTTTCCCAATGATTCATAAGACTCTAGTAAAATCATAAACATACCAGTTAGACTTTGTGTAACTGTGGTTTTACTCATTTCTGAAAAATATATACTATTGATGTGGATAAAAACCACTTTGTTAGGAATACAAATGATGTAGTGTCAGGCTGGAGTGATGGTGTACTTCAGGGTGATTTGTTCAGCAAAAACAACAGGTGCAGCTGGTGTTTTCCAGCCATAAATCTTCCCTTTTGCAAGCTAATAGTAGGTTGCCAAGTCAATGTGTACCTCTATAGATTATGTTACATAAAAGGAATTTTTAAAGGTGCATAATTGTCACGGAAGGTTAATTTTAGATGAATGAAGAATTTAAAGAACAGTTAATTAAACCCTCAAAAAAAGTCTTTTATTAATTTGGGGCAGAAATGCCCATTCCATTTACAGAATAGCAATTAGGATAAAGGATAAATCAATATGTTTGCATTTGTTAATTACTGTTATTCGCCAAAAAGAATTTGGAAACTTTGATAAAGCATCTTCAGTTCCTTCAGTCCTTAATTACAACTCATTAAATTTTCATTAACTTCAAGCTCAGTAAAAAGCAGTAGAAACCTTTGATGGTACCAGTGTTGGCAGGACCATGTTAGATGCCAGAGATGTTTGTTTTGTGGAAGTTACTTGTGTTTAGCCAGTTATGTCATTGCTATATCACAGCAACACATCAAGAAAAGATAAGAAAATATCCCATGTCTTTGAATTTAAGTTCTCTCTATGCGCACTTTAAAGCTTTGAAGCAATTTTTAAGATAACACATAACTTGGACTTAGACTCTTAAAAAAAGGGACAGTGAATTGTAAAAGATATGTGGAGATTATTCAGGAATGCCTGCACTGCAAAAGTGCAGCCTGCCTCTCACCATTGCAGCTGCAAAAGGCTTTGGGAGCAGGGTAGTAGTGGTGCAGGAGACCTCACAAGGAAGTGGGATGCTAAAGGCACAGAGGAGAAGAAATTAACTTGAATCCCCACCAAAGAGGAGAGCACCAAGACGGAAGTTGCAGGAAATCCTTCCCCTAGGAAAACCTCCTGCTGACCTTGGGACAGATGCAAGGTCAGACCAAGCTGCTCAGGCTTTGAAAGCCTCCATGGATGCACAACCTCCCAGAGCAACCTGTGCTGCTGCTTCACCCTCCTCCGATGGAAAAGTTTTTTGGGATACCCACTCCGAATCTCCCTCCTTCTGATTTCCGCCTGTTGTCTCCAGGCCCTCACCACACACAAGCAGCACTTGTCTCCTCACTGTGACCTGAAGAGCTCCAAGGTGCCCCAAGGTGCCTCTGACCCCGTGTGTGCCTGTGCTGGAGGGCACCGAGCTGGGCACTGTCCAGGTGAGGTTTAATGAGTGTTGAGCAGGGGCATTGATGCCTCCTCTCAACCTCTTGGTCGTGTCCCTGTCCATGGCATCTAGGACACTGCTGTCCCTGCATACAGACAAACCACCTTTTCATTTGGACATTCACCTCCATGATTGATGGAGTCAAATGTCCAAATGAAAAAGTTATGATTACAATTTTTTTCATTTCAACTAAAGGTGACTCAAGAAATAAGCCTTTAATTGAGCTAGTACAATAGTCAGGATGAAATCTGTAGAAGAGGTGCAGAGAGACGATGAGCAACTGAGCACTGCCCAGAAAAAGCTCTTTACACAATGTTTTCAGAGGTGTATAAACACTAGATGTAAATTTAAACGTGTAAACAGACAAAGAGGAAATTAATTTTATGCACTAAGGAAAAAGAATAAATCCTCTCATTAAGAGAACAAATTATTTGGTCTCCATTTTAAGTAGATAGATTTGAGATCGCTGCTTTCCTTCTTTGGTCCAGCACCTGATAAAATGGTGTTAGATGCGAGTCTTATGCATAGTCTAATTTAGTGAACCACAGTTTTAAAAAAGAACTTCAATATCTTATGAACTACATATAAAATAAAACTGTACTTAAACTGATTGTGACAGTATTTCTGAAACTGTAAACCGAAACAGTAAACAGAAATGACAGTATTTCTATTTTTTCTAAAATCAGATTTTCCATTGCATATTAGGGCATTTTAAAAAAGATTTTCAAAGGACACCTTTACTATTAGTCTTTTCTTACACAGCTTATCCTGGGTTTAGATACCAGGTCACAGTTTTGTGTGTTTGTGGCTTTAGCTTTTCAGTGGATGGGGAAGGTTTTTAAGCTGAGGGTGTGATTTGGACTGTTCCAACTTTCTTTTTTTATGCACTTGTTTTTGAATATGAGACAAAAATAGCTATTGAGAAGGAAATATCTGTCACCCACAACTCATAAAATGTGTAGATTTTTGGAAAAGGTTAAAATGGAACTCAGATATGTTGACTTAGCTACAGCTTCTGTACTATGTGGAATATTTTTTTCATAGAATCACATGAGAATCTTTCTTCAAACAGTAGTTCTCTATAGAATTTATTCGAGAGCTTTTCTTATTTTGCCAGCAGCATGGAAGCACAAGTGCTTTGAACCCTTGTGTGTTCAGTGGTTAGACTGTGCAAGTTTTACAAATGTCATGTTGAACTATGTAGTGAAAGTGTGGTGATCATGATTACCATATCATAAAGTTTAATATTTAAAACTTTAAAGTTAAACAAAAAACAAACCAACAAACAAAAGAAACAAACAAACTGAAAAAAGGAAAATAATCAAGAACAAATGGAAATTATTTACTTATTTCTCAAATTAAACTGCAAGCATGACATACACTGTCAAATTTCCTACCTTGGAATCAGCCACAACAACCAGATGTGACTTAAAAACTGCATGCAAGATCCAGGGCTGATTAGGGCAGGAAGGAGGAGCATTACAGTCCTCTCCCTCAGAGGGCAACATTTGAACAACAAATCAATATGTAAGTATGTTGTTGCCTTTGTAAGTGACAAGTTTTACATTATCCATAATTCACAGGGTAATTGCTGACTGCTTAAAAGCAAGATCTACTTTTCTCCTTCCTCCAAGTCAGACCCAGACCTGACCTTCAAAGCAAGCCATACAACATTAGATGGGCCAAGCCTGTCAGTGTTTAGGAGGCCTTTGGACAATGTTTTAACTTTTGGTGAGCCCTGAATTGGTCAGGCAGTTGAAACTGGATGATCATTGTAGGTCCCTCCCAATTGAAAATAGTCCACTCTATTAAGATGCCAGTTTTCTTCCAGACTGTTAAATTCTGCAGTAAATTGAAAATCATGCAATACTATATGTAAGATATTAAAAAAGGTAACAGAAAAAGATTATTATGAACACTGTCACTCATTTATTCTTATGAAACATGCACATTTGCATAAAAATACAGTGAAACAATTTGGATATAGTTTGTGGCATTCTAGCAGAATGCTGCACAAAACCTATGTGCCTGTGGGATAACCACTCCTTGTAACTTCACGTGCACCCTCTCCTCTTTCACCAGGTCATTAGGATAGCACTGACAATAACTCTGCAAGCTTAGCACCACGGCTTGGCAAGAACATTGCTGCTGTTCCACAGTGAGCTGGCATAGAGGCTGTGCTGACAAAGCAGAGCAAGGCTCAGCCCCTTCGAGCTGTCCCCAGGATTATGCTCCCCCACTAAACAGCTGCCTTCAATCACAAAGCCCACACCTCCTTTTTCAGCTTTATTAATCTTATGAAAAATTGTCGTTTTCCTAGTGGCTTGACATAATCCACGTGGCTGCTCAGCCACATCTTACACAGATAGCCATATAAAGCCTTTTGCACAATAAATACCATATGGGAAGGTTGGGGAAACAGGTGATGTTCAGTTTGAGCCAAATTAGTCCTATTTTGACTCCAGTGCTCTGATGAAAACTGAAGACACTGCTCACGTGGGGGTCTGGTGCAGAATGGGTGAGCCATGACACAGTGTCACTCCTGAAAACACACAGTCAGACAGGAGCAAGTAAGGGCTTGTCAACTTCCAGGCAAGGATTTGCAAGAAAAAGTTACTTGAGCTGCTACAGCAAGAACAGCAAACTTTTTGAGGTGTTCTGAAAGATAAAAGAAGTAAAGGATCTCACGGAGATGAATGCCTCCCCAGGATTATTCCATCAGCAGGGACTCAAAACTCTGAGTTTTGAGTTCTGTTCACTTTGAACCTGCTTGCTTGATACCGGTCATTTCTAGACAGTGTCATATTTCAGAAATTCCAGGAGTTACAATTCAGGAATACAATGCATGCATTATACAAAAATTAGAGTAAAAAGAATTTTCATCCAAATTGAATTCAATTATTTTTGTTTACTAAGAGACTGAAGCTTCCTATAAGATCACATCAGATAAAATTGGAAGAATTTTTTCTACAGCAGACAAGCAAAACACAAAGGAGAGCAAGGAAGCAGAAGTAATACGAAACATTTCAAATCATGAAGAAAACATGAACTGTAAGTTAGCTGCAAGTGTTAAAACTACAGGAGGCTGTAAAGAGCACAAATAATTTATCTTCCTTCATGGGTACATATGAAAAAGTAAAATTTCCAGACATATGAAAGCAAGAGTACTATTGAATATATAGAATGAAATTTGCCATAACAAGTGCTGAGGTTTGACTTGATGCAATCAGCTCAAATTGGTGGTCTGCCACATCTCCTGATCTTTCAAAAAGTTTCTTTTAAAAAATCAGGACCTGCTATTTCTTATGAAATCCTATGAAGTGCACAGAAATCTAAGATAATGACAAAGAAGCCCTAAATCAGTTAAAGGTGTCTGGATGACCCATTATCTTCTTCAGAAGTTTCACACAATGTCTGTATATTAACAAAAATTGCAGCTTACCTGTAGTCCAAGATGAAACCAAGTTCTCATCTAATGGCTCAGTCACAACCCTGAAGTCAAATAAAGGCTTTCTTCCAATCTCCACAGCCTTTCAAGGGACTTACAGAGTATGTCCCTTGTGAGTGGTTGCCCTGGGAGTCTGTTCATGGCTCAGAGCTTGGGGCACGCTCCTCCACCACGCTCAGGCAGGCAGGGACAAATCTCTGCTTTCCTAGCACCTGAGTGAGGGGCTGCCAAACTTCTGCAGTATGTTTGGCTGTTTTCTAAGAAATTAGGATGAAAAACTCATACAAGTCAAGACACCATAAGTTTGCAAGATCTTGGTTTTCTGAACCAACCAAAGAGGAACCAAAACACAATCAAGAAGACAGATGCAGGAATTCTCCTCTCTACACATTGCTTCATGCTGGGCAGATTTAGAAAGGTGCCAAGAAAACAGTTAGTCAAAGGCTACAGTGCCCTGTGAGGTGCTGGGACAGTCTCAGTAATTCTTCACATGGCTGCTAGCATGAACTGAGACTTCTAAGGCTTCTGATTTACACTATTAGGAGATTTTGAGCACCATCTGACACAGAGCCCACATCAGAACCTTCTGATTTATTCCCACTAGGGTTAACTTAGGTCAGTCTTTAAATATATCAACTTCAAATCCAGCTTAAATCACAGGCAAAAAATACCTTATGTTTTTTCTATCAAAAATACTGGTATCTGATTTTAAGGACACACAAATTGAATTAAGAAGTGCTTGTTATAAAATGACATTAGGAATCCAAAATACAAATCCTAGAAAGGATTGTTTTAAGAAAAATTGAAATGAAAACATTTGTTAAGAAAGCAAAATATAACTTACAGCCTCCTTATTTTCCCCTCTCTTAATCTTCTTGGAAGTCAGCAGTTCTTACCAATACTGTTTATTGCTGAGGTATTGCAGAAGTCACACTGTGGGGAAAAATCTGCTTACATTACCCACACTCAAACATTGTAATAGCACAGGTACATCACCAAGGGGTTTGCCTGTGGTTTGTTCTACAGATAAAAAACACTTTTTACATGTTGCTTTGGAATCAAACTGGTGATAAGGAGAAAATTTGGTTCTGGTCTGCAGCCTCTGTGACAAAGTCATTTAAAAAACAGGACAGTGGTAGTAGGTCAGAACAGCATCAGTTCAGGTCTCCTCTGAGCATGTGCAGCTGGTCTTAAAGTACACAAATCACAAAGGAATCAAAGCAGTAAAGTATAATCTGATGGCCAGTGTGATGCTGTGGAACACCTTTCTGCAGATACCAAGCCCCTTCTTATTGTAACAGAGCCATGCCAACTGAAGAACTAAGTTAAAATGATCTTCCAAATGTGGGCACCACTGTCCCTGAGTTTGCTTGATCTCAGTCTTCCCATTAATAGCCGGGCTTCTCCCAGCCTCATTTTAATCCCTTTCCTCTGTTTCACTTGACAGAGACTGGAGAGAGTCACAGACACTCACAGATCCAACCTGATACCCCTGCAGATCCTCAGATAAGAATAAGCTGCCAGCCCCTCCGCAGAGGTTTGTTTAATTAACCCTTTCCTTGTGCCACCTGCCCCAAGGCTCATGGACTCTGTCACAGACACTCAGGGTAGATTTAAAAGGTTGCTTATCCCTCAACTCCCAATGACCTCAAAGGAATCTGCAAATACTTATTGTTTCTGACAGGCCATGTATTCAGATTGATAAACACAACCCTGTCAGACTACAAAAGGATTTCTATTTTCATTACAGTTAAAAAGAATGAAAAGCATTCAGCATTTCTTGGTGCCAATTTTAGGCACTTGAATTCTAAATTTCAGCTGAAATGCTCATTAAGGTGATCTATGCCACCTTATCTTTTCCACCCAGACAGGTCCTTTGGTATCTGTCTTTAGATCTTTACCTCTTTAACAATTGTTTCTAATCAAACTAATCTTGTACTCAGCATCTCCCCTCCATCAGATGACTTAGAGAGTCTAGTTTTGTCCAACCTGTATGAGACAATTTTTCAAATAAAAGCACCCCTTTTATATAATCTGTGATGAAGAAATTACTACAGATGCATGGAAAAGAATGCTTCATCTGAAAAATAAATAATGTTTAACTGCATTAATTAACCTGAAATAGAAAAAGTAAACTCTGTTTTTACAAAAACCACCTTTATATTTCAATGTCATGAACAAATTATTTTTTTCCAATGTGAAATAATTTTCTTTAAATAATGGGCTGCAGATATGCTTAATCAAAGTATTTGCCAGAAGAAGAGTGGCATTCACAGTGTGAGCGCTTCAGTAGATTTGTGCACAATAGGATAAATTCAGCTGAAATCTATGAAAAAAAATTAAACAAAACAATTCAGAATATGATTATTAAATTTATTTTGAGTCTGAGTACCACTGCAGAATTCATCCCACTGCACTGACATTATCTAAAATCTGTGTGATGTTCTGCAGTTGCAGTATGGTATCCCAAAGTCATCTCAGAGGTACAAGAAAATAAAAAGTTAGGCAGTAACGTCCTTCTCTCTATCAGGATGTTAATGGAGTGTGAACTATATCAAATGAGAACAAGGAAGAACATTTGCTGCAAATTTTACTCAACAGCAGTTCAAGCTATCATACATCAGGAAATGAAAATAAGAGGTGAAGAGTACATATTTTATTATTTCAACAAGCTACTCTACTAATGGAATAAAAACCTTTTCACATAAAAAGACATTACACTATGCTGACCATACACTTTCTCTCTCCAAAGGAATGACTGGTGATACAGAGTTGTGTCTACTTCAGTACCTACAAAATGAAATGTCAGTTGAAAACAACTAATATTCTTCTACTATATTTCACAGACTTGTTTTACAGCTTCTATTTTATGACTCACAGGTTAAAACCACGTTCCTGCTGTATGTGAGAATATTTTTTTTCTATGACCTTGAACACTACAGAAGTTATGAGACATTTTTTGTCAAACTTTCATAACATCTGCAGCTACAATATATGTCTGTCCTATCTTTCAGGAATACAGATTGATGCAATTGATCTGCTTATCATATCAGTTTTAAGGCAGCAAAGAAAATATTCTTCAGAAAGAAAAAATAAAGGTAATAATAAGGAACGGGTGTTCAGATCTATCAACTCACAATGCAACATGTGTTATGTGCAAGGGCTCTGGGCTAAGATTCACATGATCTTCAGTCCGTTGTTCAAAAGGCTGATGGAAATATTTCTGGATAACATGCAGTTGCTGAAATTTTTAAGTAAAGTAAAACTCTTACAGCTGTATAAATATTATGAAAGTATATATGTTACTCATATATTCTTTTCTTATACAGACTTTCAGACCACCAGAGGACTCTGAGTTCCTTCAGCTCTAGAGTCAGACCAACAGCATTTCACTAAGGGATGCAAATTCAAGTGTAACTAACTCTTTACTAAGGGTTCTACTACTAAATAGTTTTTGCACCTCCATTCATGACCAATATTAATTAGGTTGTATGCAGACATGTTATGTAAAGCTCAGATTAGGGACTGCCACTATGGGGGACCCCTACTCTTTGCATCAAAGTCTTATTGGCACTTTGGTGTAAATAGGGACAGCTAAATATTATTCCTCTTGCTCCCATATAGTGCCCATCCACTTTGTAATGGATATAGTGTCTTTATCAACTTCTCTTCTTCTCATTCCCTTTGGTTTCTCTTCTTTCTTTCTCTCGGTCCTTTCCCACAAGGACTAAATTATCCTGTATTTTTCAAAGTAACCTGAACCTGGTATTTTCTACTGCCACTTGTTTCTCCCTCTTACTCCCCTTTGAACAGTGCATTCCCTCTTCCCTTGACAAGCCCAGGTCTTCCTCTCCACCTGCAGTAGCTGCTGTTCAACACAACACTGAAGAAAATGCCTGGCTCAGTGTACAGAGTCCATTCCCATTTTACTTGTTAAAGAGAGGAATTACATAAGAACACAGAAATTAGCTAAAAGAAAGCCTGAGTGATAAAACACTAAAATATGTGCTTGTGCCAGGCCACTTCATGAAGATATCATATAAAAGAGGCATGATTAAAAGCACAGCAATTGAATAAAAATAAAACCATCCCCCAAACCCAAAAGCAATCTAATAGGTCTCCCTAGTTCTCCTTCTCCAAAAGGCAGTATGAGGAAGAGAGCAAAGAAGGCTATCAGACATGAAAAACATTCTTCTAAAGACAAACCATACCCTAAAAGGAAAACAGAACTCATGAATGGCAAAGGAAAAGATTATATGAGTCTCAGCAGTCCAATACAGGGAGTAAGTAAAGCAAAATCTTTATACTTAATGGACATTTTAAAAAGTATTAAAGTATTATGAAACAGAAATGAGAAACAAGAGAAAGCTTCACTCTACATATAATGTTGCCAAGTAGTAAAAGCCATTGCATAAAAAAACAAAAGCAAAAAAAAAATTCCAAGCCATTTAGACTTAAAAAAAAAAATTAGCAAAAACAATTTGCAGTCTGTTCCTCAAGCAACAAAGCAATATTAAGATACAAAGAACATGAACTAAAACCTGATGCACTGAACAACGGAGCAAACACTGAAAGCAAGCATTTAATAACCTCTCCTAATCAGGCTTTAAGAGCTCTAGCATTTTGTGAAATGTTTGAAATATACACTGACCTACTTAGGATGGTCACAACCAATCTAAAAAAAAAAAAAAAAAGAAAAAAAAAGCCTGAAGTCTAGGAGCTGCTCAGTAAAGCCAGGGATTCCTCCTCCATTTATTGCTGTGATAACTTTGAAAAGTACCGCTTTTCCCCACAAACACTATCTCACTGCAACACTACTAATAATCATTTGAGTTCTGAATTAATCTTAAATATCCTGTTTCTGCCAGAAATGTAATCGCCTTCAGGCCAGAGAGTGCTGTGCTGCTAAAAGCTTACATCAGCACTGGGCAGCTCAGGGCTCAGTCAGTCTGTCCCGCCACCTCTCCCTGGGAACAGAAGCAAAAGGGGGCAGCTGCTGGTGCTGGGGAGGTGCCAGCAGGCAAACTGGGCACCCCCAAAATCTGAAGGCAGTCCACATACCTCCAAAGGTCAGCCCATCCTGGCCCAAGTTATCAGACAGGCAAGAAGCCAGCTCACAGGTTGAAGGTGTGGGCTCCGCGCTCTCGGGCAGGTTTGCCCCTCGTGCTGTCCTTGTGCGCTGCGCCCCGGAGACACCGGCCTGTCCCCCCAGGTGATGAGCCCACCAGTCAGACCTGATGCTCTGGCCCGCTGCAGACCATTGTTACACGGGGATTGTGGCACATGCAGACAACTCACAAAAGCAGCAAAGTCAATTTTGAGCTCCACTGATTTCTATATTTTGCCTTTAGGTCAAGCCTCTGTCTCTAAAAATAAGTTTCTAACCTCGACCAGGTGAATGTTTCTATCAGTGGCACTGAAAAGAACACCGAATGTGTGTTACCTCAAATCCTGATGGAAATGAACCCAAAGCCTTTCCAGCAATGTCAAAGAGGAATTTTAGAGGGCAACTGAAGGAATAAATATCCTAAAATCCTGCAGGACAGAAACCCACTGGGGATTCTGAAATTAAATAGGTAACACAGGGAAATAACTATGATCCACCATCTTCTGCAGTCAGAAATGAAGACAATTTCAAACACTTCCAAAACTCATATAGTGAAAGAAGTAGTTATCAGAGTAAATATTTGGCCTTTCAAAACAATTCAATAATATCTTGGAGTCAATGAAAATTACTACAGCTCTAACACGAAAGCAAACACTCCTGCCATCTTTCTGAGTAAATGATACCAAAATAGTGGATTTGAAAGGACAAAATTACCTACTGTGTGTTTTAACAGGAAGACACAACTACAGGGATTCACCTCTGTGGCTTAAACAGGAGGGAACAGGAGCTGGCCCTCCTGAGCTGGTGCCTACAGAGGCATGGGCTGCTGCTCTGCAGGGAAGGCAAAATCAAAACACAGAAGACCAAATGTGCTGTACTATTAGCTTGTTATTGCTTTGAGAATCCAACATTTTGATTATCCATGTGGGAAAAAACCTCCAAACATGGCCTGGCTAATTTGAGGACCATTTCTCATTTGACTCACAACAGAGTAAGCCACCATTTATCCTCTCCAAACATATCTTAAGCATCTTTTAAATAATGGACTTCCTTTACTGGAGCACCATTAAAATCTGGAGTACAGGTTGCATCCACTTGACTATATAATGCCTGTCTAGGTATGACCATATGCAATAGCATATGCAGCAGCCAGGACTGCTGGCTTCATAGCTACAGAATTCTTTCATTTAATTTTGCTTTATACTGAGAAATTTCAGTCACCAGACTGAAGACACCAATATCCTACATAGACATTGAATATTTTTGATCATGTGCTCTGGAAGGTGGGGCTGTCACTTACCACATGTCTGCACAGGCAGTGCCTGGCTCCCAGGTGAATCCCACACCAGGCTCCAGCACAAGGCAGACTCGGGCAGCAGGGTTTGGTTTATGCTCAGTGCTAGGAAAACAAAGGTAGGGAACAAGCAAAGGAAGAAGGGAAGTTCCCAAGCCAGCTGTTCCTCAATTCCCAAAGAGCTCTTGTGGCCGTGCACTGAAAGCAGCAGGAGGCTCTACCAGTTCTGGCAAACTCCTAGAAGGGACCCCTGAATAAAACAGTCAAGGACACTTCTATTGTAACATCATTAAAATCCCTGGACTGTGCTATGGGTTGTTCCTATATAAGGGCACAGAATGCAGTAAAGAAGAACATTAATTAACTATTTGACATGTGAGTGATTGTGCTGCCAGGCAGTGCAGGCTTTAAAGCTTTCCTACAACAACCTCTAACTTCCTAGAGCAAGATTTACCCAGGCATTTCCTCCCTTGAACCTGAAACCAGTTTCAGGACCTGCTACAGGGTTAGTAACAATCTGTGTTTTCACATGGGGGTGAAGTTCCAGTCAAGACTAGGGTGGGTTTTATACTGGACATGAATGCTGAAGGTTTGCCATTTGTTTCAGAGCTGTTATCCTTTGTATTTGACTGTAAATTATGGGAAAAGGAACAGGAGAATGGAACTGTCAAGATTTACAGGTCAGTAGCTGTATGAAAGCAGACCCTTAGCCCCTGCCCAAAGCTTGATCCATTAAAACACCCACTTTTTAAATATGTGATTGTTATGAGTACCCTATAACTGCAAACGTTTTTGCACACATTTACTGAGTTTTCATTTAATATGTCTTTCAATGGTTGAATAGGCAAGATGTCACGTTGCACATAAAAATAATAAAATCACTTATGTGTAATGTTTTTCAGCCACTAAAAAATATTCTTCCTGGTTCCACTTAATGTTTCTCCAATTTTCTCTCCTTTTCAAATTCCTGGGAGCAAAATCAGTGAAAAATTTGTGTAATAACAACCTGATCTTGTGAGACACAGAGCTTCACAGTATAAGAGAAAACCTACCAGTGTAAGCTTGTTTAAGTTCATCATGGAAATGAAACCACTAGGAGAATAAAAAACCCTACATCTTTTTTTACCCATAGCCAAATATTTAGCTTTTCTAACTTAAAACAAACATTAATCCAGTAGACTTAAGCAAAGTATCAATAAAAATAAGGTAGGTACCTTATGGCTCCAGCACGTGTTTTGATAGCAACTCTCCAGCTCCTTATGCAGATTCAATTAGACTATCTGCATTTTAACAAATGCTTTGGAGCCTCTAAATGAAGATGGTAAAAATGTCTATATGGAAATACTTTGATATGATTTATTTAATTCAACCTGGGTTTGTTTTTTTTTTTTCAGTTACAGGGACAGCACAGCTTATTGAGGCAGCCATGGCCTCCCTCCCATTGCATAAATGAAATGTTTGAATTTATTACAGATGATGAGGCAAGGAAGAATCCCTGGAAAAAGACAGTGACTGGGAGTAAACAGCTGCTGCCAGAACAAATAATCCTGGCTGCAGTGCCTCTGATGCCTGTGGAGGGCTGTGCTGGCAGCCCATGCCCAGCGTGGGCACCAGGGGCTGGGGCAGCCCCAAACCCATTCCTGGCTCTGCTGCCAAGCTCTGTCAGCTCAGGCACTTGGACTTACAGGGCTTCTCCACTGCAAAAGGAGTGCACAGACATTTCTCAAATACCTATCAAAGCAGGCAGAGGTTTGGTTTATTCTATAATTAGCAGCTCCTTGAAGCCTTTCTGAGATCTGGAATGTGGAAAATGAGACCAGTGGCCTAAACCTTGCAACTTAAGTTGCCAAAACCATATAAACACACACATATATATATATACCTCTTGTGCTTTTTATCTCATTTGCTGCCATGCACACATACATTTATAAAATACACTTTGTACACATACACACACAGATCATGTAAAGGCAACTCATTCTTTGACTGACTTATGTACAGCCACATCTCAAACAGCATTAACTGAGTAAAATCATATTTTAAAAATGTTATATGTATGTTTTGCTCATTAGGAGGTATATTTTAACACAACTGTCTTGTCTTGGTCACTCTTCTCTACATTCAATTAGCAAATATTTTTGTTTTACTGGAATATTCTGTAGTGCCAATTTAAATATTTTTCTCGTCGGCCTGGATAAATATGGAAAATATAAAGCACTGAAGAAGGCCAAATGATATACAGTAACTGCTGAGATTTTACATCAGACAGGAAATGTAAATAAGGAAAGATGGCATAATTGTTAGATCACAGCTGCCAATAATTCACAAATATTAACAGTTCAAAATAGAATAACATTTGGTAGAAACTAATTTTTTGGGTCTATAGTGACCCCTTTTAAGATATTGCAAAGAGTTTCAAATCCTGTTCTACAAGGAAAATTTCATAACTCTCAGCAGAATCTTTACTGCCTTCTAGCATTACTGTCAGAATATTTATTAATCACGATAATATTCATAATACACAGAAGCTTACTGTTTTTAACTCTCAGTATATTCCTATCCATGTAGTTTGGCTTTGTCCAATCATTATATTTCTCCAGTTCTAGTAATTTTTTCTCGTTCCAACACCATAAAGTGCCTGCTTTCCTTGAATACTACATCAAATGCTTATCTATGTTTATTATGAATGACATCCCAGACATTTGTTTCCCTGCTTGCTAGTCTTTATTTAAGTGGACAATTTACAGACAAGCAAACATGACGTGCCAATACAGCAAGTTTTCCAGTAATTTCCATTTGTTTTGAATTTTTTTCCTTTTTAAATCATATTCCTTTTTTGTTTTTGGTACCATGTTCCTATTTTTGAAATGTGTTGAATTAGACACAACAATTGCAAGTGGCCCATAAAATTATGGAGATAAGAGTGAACAGCTTCGCAATAGAGTTACTTCTTTCATTAGGAGACCAAATGAAGAAATTAATTCACATTAAGCTTTCAAGAAAGAAGAGAGATGGGTACTGCAATATACACCTTCTGTCTCAGCAGAAGTGAACCAGGCAGAAACAAACCTGATAGAAAGAAAAAAACACAGGTAAAGAGGTAAGAACATATACACAGAACAACTATGTGTGCTCATTGTCCTGTCCCAGGGTAACAAACTAGAGAGATACAAATTTCTATTACTATGGTAGTGGTGTGTTGAGATATTTTTTATTTCTTTGAAGAAAAACTCCTGATTTTATTTTAAGTTCCAGATGTGAAAGAACCACTAAACCAAGCACTTTTAAAGGCTGCTGCTGACAGCAGCTCTGTCATAAGAAAAATTTGGCACCTTTAGTTCTCCAGACTACTTCACATTTCTATTTGACTTATCGAGGTCATCTTAACACCACTCAGTTTTGTAGGTACTTGATCTTGTCATCAAGGCAGCATATCACAAAGTGAAATCTGTGCAGATCCTTCCACAGGGCTGCTGCTCTCTTGCACTGCAAGACATTGTACCTAATAGTCCAGGAAATCTCCCTTCCATCCTCTGCTACTTGTCCATCAGCATCCAAGTCTTTCAAGTGCAATAATTAGTGGTATTCTAATGTAAAGGTCACATTATTAATTTTTTTCTTTTTGGTTTTGGGAAAACTGAGATAGGAATCTCAGAATCCCTGTCAGTCTATTTTTATAACATACATAATAAGTATATTGCAGTCTCACTGATTGCAGGATCATCTATTCTGAAAATATGAATAAGCACAGTATCTGGATACAAGGCATAAAAGTACTTGTTTTTCTGACAAATATTAAAATACAAAGAAAGCAGAATAACATTCTTTAAATATTACATGACCACTATAATTTATATAGCAATATACAGTTGTGTAATTTTTATGATTTTATATGGATCTTCTCCTGGCTAATGTGCAAGCTTAATGCTGACATTATATAAAAGCTCTTTGATTTAACATTCATAAAACAAAGCCAAGACAAATTAAAATTAAAAAAAAAAAATTTACCAGTATTAGTAATATCAGTACTACTACTGATAGTAGTATCAGTAATACCAGTACTACTATTAGTTCATAGGATTTTCAAGATGGGAATTGACCCTTTTCTGCCTATCTTACATAGGGTCAGTTACAGCATTGCTATTTTAATTCTGTACTAGGAAGGAGACAGAGACTGAACCTGTCAACAATATCAATGCCACTTTATTTCACATTCTATAAATGGAAACACCAAGAAATAATTTAATTTGTTAACACATACATAACAACGATGCTGGAATGACCCAGAAGTTTCTCTCCTAGAAAATAACCTAGAAAGTAATTTTCATCAAACCAAAAGCTCAAAAAATTTGATTGCTTATAGTAAACCTCTCACCACTTACTATGAGGTAGCATTGCCACAAATTGGCTCATTTCTGGGTTCAGCCACAAGAATTAAACAGAACTTGCAGAAACTAGCAACTAGATCCTACCCCTAAAAATGAAGCTTTGTATTTCTTAAGACTCTGCACCACCACACTTTGGGGACATTAATGCAGATGGGAAGCATTGTTTCACTCTCTATTGAATTGCTGGCACATTTCTCAGAAAAATGCACCCTTGGTAGGCGATGGGACATGGCATGCTCTAAGTGCCCTACAACTTAGTGTTCAAGTGGGGAGAAGTTCTTTAAACCAATAAACAAATATATATTCCTGCACAGCAATCATACACTCCTAAAAAATCACATTGTGTTCTAACAAAAAAATGGATTAAAAAAATTGCAGTAACAGCATTTTTTGCTCTTTGTATTGCCCATTTTGAGAATTTCTCCATGGTAACTTGCTCTTCTTCTCTCGGTCAATATGATACATCCTGTTTCAATTCAGCAGATGTTTCCTCTTATTCTTTTCTCTAAGATTCATTATTTATTCTGCATTAATGCGTACTGCATTGCATCTGCCATCTGCTAACCTAGGCACATAAAATATCAAAATCCTTTTATACTCCTCTGCAAGGTCCCTCAAAACTTAGTGCTCCTCCTAACCGAGCTCATCCGGCTTTTAGAGATAAATCCTGGAAGTGCTGCCCAGGCTGGGAGGCCCTGTGCCTGCAGGCAATCAAACGTGCTCACGCTAGCCCCAAGGACAACTCATCATTTCCAAAAGTTGTCTTGGAAAACCTGCCCACTAAGGACAGCATCACTCTCGTGCTCACCTTCATTATTTCTCAGACAAAATGAAATAGAGCAGCACAGCTGTGAGAAACACTCATATATGTCAGAACCATCAATACAATAGGAATATGAATAGTATTAATGCCTAGATGGATAGTGTACATGAGCATTTCTAGCTTGTTTTAAAAACCTCTCACGTTGTGTCTTGTCTGGATTATATAGGCTGGAGTGAGAACCTGATGTGAGATAAAGGAATGGACTTATACTCTGATAATTATTTAAATTTAAAATTTAGAAGCAGTCCTGGCAATAGAGAATGGCATAGAAAGACTCTTCCACTGATTTCTAAGCACCTTAACCACTTAATTCCTAAAGCACTTAATTTAGAGTTGAAATTCTCTCTGGAAGAGAAAACATTTTACCAAAATCTCACTTCCAGTGTAAGCACTTTAATCACTGTGTTCATGAGATGACATTAAAGATAAACCACCCTCCTCTGCATTCCCCTATTAGATAGCAAAACCTAGACATAAATGGCAGATGATCTCATCATCAGCTATTCTAATTTCTGCCTTCCCCCCTGCAGGCTTCCCTGCCTTTCAACAGCTGCATCTGTCATTTGCACCCAGAACATCTGGATACCAATTTGAGGTGATTCCTGTTGTGATTGTTCTTCTTTCAGGGGAGGGAAGTGGGGTGGGTGGCCAATACTGATGACACCTCCATGTTGTGTTTGTTCCAAATGTTAGCTAGGAAGACAACTGCACAGAGAGAGGGCTTCCAGAAACCTTGCACTCACTTTTCATCTCATCAAGTTTATTAATGAGCTTCCCCTGCAGCTTGTCATCTCAAAAGGTCTAACCCTGAATGAAGGAATTCCTTCAAGGCTGAGCAGTACTTTCTTCTTAAGAAAGACAACCCCCCAACTACCAGCTACTTCTTGCCAGACCTTCAGAGCAACCTCTGGTCAGTGTGTGGCACTAAAGAGCACCATGCTCCAGAGCTCTGTGAAATCAAACATAACAAGAAAGAGGTTACCACCTCCTGCTACTATAATTAGAGTCACTTAATGCTTCTCCCAAGAGCATTAAGTGAGAGAGTAGTCAGTGAGTTCATTGGATGAAGAGTAACATGCTACTCATTGAAAAGCTACTGCTTTCCTACCATCTCAGTGTCAGCAGGACCACAAATTGGAGGGAAACTGCAGTCTTTGAGTAGACCAGGGAGCTCACATCACTCACAGTTCCTCACGTACAAACTCCACTTTTGGCTGGAGCCACAACTGAGTAATACTTAGTAACAGGGAGAAAAACTCCCCAGAAGTGTTTCTCCACAGCAATCACAGGTATTAGGTCAACAGTCCCCACTGATTCTGGCAAAACACTGTGTTTGGACTTAGTGCAAAAAAAACCCAAGTGTGCATTGTGTCAAAGGATAAGGAATCAGAGCATGTTCCAAATCTTACCCCTCCACTTTTCACGAGACTCTGTTATGTACGTGGTCAAGCAGAATTCAGATTCACAACACAAAGACCAGGAAAAAAGAAATGGCACTAAATACATCTTAGTATAAGAGGGGAAGTTTTGATATTAAAGGCCAGAACTGTCTTAAGTGGGGAAATATATCTTTTCATATGAGACAAGATTGATCTCCTAAGCAATCAGGCATAAAATCTGAATAAAGACGTCTAACAGACAGGTATGACAGTCTGCAGAGCTTTCTGTCATCAACCACAGCACTTTGTCTCTTTCCAAACAGAACCCAGGGAAAAGTCATGTATCAACATTCCAGAATAATCTATTAAAGACTGAGATGAAGACAAGCACCCATATTTCTTTTCTTCATATTCACTGAATGTGCCACCTTAGTTGAAGGTGCTTTGGATGAAATAGAAGTTTGAAGTTTGTCACATTAAACTACATCTTAGCCACAGGCCACAAAGAATGACTGATTAAATTAGTACTTAATTCCATGGCATGCTGTAGACCTGTGCATATATTCAGACAATGAGCATAGTGTAGAAAATTTTGCTTCTCACTACATAATATTGTAATTTTCTAAAAATTTAGTCTCTAGAGAAGTTAAACATTACCTTATTTTTGTACCACTAGATGAAAATTAAACCTTCAATTTTACCCAGGTACCTGAATTAGGGTATCTACAGTTTTGCACCATGCAGGTAAAAGTAATCATCAAAACTAAATAAAGACACAACATGTTTGTCCCAAGAAAGAAGCCATCCAATTATCCCTTGCTGCCATCCACTTGCCCCCATGCTGTCATCCTTGCCTGTGTTACTGGTTGGGGCTGTGGCCATTGTCCAGAATCAAACCTTGCAGGGAGAAAAAAAGGGGTCTGTGCAGGATTGCCTCTCTCATGATCCAAGAGTGTCTACTTAGAGCTGTCTGGTCCAGAACAACTCTTCTTTAATCAGAGGTGCATAACCGGTTTCCACATACCTACCCACCCCGTGCTTTATCTCAGCAGACATCTTCCTGGCAGGTAACCCTCATTCCTCTTCTTGCCAAAGGCAATCCTCACACCCCCACCACCCACCCCCACCCTGAACACTGACATTTACAGACACTCATGATTTATGCTAGAGGTAGAACACCTGAGTAGAAAATGAAACATTTACAGGCTACTTCTGAAAAACTTCAGATAGAAACAAAAATACTCCACCTCTCAGCATAGCAAGCAACCACCAACACCTGTTCCAAGAATTAGAGCCAAACTGGTTTTGTTTTTTAATATATAGTTCAAATACAGTTTCTGCAGCTCAAGAAAGATAGAAGTCTTCGCAATACAAAGAATTTTGAGGGAAGCTTCATAGAAGCTGGAAGTGTTTGTTGACATGGAAAGTACAGAGAAAATTACTCACATATCACCTACAACCTGCACTTTATCCATGGAGCACAAGGTTCCAAGAGGCTCTTTACACCGTCATCCAAAACACAGAAACTCAAAGTTTTCTAGAGGTCCTAAGAGGACTTGAAATATCTGATTTAAATGGTCAAATGATTTCCAAATAAATAACAAATGGACAGAAACATTTTAGAGGGAGAAATGGTGGCTTTGGGGCATAAAATAAATGAAGGCACAGCAGCTGGTAGGAGTACACAAGAGAAAGAGGGAGATTGAAGCATAAGTTATGGCAGAGTATTCTACACAGAGTCAGTAGGAGAATGAGTTTTTCAGACACTTCCAAGAGCAGAACAGATTCTCCTCCAGTTTGGAAGCGCTTGAATATATGACTCAGTTAAAGCCTGGCTTCTTCTCCATGAAAACTTCAGGGATAGAAATTGAACACTGCCATGCCACAAGGCTGGTGAGCTGCAAGGGAAGCCCAGGGCTCAGCCTGCACTGCTCTTCCCAGCCTGGAAAGCAAAGCCAGAGGCAGACACAAGTTCTACTTCAACCTCTGTCATCACAAAAAGGGAGGCAATTGCAAAACTATACAAGTCCAGAAGCCTAAGATAAAGAAGTACTCCGTAGTCACAGTGCATGTGCCAAGGGAAGTGATCATCAGATGAATCTGGAGTGGAACCCCTCCAATGGAATGGGGAGAACAGTACCACCAGTAGCTGTGGAACAGCAATGGTTCAGCACTGTCCAGAGACAACAATTTTTTAATCAGAAAAAAAATATTTTCTTCCTCCTGAAAGAAGCAATTGCTGTCTTTTGCTTTAGAACAGGCATGATAGGATATTAGACAAGTTAAAGCTAAGTTAATGTAGTTGCAGAACATTTATGGTTTTACTGCTATGCCAAAAAACATAAAAGAAGGTTGGTAAAGCAGTGTTATCTCTGCTGAGCTCTTGGGTAATTTTACACCTTTGCTGTGCCTCTTGCACGTTGCCTGCTGCAGGGTAGGTTAGGCTGGTGTTTGTACTACTGAATGCAACACAGAACCATAAAACAGCTACGCAGAGAACCTGAACCAATTTTGCCATGGGACACTTAACTTCAATATTCCTTGAATTGTTATGATTTTTAACAATATAACCTTAAAGTTGCATTAGTACAATTTCCTGCTTTGAAATATGTAGTCATTTTACACAACTTAACATGTCTTCTTGTAAACATCATAATTTTTATCATTCCCCGGGCAACCCATCCCTCCCAGCCTTCAAGCATCAACATCTAACAATGTGCCCTGTATTTGACAGGCTGTTTTGTTACTTATTCAGATTTATTATTTCATGAGCATTTAGCCCCAAGGCACCATCTCAGCCACATATCCATTTACTTATGGTCTACAAGAACTTGTAAGGCCTTGCCTGGCATGCCAGGGAGCACAGCAATTGTTTCATATACATTCAGTGCTTGAAAGAAGAACTCACACATTTCTTTCATTTCTTTAGTCTGATCCACAACTTGCACCAAACATTTCAGATGGGCTGAGACTAGAGTTGTTGTAATTAATGTCATAAATTTTAAAGGGTTGTATCATACTTACAATCACAGATTGTAATCTATGATTATAGTTGCACATGATAAAAAAGTTAATTTCTAAAAGATGTTTCCTTCTATGTTAGACATTGCAAAAAAAGTAACACCTGGGCATCACAAACTTGCATTTGCAAATGTACTTAGGGGTTTTTCAGAAGCTTTACTGAACTGTAAATAAATAAAGGTCTTTTTTCTTTTCCATTATCTTATTTTCATTTGGAAACTTAAATCTCTCATCTTGAGTAGAATAGATCCACTACTATACACATGAATGCAAACTAGGGCCATAACACAAGTGGGGTTTTTTAATGTTTATACATAATTTTCAGGGTAAAAAAAGAAAGAATGAAAGAGCATGGGACAACCCAGCCATGACAGACCTGCAACTGGGAGAGTACTGGGTAAAAATAATTTAGAATTTTATCAGCAAAGCTCTCAGTGGAAGATATCAACACACTAACATCCTTCTAGTCTAAAAGCCTGCCTTTTACATTGTCATGATTCTTCAGAAGAAACAGGCAATTGTGTAGGAGATGGGGTAGCAAGGACATAGTTGTCACTCTACAGATCCATGAGTTTAATACATTTTCTCATTTGCTTGCTGTCCACCAGCTCACAGACACTGCCATGACCTGCTACGTGGAAGCTGAGCAGTTCTAGAGGTGCACCTTAGTTCATATCCTGTCAGAAAAGACATAGCATGCCACACAGAACCATTAATAGCTTTTGTCCAGCTAGATAAGTACAGAAATAAGTACAGAAGTTACTCTGGAGTAAGTTCAAGTTTACAGTACAGCATGTGTGTGTGTGTGTATATAAATATATGTATGTCCCCTTATGTGGTGCCTTTTTCAAAACACATTTCACAGAGTAGTAATACGTATTCATTGTTATAAATCTTTGGATTTGAATGCAATGACATGCAAACAGGACAAGAGAAGGGTATTTTTATAAGCAAAAATATGTCCTTTTGGAAACATTGCCCTTTTGAGTGTAATATTTTTCATAAACAGCAAACAGAGACTTTTTGGAAGAGCTCACTTGAATTGGATTTAATGGGGTAGATAACACAAAAAAGCACAACGTGGCAAAGAAACACTTTCTAAGAAGCACTAAATAGTTTAGCCAGCTGTATTATGATACTAACATAACCTAACAGTCCTTTTTCATGCACACTGCATTCACACCTTGCTCTACATTATTGCAGCCTTCATCTTCCTAGCCCTCCTCACTCCCTCATTATGGAAATACCTCAACAAGAATTGCATGGCATCACATCTTCTCCCATTTCTTGGGTCACACCACTGCCATCTTCAAATACTTTAACTTGCCTCATTATGCTCATTAAGATAAAGTTGTTACTTCCCAGAGATGGAGGCACCAGCAGGAAATCAGGGATGAGCACTCCAGCCCTGTCTCCCAGCACTGGCTGTCCCTGGCTCTCACCTCAGCAGCACCTGTGGGGGGAAATGCTGCTGCCCTGAGCCAAGGCCAAACACAGCTGGGCCATGGGAGATGGCTTTTGCAGGCCTGGGAGGGAAGATGCTGTAGGTGTGCTGACCAGTAGCTAATTTTTTTGCAGCAGAGGCCCTGGAGGCCACCTCAAAGTGGATCAGAAGCACTAACAGGATCTACACTGTCTAAACGCCTTTCCTCCAATTTTCATAACTTGTTTAGCTTGTTTTGTCCACATGCAATCATTACTTATTTATTATATATAGACTGTCAAATATGGGGCCTTTGAGGAGGGAAAAAAAAAGAAGTTTGTACTGCTGACTGACCTACATTCCTATGAATAAAGTTTCTCTTCCTTTCAAGTTGGTAGTACTTGGAAGAAATATCCACAAATTATACTGTGTTTGGGGAAATGAATTCAACTGATTCTTTATTACCATACAGCTGGTATTTTTTCTGAGATTGTTTTTACATAGGCATTTTATTATTTTCAATGTAGTTCTGAACTGGAGGACATTATTTGCTGAGGAATTCCCTTCGTAATTTGAATTTAAATAATCTAATAGATCTGAAGAATAAATAATGGTGTATATAATTTAGCGTAGCCAAAGAAAAAAGTCTGCATTAGGACCAGCAAAGCAGGATGCTCCTATGCTACTGCTGTCCTGCTGGGACAGGAATCTTATCTCCATCCAAAATTACGATGCTCTGATACTGCTGGGGCCTCTTTTTTAGCCTGTCAACAAAGCTAGGATCTCCTGGACTGTGAAGTTAAAAATATCCCTGTCCTAAAACAAATAACTTAATTCTTTGACTTTCTGAAATGCAGAAGCAGGAGGTTTACTTTTAATCAGCAATCTTTAGTACCACAAGAGTCTGTCCAAAGATTGACTCACTAGTTGCTATCTTTGAAAGTATCAGGATGGAAATTCAGAATACTAACTTAATAGTCTTGTTTACTAAACCCTGGAGTGGACTTTTTTATTCCATGGTTTACTATTTTTTTTATATTTTGAAATACTAAAATATTTGTTAAACACAATTCATTTGTACTCTCTACTACCAGTAATTTATCCTACTTACATCATCCTTTAAAGGTTCTTCTGACATATGTCTGATCCCTAGTCCAACAATATCCAAAGGAGGACAGGATAACACCTAAGAAGTCACAACTTTAACATCATTGCAGACACCAGATACTCACTCATTAAGATTGCATAGGACAAACCTGGTTTTCTGTAATATCCAATTCTGTTCACACCATAAATTTTACCTGGAAGGCCAGTGTGAGGAAATCTATCTATTCATTTGGTTTTTACTTCACATATTAATTGAGCTTCAAAGAGGCATTGATGTTACTGGATATTTACGATTTTTATTTTCCTTAACTAAGGTATTAAAAATAGAGGCAAGTTAACTCCTTCTTCACAATCACCTTCTATAGTAATTTAGTTGTCATTGTGCTTCAAATTGCCTATTTTTTGCAAGCCTAACTTTATTATTCCTTTATTTGAAACCACTCCCCCATTCTTTCTCTGCCATTTTAAATCCTTTTTCCCTGTCTATCACAAATCTTGTATGCTAATTTCTCACTTCAAGTGAAATTAAATTGTTTCTTGAAAATACATTCCCCTCCTGAGCCTTTTAGACCCAGGCTGCTATGAAAAATAAAAAAAAGAAAACAAATTAATTAAACTAAACTTGATCACCTATCTCTGATCTGCCCTCTCTATGTTTGGAGATGGACAAAAATCTTTCAAACCACATCTCTACAAACAAAATCTAATTTTTCTTACTTATCTTTTCTGTCAGAGTGATATTCTGACATATTATCTAGCTAAAAAACTAATTGAGAAACACATTTTTCTCATACATTACTTCCCAATAAAATTTACATGATTGTTTTTTTAACTTAATATTATTCATAAAAAGTAAGCATGTACAACTGGAAAAACATAAATCTTAACAGGAAAATAATTTTTGCAAATTTTAGTTAAAGACGGTGAAATTTTGTTGCTGAGACTTCAGGAAATCAGTAAAATCATCATACTGTTCACAGACCCCAAGGGAAAAATACATGCCCTGAGTGTGATTCGCACATCAGGGTCAGCCATTTCAACTAACACATTATCAGTTCAGATGGGCACAATATCTAAGTATCATTTCAACATTTGATGCCTCAAACTGTTTCCCTTGGTAATAGGTATATTTACCTACATTGCAAAGGTTTCATGATTGAAACAGAAATGTTACAGCAAGTAATCTTACCCTCAACTAACAAATTATTTCAGTGAATCACAAAATAAAGAACTGATTCCACTACACTCATTGCTAGCTGTTGGACAAACATGAAGGCACACACATTTCATTTGTTTCTCTCTTTGATGTTAGTTTTAATATCTGTGAGCATCAGTGCAGGAAAGAAAGAAGCCTCCGCAGAGCAGGAATGCCCGATCTGCGCTGCTACTTTTCTTCTTGACTTCTCCCAGTTTAAAATAAATGTGCCAGCACCACTCACTCCTTTACTTGTCATGGCCTGGGCAAGGAAGGCTGAGTGAGGCTGCCCTTCCATGGCAACAAAATAGTTAATAATGGGAAAGTGCAAATCATTTTCCTGGACACTCTCAGTGTACGCTGGCAAGATGGGAGGACACAAACCAAAACAGGCTGAGTGTAATTCAATTTATATCAATGCACCAGTGCTGGTACTCACTCCATTGAAAATCCCTTTTTTTCCCATCTGCCATTTTCCCCTTTCCCTTCCTTCCCACACATACATATGATAACACTCACAAGGCCAAGATAAAAGACACAACCAACCACTTCCTTGATAAACATCAGAGAAACCAGGAATATCAGCTCAGAAATGTAGCCAAGATGTGCCTCACTTGACTATCTCCTACACAAAAAAATTAGGAAACAAGGAAAGAGCCCATGGGCCCTGAAGACAAGATCACAGAGGGGAAAGCAATGGGAAGGGGACAGCAGCCTGAAAGGGGAGAGTTGCTGGCACCATCACATGGATTTAGTAGATTAAGCCAGTGACTTAACAAAGGAAATTTTTAATGGAAGTCTGGAGTTTAAGGAAAGACTTGGAGTGGCACTTAATGCCATGGTCTAGCTGACATGGTGCTGTTCAGTCATAGGTTGGACTCAATGATCTCAGAGGATTTTTCCCAGCCTAATTGATTCTGTGATTCTATTTTTAAAAAACTCTAGCTAGAACCAGTTGAAGCACTCAGTTATTTCAGCTTTCAATAAGGTGTGAGTGATGACCAATAATTTGCTGATGAGACAGGGAAAGCCACAAAGTCATCACATGCCAAGAGCTCTCCTGAGAGCTCGGACATGGCAGAAAGAAAGTGGCAAAAAATAAAATATGAAGGTGAAATTTTAAACCTACTCAAGCTGTACAAAGACTAATTTGTTCATTATTCAGAACTACCTAATCTCCTAAGTACTAAAACCCAATAGGTGACTCCTTACTTAATGTTTCCAGGAAAAGTTCCCTGTGTGTTAACCTTAATTACCCACATATATGGTTATAGTAGTCAGGCATCTGCTGATCAGCTGTGCTGCAAGGCACGTAGGCTCCAGCAAACAGCTTAGATCTGTTAAAAACACTGAAAAACAAGATGTGGCCAACACTGCAGTAGTGGCAGAAATGGTGGAAGCACATGTATGCCTTTTGCACTTTCAACTACTGGATAAGCATTTTTTTTAAAGCAAGAACTGTCTTGGAAACAGGGACTGGGCAGACAAACAATTCAATTCAAAACCTTCAAGCCTGGCTCCAACTTTATTTGTTCCGTGACTGTTGAATTCCTGGCTGCAGGGTGACTCCAGCTCAAAGAGTGGGTATTGCTTACACCTTGTCTCTCCCTGAGCTGAGATGCTCACACAAGATGAGCAGGCTGACACTCATGTCTGGGTCTCTCCTCTGAGGTATTGGTGCTCCTTACACAACTGACACAGCAAGGCAAACACCTAAGGCAAGCAGGCAGGATTTTCCATTCCATGTCTCCAGAGATGCAGGTCTCCAAAAGTTGCCCAGGCAATGCAAGTGGTTATGCTGGGCTGGATGGGACAGGATCACCCTCTTGGAAAAGCCACCTAAAATTTTGGTGGGGCAGTGCCTAGAGGAGACACCTAAACAAAAGGCTAGAAGCCATCCCAAAGGGTGCCCATGCAGTCCCAGGAGAGCCAAGTGACAACAGCTGCACATCACCCATATCTTAAGCTTCAGTTCTTTTAACATCTGGAACGGATGTGTTACTTATTCCTGCTCACTCAAAATTAATGTGTGCTATATGATAATGCTCTTGAGGGGGAATCAACTTTTTTGATATTTATTATTAAACATGGAATAAAGCTGAGAGTCTCTGAACTGCTTTACCCACAGAAACTGACTGCTTGCATTCTTTTCTAGGTCTCTAAGAATATTAATTAGGAATCCCATAAACATAAAACATTGGGTTGTTTTTCTTTTCAATGCAGATTTTGGACTGAGTTTTCAGAGCAAAAGCACACAATTAGTTAATTAAACAAAGATTTTTCGATTTCTAATGAGACTGAGATATATCATTACCAAATGCAGTGAAAAGAGGTAAATAAAATTGCTTGAATTTCCATATCCCTATCACCCCACCAAAAAAAAAATACCTTAGTTTTATTAGTAGACATAACCTGTAATAGGACTAATGAGGCAAGGCACTCATATCAAAATAGGAAAGTCTTTGCCCTCATACTTGCATTTCAGTTTTTGTGTTGAATATGAGTCAATGTCAATAGATAGATACAGAATAGATATTATTCTTAAACAAACAAAAAACACTACCTAAATGAGCAAGAAAGACAAGAAAACACTTTCCAAAATTCTCATATTTCACTTTTTTTTCACATGCTTAGGTGTGTAAATACCCAAGAAGAAAGCAGCCTTGCTTTAAATTTCTCCTAATATTTGTTTTATAAAATACCTTAAAAACCTCCTCAACCCACAAATCTGTAAATGAATAGTCCTGTTAAATTTGCATGAATTGGAAATGTGAATGATGGCTGAAGGACAAAAAGTATTCAGGAAGGATTTTCCCCATGCAGTGGGGTATGGATTGAGTTACGTTATCTGCAGTCTATTCAAAGCAAACCATGGAAACCATGGAAAAGGAAAGATAAGTTTTATCTTATTAGTTGTAATTTATCTTAAATTACACCTAAAACCAGGCTTTTACTAAAAAATATTGATACAGAATAAAATGAGTTCTGGCTTAATCTCCTTTACTTTGCTGGTAGACTTTCTACACCTAATGCAAGAGAAAAGTTACTGCAGGTTCACTGAGCCTCAGGAATTGCATTGATGAGGCATAAGCCCACTGCAGAATATTAATATATTTTGCTTCTGGTTTATTAATTTTATACTGCAATCTTTTATGTCTAGTTACATTTATTTACAAATCATTTTCAAATTTGAAGCTTAATAAATTAAAAATATTTCTATCCTTATAACAAATGCATGTTTAAAATACAACAAATAAGAACCCCGGTACTGGAGAATGCAAGCACAAAATTACAGTAATTAAGGTACACTGCAAAATACCAATTATGCACTCCAGTGAGCCACAGCTCTATGCTAAAAGACAGAGAAATATAAATGACCAGTCCTCAAAATATGCTCAGAAGAAGGGCTAAGCTCCATTTATGTCACCTGTCAGACTCAGAGTCTGGCCCAGGTAATTTCACTCAGAAAATTGAAATGTGTAGGATATTTAAACACACAGATGCAAGGTGTAATTTTATTCAGTAACTGGCACTCACCTTCCAGTGTTCTCAAATGCGTTTTTGTTGTTACAATTCAAACTTAAAAGTATAAAAAAATTCTCTTTTCTTGTGACAGCAGAGTGAATCCTGTTATCAATACAGATAATGGTGGGGTATCTTCAAGGAATCAGTTGCAACTCCACTGTTCTGAGATGCCAGGCACCAAGGAGCTTTAACACAGGGCAACAAATGGGCCAAAAATCCCTAAAAATCATTAATAATAAAATACTCATCTTCCCCAGGGATTCATGATGAGAACTTAATTCAGAGAGGTCTTGAGAATTCAAATTTGGAGAGGTTTCAAACACTTAGACCCTGACAGACTATTTTTAAAGTGTTTTTAATTTAAATATGCATTTACTTCACATAAGTGAACACTTCATATGACCTAATTTTTGCTATGTACTTAGCCTGCTGGCAGGTTAGCATCAGATAAGACACAATAAAATGGATTTTTTTTTGTATTATGTTTGCATTGTCTAATATATTTCCAGAGTACTGTCTTTCTCTCAGAAAATAGCAGAATAATTGCATTCCTTGTGAGTAGTAGAAATAGATAAAATTTTGTGTATGAGATTACTAAACAGTTGGAAAGTAAAACATCCAAAATCCCAATTCAGTGAGTTGTTTAAAAGTGGTTCTTCATCTTTAAACAAAAGTGTTGGAAGAGACTAAAATTTATGTTCTTAAACACTTGCTAAATCAGGCTCTCCTGATAAAATTTACTACCTTTTCCATCAGAAATGTTATTACTAACAGTGAAAGGATGACTGAGATCTTAAACTACAGCCTTTAACTGTGCCAAAATACAGCCAATTGGTGACCCATTCAGAACATTTCAGAAGTGCAACTGAAAAGGCTATGCCATTGCTAGGGAGCATTTTTACATTAGATTTATGGTAAGAATGAAAGCTCATGACCTCCTTTTCCATCCATTTCACCCATTTTTCCTTTTTCTGGAGGTGGGATAAGCAGCAGCTGATGTGGAAGGGAACTGTTGGTATAGACTGGGAGAAGCTGCTACAACTGATGCACACAATTGAACTGACCCTGTTGCTCTCACCACCCCCTCCCCCCTGCCTTTTTTAAGGGACGTTTTTCATGACACCAAATCAGAAACATGTAAACATGAATGACTGATACCTATATTCTGATTAAGTAATTAATAACATGAACCAGATACCAATCCAGTCATGAAGTACTTCCTGAAATTTGAGAATACTTCAAGAGTAACTAGAGAAACCCTATTTATTAATCTTTTTAGATTATGTCTCTCTATACACTATGTAAACATATCTTTAACAATTGCATCAGTAATTTTTACTGAATTCTGTAGTAGTGATATTATTTTTTTAAATATATAAATAATATAACTCCAGATATGGTTACAGACACAGACAGGGATAGCCCCAGCCATCCAAGAAATCATCACATGAGATTGCTAAATCTGGTCAAACACTTCCAGAGAAGCATAAAGCACTTTGCTTTAAGTCTTGTGTGTTTTTCAAAGTTTTATTCTGAGATAGAAACTAATGAGAGGCTTTTCTCTTCAAGAGGTGATATAATTGCTGTCCATTATCATCTGATTTTTTCTGACTGTTTCTTGTATATGTGTCAGATACAAATATTTGCCTCCCATAAGCCCACCACAAATATAGGGGTAAAAAGTAAAACAGTATCACTTTATTTACATGCAAGTTTTAACCTTTTAAATTAGATACAAAAGATGCATGTAAATAATTATGAAAAATTTTTTTCAATAAGAAAGGCAAGCTCCCAAGAACAAAAATGCAAGAACATATAAAGCCTAAAAAAGAGTAGATTAGAGTTGCTCAATTATCCAAGGGTTTACTGAAGGCACAGAGCACAATGGCACTGAATGTCTATAGTATTTTATTGTTCCCTTAAATTTCTGAACAAAGAAAACCCCATGGAAGGAAAAACAGGATCCCTTTCTATTTCTCCCTCAAAAAAAACCCTACATGCACATCCACCAGTGATTGCTTTCTAACCTCATCCTTGTAAGCAGAAGGAAAACCTGCAGATGAGAATCTCACTGCAGCCAGGTTAAGCAGAAGGACTCAGAGTTGGCTGAACTTCACTCTTTTTCTGAAGAGACACTCTTCCAGTTCCTCTACCCATCTCCCTTTTATTGCCAGCATCCTCTTTTAAGTGGTTTTTGAGGCACTTTTCCTCCATGTTTTCCTTATGCCCTCAGACTGTGATCAAAGGCCCTGCTGCATCCCTTAGCAGGCAGGAGTCATTGCTCTCTTGGCTGCTGCTGCTGACAGCAATGACTATGGGTGCCTCTGAAGCACTGAAAAGGCAGCAAGAAAGTTGATGTGAGAGGAGAGGATCCACTGTTAAAACAAAAAAAGCTGAAAAATAATGCATGTTTAAGATATCACTACTGCTTTTTCCCTACCTTATTTATGCTTATTCATAAAAGTCAATGATATCGTCACCAGATAACCTCTGAAAGATGAAGAAGATCTTCTGCTAAAGCCAAAACCAGTGTAAATAGTTACGAAGTAAAAAAAAATTGCTTTTTCTCTGGATGTATCCTACCTGTTGTCACATTTAAATAGCAGTTTTTTAAACATAGCCTTAAAAAGTTTCTTTCTGCCTCTGCTGCTTGCTCTGCCTTTGCCTGCTGTCATACAGCAGCTCCCTAATCTCCCACTCAAAGTTGGTCTGTAGTTCTGGAGCTCAGCTCAAGAGGAGGTGGCTTGGCAAGCTTCTGCCTTGCTGCTGAAACTGGGGTAGCTCCCTAGCGAGAGCAGAAGAGAACAAAGGAGCCTGTAATGCTACAAGAGGACTACAAGGAAACACAGGAAGGAGCTCATTCTCGTTAGGAAACAAAAAAAAATTAAAAAAAAAAATTTCCAATCCAAACACTGAATTAACATTATTAAGCAGTTTCTCTGTTGCAGCACAGCAGTCAGGGCAGCAGCACAAACAGGCCCCAAGAGGTGCAGGCAATACGGATCTTGTACACACACATGCAAAAATACATAAAACTTACCAGTGCTACTCTGCACTTTTGAAAGCAGAAAAATAACAAGTAGTCTTACCAATTAGACTTTCAAAAGAGCATGAATAACTCATGTTTTCAAAATGAACAAAGTTTCAATGAAGTTAACTGCCTTACTTCTCTTGAGGCTTCTTTAACCTGCACAGCTACTCAAAAACTCACTGGAGACTAGACAAATCATTATGATAAATGAAGACCAATTCAGAAACAATCAGGAAAAAATAAAATCATTAAGATATTGAGCTCTACCTTGAGATACTGAAAACAAATTACTGCTGAAATTCAGAGCTGATGTGGAAGCTCTGCATATTGTGTACTCACATGTCAGGGCTTTGGCAGGCAGAAGGTGCACCAGAAAGCTGTCCCTGCCCACATCACCTATAAATCAACCAGATTCGTATGAGAATGAGAGACCATCCAGTGAGATGCAAATTTCCTGAGACTGCATTTTGTCTTTTTCCTCAGCAAAAGAGGATGAGTTACTGCAAAACCTTGTCGTTCTCTCTCCTGTTTCTACCACCACCATCAGGACTTTGCGAATGAAGACTGAGTGTGTATAGGTTTAATCTCCACTGGGCATTTGCTTTATGCCCCTGACTGTTCTTATAATGCAGACACAGTTAAAGTAACTGCTGACTCCTCTGTCTGGGCATTAGCACACAGGCAGCAGTGACCAGGTCAACAGAGTTATGCACCAGCCAACTATTGTGCCACTTCCAGCGTGAGGCCACTTAAACTGCATCTGCTAATCCCACAGTTTTGCATGCCCAACACAGACAAAGCAGGCAAGGCTGCACCTAAATCCCTCCCTTCCCTACAGATATAAAGAGGACTTTCCTTTCTAACCCCAGGGATTGGAGTCTGTTGTGCAGCTTCATTTGATGCTGTCTTGTTTTTCTTTCTGAGAAAATCAGTGCTTACAATGGGCCAAATAACCTTCCCCCATGCATAAGTACAAGGGAGATTCACAAAACTGAAATGGTCAAAATATAGTCTCATCCCCATTGAATAAGATCTTCCAGTGCTATATAGAAAGCACTGCTGGTAAGAGTGACTTCCCCTGCACTCCCTTCCCTGGACATTCCTGACAGCTAGGGTATATTAAACACTTTAAATTACTAAAACCTCCAGGCACCCTGCAGACAATCCATGCTGCCTCCATACCTCATAGGTCATACACTTAAAATCTGTAACAAAGGCCAGTAACTTCTCAATGAAGATATTCCAAATATCCAATAAAAATGAAAGATGGCATCCAGAATGCTCCTTGTCCTCAGGGAGGCAAGGTCAGCATGGGCCTTCCCTCGCTAAACACACTGTGCTTTCATAACTCTCATTTATACAGACTATATGAAATCACCCGCCTAGGAGATTTAAAACCCACATTTCTTCTTAACCAAAAACATAAGTGGAGTAGAGACACAAAAAGTTCTTACTGGCAAATGATAAAGGCACTCATAGATCTCAATATATGCAGTTTTTAAGATTAAAATGTTCAAAGATCAAGAATTTAAATAACCAGTTACACTACTGACATCAATGAAGTATCCAAATTCAGTTTCTAGATGTTACATGGAAGGACACACTCACAGAGTACACTGTCCTAGTTTTACTAGCATGCCTGTGTTGAGGGGATATCTACATTCACCTAAAGCAATGCAATAGGACTATTTTGAAGTGCAGGGCTTTGAACAATTTTTAATGCTATTGCTCAGCTGCACTTTAACAAGTTATGGAAATAAAGGGGCTTGCAGCAAGCTCAAACAGGGACACACACTTGAGGCATGAGGCTGTACACACATGGCCACATACACACATCTGTGTATTAAACCTCATTTACACAAGATACTACCCATGCAGCATAAATATAAAAAAACACCTAAAAATTGCTTTAGTTTTCAATGGATAAGGCTAAGAAAGTTAAAGAGGTTTGTTCAACTACAATTCTCTCTTCCTCTTCCTTACTAACCAAAGTAACCAATTGTGCCTTGCCATGGAGGAAGCTTACAGAAGGCAATTTCAAAGGGAACAAAAAGAGTGAGGGAGGGAAGGACACCATTATGCAGCTAATGCTCACACTGGCACTGTCAGCAGCAGAGGACAGACATCCTTATGGCAGGATTAGCTCTGTCTGTACCCCCCACCATCCTCCCCCTCTGAAGTGCACGGCTGTGTACAGAGGATAATCTCAGGAACAGGCACCAAAATATTTAGCAAATGTCATCAGTATTGGGAGAGGTGTCATGTTTGCATCATCAATACAGTGGGGAGAGGGAGGGGAAAGGTATTTCTAAAGACCAAGCAGACCATAGCTGGTTAACACACATTTGCAGCATCAAGAACTGGAAGGTGGAAATAACAGCGATGACAAGTTTCACATGGAACAAAAATTAGTTGAATGGTTCATGGAAATACTGTGCATATGTGCACACTTGCCATTTATATCCCTGCATGATTTTGCATGATTGTCCTACTTTTAAAACATTTCAGTCTTTACTGAAACTTTTCCATAATCTAGGCCATCCTTACATAAACCATAAATTTGTAGATGGCTTTTTGCCTTCCAAATTATTATTTTCACTAGTTTTTTGAATAATAAGTCCATGCTTGCAGAAATTTGTCAATTTAACAAGTTGTTTATTAACGAGAGGCCATCAAGGTTGGTTAGTTAAAAAATTCAACAGTCTGGTTTAATTACATCAAGCACAGGAACTGAAGTGGCCTGAATGCACATAAAACACTCTGGGAGCTCATAAACACAGTGTAAGAAAATCCATAAAATTCTAAAGTATTGGTTTGTGTATTCAATGTACATTGACTCACACTACTATTACTTATTATTTGATAGTTTCAGCAAAATGATTGGGATTTTATAAACATAAATAGATAAACTTACCTTCAAAAAAGCATTTGCACAATGGCCAAAAAAAGAAGATAACAGAAAGAAAAAAAACAGATGAGATAAATAAAGTGAGATAATGAGAAATCATTACATTCATCACTTAAGCATCTCGACATTGCATAAATTCTATTTAATATATATAGTAGGCTGGTCCATGTATCTCCATGAGCTGTCCTTTGATTATCAAGGTGAGACTCTTTTGTCCCTTATCCTGAGACAACATTACCTGGAAACATCTGGGTGTAACCTGTCAGACCCACCAGACAGGTAACTAGGGAAAGCAAGACCCCAAAGCATTGGGGAAGTGCAGTTTAAAGTGTCAGTGTCCAGGGGTACCAACACCATCAAGGTGAATGATGCTATCCTGCCATGCACAACACTGGCAAAGTATTCTTCAGTCTTTTCTGCTGAAGACTTTTCCCTAAACAATAAAAACATTTCTGTGAGGAAACTTCTTGAGAAGTCAAAGAAATGGAGAATGCTTCAGCCTAATTGAAGAATTTAGAAACTCAGATGACAGGACTCAAAATACAAAAGCTTGGTGCTTATATTTTAGCAAATTCTGGGAAAAAAAAAAAAAAAAAAAAAAAAAACACAAACAGAGGTAGGAAACAGTACTTCAAACAGATACCCCAAATCCTACAGCCCTAAACATCAAAGAGGTTGAGATATCAAAGTTCTAGACTAGGAGAGACTGGTGCTCATGTTGTTTTGGGGCATGGTGTAGAGGGGATTTTTACTAATACACATTACAGAGACACTAACAGGATCCTGGTAGTAAGGAGTTGCTTAAGACTACAGTAATTACTACTGCAGTGGAGTGGCAGTCTCAGAACTGTTATGCAAATCTCAGTTTCCTGAGCAGCTTTACAGTAAATAGCCAGTATTACATCATTGAAAATGAATGTCATAATTTTGTAGACATTTGTTCTTTAAACTTGTCTTAAAAGAATTCATTAAAAAGACATAAGAAACTGATTGAAAATGGGAAATATAACTTGTTTTGCAGCTAATTCCAATCTAGATTTCAGGAAGATGAGATACTATCTGGCTTTTTCTTGTCCTATGGCTCCCTCTCACTGGAACACATCAAAATCAATTGCATTATTTACACTCCCAAGTATGAATCAAAGTCCAAAAGGTTTTCTATAACAGAGATAAAAGAACAGAGCACAGACATGATCCATCACACAAGTGAAACACAATAAAATTTCAACCCTAGGCAGGACATCTGTATGCTATGCTGCAACACGAAGCTTCCAAAGCCCCCAAAGTCTTTGAAGACTGATGTGGCAATTCAATTTGATGAAAAGGACCATATTAAATTTCTTATATAGCATATACAAAGTGAGTTTATATTTCAGTTTTGGTTTATAATGTTTAATCATAAAACATCTGAATCAGCAAAACAAGGGGGATGGTTCACTACATCAACATGTTTTCTTTTTGTTTGCCATATTTAATAAAGAGCACATTTATGAATCCCCTCTGTGGATTTGAGTCTCTTTGTGGAATTCAGACCAGAAGCGAGGTAGAAATTGAGAAAGGTTTTAATGCAAAGGGATGAGTCATTAAAAGATTTCCCAAATATTTATTTGCCCTACAGAAATCACTTGATGGGTGAAATATGAAGTTGGGTAAGAGCAGAGAAGTCCCCCCACCTCTCCATTTGCAATGCAGGGCTGGCACAAAGGCAGACACAAAAGCTTCAAAGGCTGTGAGGGGCTGTGGGCACATCTTTGCATGTGTATGGGGACAGGAAGGGGGAGGGGAGGATGGCAACACAAATTTTTCAGTCCATACTTTTCTTTTACAAGCACAATGCAAAGACATTACAAAAGCATGTTCTCTTCAGACCCGAAGTGCTATTTGGGAAATGAGTACTATTTCAAACAGTCCCACTATGTTGTTGCAAATAGTCCCACTACTTAATGAAAGGTCCCTTTTTATTACCTCGTGCCCAAGTGACCATATGAAACAGTGATGGGCAAACATTTTTAAGCAAGTTTTTTTTAAATTCAATTTTCTACATCACAGGCAAATAAAGGCAACCTACAATGTGAATTATTTTTGGGGGAAAGGGATGATTTTTAATATAGCAACAACATCAGCCCCAGTCAGGTAATATTACCTTTAACAACACATCATAAAACTGCAGAGCTTTAAAATCTTAAATGCCAGCCAGCAGACACAGCAATAAATACTGATGGTGGGGGGGTGTTGCTTTTAGGGCAACGTTTTTGGCTTGTCTATTAATACCATGAGAGTAGAAGACTGCTCTTCAACACAGCTTTTGAAACTCTTCTCTTGATACTCCTTTGGACATCTGCAGCACAGAAAGGGTACAAGTAACTCATTCTGAAATCTGTTGAATTTTAATGCATTAGAAGCTGACATGCCACAAGGTCTCTATTATTGGTATGCAGTATAATGATTGGTTTTGTCAGGTACTTAATGTGGTGGCAGAAGGAAGTTTTGGACCACGGGTATTTATTTCAGTGGAACGTCCACAAACACAGCCTAGAAGGGAAGTAACCTCCTATGGCCATGGTATTGTTTTAAAATTATCTGCCGACATAAATATGACAGTGTCCCCTATGCACAATATAGTGCTCCTAAAAACATGCTTCCTTAAAAATGTGCATCTTGAAAATGCTTGTGTTTACTATCTTAAAAAATCCAAACAGTTATTAACAATGCTAAAACCAAGAAGGATTTTTAATTTTATCAAATCACATTAAGAATGCTTTTAAGTATTATGCTTTGGTTTACACTTATAGCATCAAATGTACCCTTTCTGCTCTACCACAAGGCCTGAAGGGCACCAGATTAGTCTAACACATCAGCCTGCAAGTGAACTCATTGCTACTGAGCACAGGCTCTGCTGAAATGCTCTCACTATTCTCTCTGCTACCCTCTAGTGAACAAAGAAAAATAAGTTCCAAGTGCCTTTGAATCTTACACTGAATTGAATCTTTAACTGAGTTATTGATCAATTCAGTTTTCCAGTTTCAGACTAAAATAGAGACCTCTCTCAACAGCACTTCTGGCAATTATTTTTCCTGACCTTGTCACTCCGTAAATTGAGAAGTTTAAGACTGCAAACTGCCTTTAAAAACACTTTTTTCTTGAGGAGGTCATGGAATTAGTTGATCTTAAGGTCTTCTTCTCTCTGCATTAAGGACCTTTTTTATTTTTTTTCCAGGGATACACATTGATAAAAGTTTAAAGCATATTTTTCAATTGTAACTTGCTTTGAACCAAGATTTTTTGAAGTTTTTTGCTCATGGTGAGGAACTACTTGTCTTCTTTTTTAGAGGGAATATTGGGAAAGGAGGATGCAGTGGAGAATGAAACATTGGAGAAACTTAGAGAATTTGCAGTAATTTGGTATCTAGTGCCAGACACAAGAAAGGGGTATTTCACTGAACTATTTAAGAAAAGTGACATTCAGGACGTATTGTGAAGGTTACTACACTGTTACTGTTTGCTGTTCCTCTACACCATTTCTAGCTCCTTTCCTGCCTCTTTCTGAGGATTAAACAGATGGTAAACAGAAACTAATGTCTGTGTAACTCACCATCTGGCTAATAGATGCATTTTTGCATAGGCTCATTAGCATGCTTGTTCCATTCCAAATCCTCCATAACAGTTTCCTCTCTGTCTGTATCATCTTGGTAACATAGCTAATAAATGCAAAATGCATATACGAAGTTGCAGTTCATGTGGAACATAATCACAGCTTTTAACTAACCAAAACATCAAAAATGGGACTCAACCCAACCCTCCTGAGCATCAGCTGCATTTGCTGGCTGGTCCACTTTTTGATTATTATTTTATTCTGCTTGAATATCTGCCTTTAATTTACCACTGGTTCATTTTTTACCTGAGATGCTCTCTGCAAAAAAAAAAGCAACCACTTACTTAATCTTTATAATCATTGTTTTACTTAGAGGGAATGGCAAATCATAGAAAAAAAATGCCTTCAAACCTAAGCTTATTTGAATTATAGCTTGGCTAGCTTTTCCCTTTATAATTACCCTGAGATGCCTAAAAGCAAGAAGAAGAATGACAGGGCTAATTTTAGCCTATTCAATAACATTACACAATTCATCAAGAACAGGGTTGTTTTTTTTTTTTTTCTCCTTGACCAGTTCTGTACCCATTTAATAATACTGGTCAGAAAGTTCAAAAGTTGCGTTATTCAAGCTCAGCAAATTGCTGCTTAGAAGTGGCAGTGTCATGACAGACTAAAAGTCAGATAAACACAAGGTCAAAAATACACACAGGTCAGACTGAAAGTGGGATTCAGCAACAGCCAAGTGGAAGTCAAGAACACCAGCACTGTGCATTGCATTAACTAAGGATATGCCAAGGTCTCTCCTCAGCTACTTGTGAATCACCAACTTCAAATGAAAATGGGAAATATTCAGAGGGAAAAAAAAATCTCTACTAACGTTCAGTAATATGTCATCTATGAGAGTTTTAATACAGTTAGATAAAACAGTAAAAGCATGAAAATCTTATGCCAAATATTGGGGAAATGACAGCAAAACCAGTGGACTGGAGCTAGCACAGGATTAGGATGCTTCATCAGCACAGGCAGCACCTGCTCTACAGCCCATCACTGCACCACACTGCAGATGTGGCTCACAGGCACAGCATTTCAGACAGCCCAGACTCAGGGCTGGTTTTACACTGCTACTAAGGTTTCAAAGAGAGGAAGCCACAAGGAGACAAGTTTGTCATTGAGCTGAAATGAGCACAACACCAACACCAGATTTTCGTTGGTTTGGGTACTATGTACTCCAGTACTATGGAGCTAATGGAAAGGAAAGAATAGGGAGAAAATAAGAGTGGAAGAAGCAATGATGGAGAAGAAAGGCAGGGACAAAGGAGGAGAGTATCAATAGAGAATCAAAATTGGTTGATGCACAAAAAATGTTGGTTGCACAAGCCAACAACAGCAAAGCTGTAGATATGCCCAGAAATTTTCAAGAGACAGCATTTCAAACACACCAAGGATATGCTGCAAATAACTTGTTTATCCAGATTTATCTGCATGCAAATACAGCTCATGACCAGTTTTTAGAGAGCTCAACTCAGAAAAGCTTCTTTAGCAAAAATTCTGATATGGACAGCAATGCAATTTCTGACTGTAACTCCAGCCCAGCCACCAGTGAGAGTACACTTCAGTAGTGGTCTGATAGGTTTTGTCCCAGTTTTATTTGGCAAGACTATCACTACTCATTTATACTTGCACATTGACTTGAACATAAAATCATTTTACCTCAGATTTCTGAATTACCTGCATGACTCTAAGAACTCTGGTTTCAAAAAAGAAAACTATAGAGAGAGTTACACTGACTCTGAAGACAGGTGGCTAATTTCAGATCTCTTTCCCCAAGATGTTGCAGACCCTCAGTTCCAAGTGATGATACTGTCAAGTGCTTAGCAGACACAGGTTTTGACCCAAGTCATCTAAGTTTTAGAATTCCCAAATGGTGCACTGGCAAAGTCCTTCAGTTTTTAAAGTGCTGTTCTCAAGGCAACAATGCATTCATTGCCCAATTCCACACTTCAGCAGGAAGTTCTCTTCCAAGCAGAATTTGCAGACCCAGTAAAATAGAAAAGGTAAAAAAAAAAAATCTGGCCTTTTTTGTAATAGCAACCATTCATGTCTCCACAGCTCTTTTCCAGTCCTTTGTACTTCTACATCTGAGCTGTACTTCTTGTCTATGGGCTTCACAGTGTTCTTCAGAAGAAAATGACAGGCAGCACGATAAAAGGGACATTTAAGGGTCCAAGGACCAATTTTTCTTCACTCCAGACAGCAAACCTGTTTCAGCAAGCTCCCATCCATCATCAGTACCCCACACCTGACACGACAGTATTTGGACATAAGACTCACTCTTGCACCAGTATTTGGAAGGCTTCTTTGTGCTGCTAAAACAGCACAAAGAAGCCTTCCAAAGACAAAAACCCCCAACCCCCCAAAATTCTGTATACAAAGCAATTTTTCATTTAATTGAAAAAGAGTTATCTAAACTAACTGCTGTCTGGATCTGTGTTTTTGGTTTTCCAGGCAAGGTTTGGGTAGTGAGGGGGTTATAAGTGTAGCTTCTGTGAGAAGCTGCCAGAAGCTTCTGCTGTGTCTTGACAGAGCCAATGCCAGCTGGTCCAGGACAGACCCACCACTGGCCAAGGCTGAGCCCATCAGTGGTGGTGGTAGAGCCTCTGGGATAAGATATTTATGAAGGAAAAGAAAAAGTTATTGGGCAGAAGTAATTTTTCAGCCAGAGGAGGAGTGAGAATATGAGAGCAACAACACTGCAGACCCCAAGGTCAGTGCAGAAGGAGGGGCAGGAGGTGCTCCAGGTACCAGAGCACAGAATCCCCTGCAGCCCCATAGTGAGGACCATGCTGAGGCAGCTGTGCCCCTGCAGCCCACAGAGGACTGGAGCAGGTGAGTGCCTGAAGGAGGCTGTGGTCATGTAGGAAGCCCAAGCTGGAGCAGGCTCCTGGCAGGACCTGTGGGAGACCCATGCTGGAGCAGGCTGTTCCTGAAGGGCTGCACCCCATGGAGAAGACCTCATCTGAGACCCACACTGGAGCAGTTCCTAAGGAACTGTAGCCCCTGGGAAGAACTCACGTTGGAGAAGTCTGGGGAAGACAGACTCCAGGGGGAGGGACTGTATGCTGGAGCAGGCAAAGGACTCCTCTTCCTGAGGAGGAAGCAACAGCAGAATCAGCATGCAATGAACTGACCATAATCCCCATTCCCCATCTCCCTGCACTGCCAGGAGATGGGAGGTAGAGAATTGGGAATAAAGTTGGGCCTGGGAAGGAGGGAAGGGTGGGGGAATGTTTTTTTTTAAGATTTAATTTACTAATTTTTCCTTACTTGTAGTCCTACTCTGATCTTTTGATTGACAGTAACTTCAGTTAATTTCCCCAGATTGGGTCTGTTCTGCCTGTGACAGTAATCAGTGAGTGATCTCTCCCTGTCCTTACCTCAAGTCATGATGTCTCATTGCATTTTCTCTCCTCTGTCCAGCTGAGAAGGAAAGTGATAGAACAGATTTGGTGGCACCTGGCCTAGCCAGGGTCAACCCACTAGAGGCTGCTATCACAAATAGAGTGCACCTTTCTCAGCATTATTAATCTGGACTCATTAAAGGTCACCAAATAATTCTGCATTGGGGCAGAGGCAGTACATACAAAATGGGCCTTCTGAGTATAAATCCTTTCAAGAGCTGATGATGTGCAGTTGATACAGGGGCAATGCACAATTCTGAGGTCTTCAGCAGGGATCGAGAATATTTAAATCAATGAGTTTAATCAATTGGCGCATGTTCACAAGAAAAAATTCAGGAAAGGTGTGGCTTACATATGACATTTTGAAATGCCCATCCCAGGTGGGGTTTAGAACAAATACAAAAGGATAATTACTATCTAATTAGAATATAAAGTTATGACATTGTAGTCTGCACTTAGCCTGATAATACTGGAGATACAAAGCAAGCACCCACTTAATTATTTCAAAACTTGAACAATACAGAGATGAAGAAACATTTTCTAGAACTAAGAGTCATCTCAGTAGAAAATTCCACTTTTTTTTTTTATTTATTTATACTTTAAATCATCAACATTCCAAATCGGGAGTAACAGAAGTGGGGATTTCTGAGGCAGAAAATAAAACAATTAAATGGGATTTTGGCTAAATTAAAGTATCGTATATGATAAAACTAAATTTTTTATTTCAGCTGATTTTAACTTCAAGGAGCATACACACAAAATAAAAACAGCAGTACAAATCTAGAAACCTCATGCCACCTCATACCACCTTGCAACTGGTATTTTTAGTGTAACACAACGCTGCTTCTCTTTCCCTCCTCACTGCTCCCCCCCACCACAAAAGAAAAAAAAAATCCAAAGCACCACTGAAATACTACCTTTCCAACAAGGAAATTTGATTTTTACCAAACAGCATTTTCCAGGAGAAAAAGAACAGCATGAAAAAGGCCCTTACCATCGCTTTCTCCAAAGCTATTCCTGTGGCAATGCCAAGGAGTGTGCCAGGCTCTTTGTCAGACAGCTCTGTTAGAACCTTCCACTCTCTGTCTCCTACCAGGGTAGCCCCTGTTAGAACAGACACAAAGCATGCTGCCTACCTTTTGCTTCATTCCCAGCTTGCTGCTTAATTACTGAAGCCATCTGGAAATATTATGATTATAAATTTGCAGAGGGAATTCTGGTGGTTCTTTCCATCTAATTCCTTCAGAAAAGTTTATGAACTATTATTGTTTTTCTGTTCAAGGATTTCAAATGTGGGGATTTTTTAGAATACAATAAGCCAAATTCAGAACCACTCCAGACAGAAGTCCTGCCAAAAGCAACATCCACAGACTGAAAAATGTTCACCACCCACCAGGAACAGTGCAGAGTCCATCCCAAACCAGTGTGACAGGCTGAGCAGCAACCCAACTTCTGTCTCTCAAAACTCTGAGCTAGTAAACCTACAGGACAGGGTCAAATACTTTGCACAAGATCAGGTAGGTGGCATCAGTCACTCTTTCTTCATCCACCAACATCTTTACCTCATCATAGATGGCCACCCATTTTAGGCCAGGAGTTATTTGCCCTTAGTGAAGCCATGTTGGCTGTCACAAATCGCTTTCCAACTTTCCATGTGCCTCAATATAGTTTCTAGGAGGATCTGCTCCATGATCTTGACAGACACTGGGGTGAAACTGACAGGACTGTAATTCCCTGGGTTTTCCTTATATTCCTTCTTAAAATAGGCATTATGTTTTCACCTTTCCAGTCAGTGGGAACATAACTGGACTTCTCGAATACGATGGAAAATGGCTTAGGCGCTTCATCTGCCAGCATTTCACCAGATCTCATGGACATGTGCACTTTCAAGTTCCTTAGGTGGTCTAAAGCCTGATCTGCTTCTAGAGCAGGTGGTTCCTCATTCTCCCAGCGCACACTTTTCCCTTCAGCAATTTACAAAGTATGGCTGGAGTACCTGCCAGTGAATACTGAGGCAGAAATTGAGTAGCTCAGCCTTCTCCAAATCCCAGGTAACAAGGTCTACCATTTCTTTCCAGAAAGGGCCTACTCTTCCCCTTATCTTTCTTTCACCACCATGTATATAAAAGTTTTTCTTGTTGCCCTTGATGCCCCTGATATCCCTGATCAGCTTTAATTCTATCTGGGCTATAGCTTTTCTAACCAAATGCCTGGTTGGGCAGATAATCTCTCTGTATTTATCCCAGGCTGCCTGTCCTTGCTTCCACTCTCTAGAAGTAGGCTTCTTTTTTGTGTTTGAGTTTGTCCAGGAGCCTCTTGTTCATCCATGCAGGCCTACTGGCATCTTTGCGTAACTTTCTTTTTATTGGGATGTATTGATCCTGAGCTTGGAGGAGGTGATCCTGGAATATTAATCAGCTTCTGTGAGTCCCTTTCCCCTCCAAGGCTTTATCCCACAGTATTTTACCAAGCAGATCCCTGAGGAGGCCAAAGCCTGCTTTCCTGAAGTCCAGAGCAGCGAGCTTGCTGAGCCTCCTCCCTGCTGCCCCAAGGATCTTGAATTCCATTTTATGGCCACTGCAGCCCAGTCTTCCCTTTGAGCTTCACCTTCTGCATCAGCCCCTCCTTGTTGGTGAGATCAAGGTTACACAGAGAATCTTTACTTGTTGGCTCCCCTATCACTTGGAGAAGGAAGTTATCAACAACACATTCCAGGAACATCCTGGATTGTTTATGTCCTGCTACATTGTCCCTCCAACACCTCCTGGGGAGGTTGAAGTCTCCCAGAAGGACTAGGGCTTGTGAATGTGAGGATTCTGTGTGTCTGCTCCTATTTGTCTATAGGGACCCTCATCCACTCAGTCCTCCTTGTCAAGTGGCCTGTAGCAGACCCACACTGTAATGTCACCTGTCCCTTCCCTCTCTTTAATTGTGACCCAGAGCTCTCAGTCAGCTCCTCATCCATCCCCACGCAGAGATCCATGCATTCCAGCTGGTCATTACCATAGGGAACAACACTCATTCTTCATCTCTGCCTGTCCCTCCTAAACAGCCCAATTCCTTCCATTCCAACACTCCAGTCATAGGAACCATCTGACCACTGATGACAACCAGATCACAGCCCTGCAGCCTTCCCACATCTCTAACTCCTCCTGTTTATTCCCCATGCTACGTGTGTTTGCACAGATATTTAACATGGGCCCCTGATGAAGCCACGTTACTGACTGCAATGGCAGCAATTCCTTTGTCCTGTTCTTCAGGTGCTCTCCTGCTGATCTGTGTGATCCCTCTCCAGGCTCTGGGCATCTCCTGCTGGCACTGGTATCAAACTGGTAGGAGTGGAATAGATTGTGGTTCCCCTCCCTTGGCAATCTTTGTTTGAAGCCCTCTTCACCAGCTGGGCAAACCTATGATGAAATATTGCAGTTCCTTCTCACCACAAAGACATTATTATTCAGGTGCTTGTACAATACAGCAACAGCTTATCTGCTGCAGATAAATCTCTCCATCTCTTGTGATTTTAAAAGGACAGCCAAATGGATTTCTCCACAAAGCTCCTCCTGTATTTTAAGTAGAAATCTTCTGTTCTCAGACTGGTGGGAGCTGGTACAAACCTGCACCTTACCCTGGCAATATGAACTTTGCACCTTGCACACTGCTATTACCAAGAGCCTCACAGGAAACAAGAAGAGTTCTGCGTAGTTTTGCTGCCTATCAACAGTTTAAAGCATAAGCATCTTCAATCCAGCACCTTTACCTTTGTTTATCAAGAAGAGTATCTAATTGTCCCAGATTGCCACCGACCACCACCAACATTTCAGAAAATAAAACTAGCCTTAACCATAAACATACTCAAACAAGCCACAAACTTACCATAGCTTTTCAAAATTTGCCGTCACTGATATGCCAGGGGAAACGCAAGGAGAACTCCACAGCTCTCACCAGCTCAAATTCAAAGGAGAGAGAGAACAGCAATAGCATGGAGCAGGCACGGGCACATCAGGGCAGGAAGCAGAGATGCTCCTTCTTGCCTCACTGGGATGTAGCAACTTCCAGTGATTGCAGCCTAGCCCTCCACCAAACTGGTTTGTGCCCTGAAGGGTATGCCAGGAAATTAAAGGCTTGTCATACACTTCTGCTGGGGCAACATGCTTACATACAATTTTCAGCAATACATATGTTCAGAGGATACATATACCACATGAGTCTTTGTTACACAGATGTGAATAAAACATCATGAATATAAAACTAAGAAACTCTCCCCTCCAGGCACTCAGCCTCCTGTAGGCTGTAAATATGCACTGTTAATGCATGGCTGTTCTATAATAGTTTTCCAGGAAAAAATCATTAGAATTATACATATTCAAACCACTCACAAAAAAAAAAAAAAAAAAAAAAAAAAAAAAAAAAGCTTAAATTAGGAGCAGAAAAATAAAAAGACAATTTAGATGGAGAGAGAAAACTCTTTACATGGAATACACACATGTAACTCCTTTAAAAAAAATCCTATCTCTTGAGCTTCATGAATTGTTTAAAACTACCTTCAGTTAATATATTGATTTTAGTTACTGTGAGACAATTATTAAGACAACTTTTTAGCTCAGTAAAATTCTCTCTTGGATCCCTAAGTGAGCTCCAGAAATTAAGGAAGTAAACTGAGTTCCTACCTTACTGCTTTTAACAAGATGTGGAAACCCTTCTCCTAAGAACTCTTTTCATCCACCAGGCCAGGATGTCATCATGACTTCTTGTGCCACAGCTGCACTGACAGAAATCCTCAGCCTTGCTCCTTTTTCCACATAAAATGAACAGAAAATACAGAGAAGTAGAAACCACCAGCCCCAGGAAGGACAGCTGCAGGGACTCTGTACTGCCCTTTGCAGAGTGGGGCTGTGGTGGGTGATGGAGAGGACCAGTGTTTGCTGTGCTCCGAGACAAATCACAGATCCCTCACAAATCAGTGATTTCCAAATGTGCTGCTGTGTGTGGGGAGAGTAACAACACTCAAATAATACAAAAAGCTATGCAAACCATGTTGGCACCACCAGACAGGCCTAACAGCCCTGCCTCCCCTGGAGTGGGACTTCTTATTGTGTTCCTTTGTCATAAAATTATAGATTCATAGAATAATTAAGGTTGGAATCTAAGATCATAGAGTCCAATTTTTAACCCAGAACCACTGTGCTCACCAGTAAACCATGCAGAATGCAACAGAGTCAGCCTGAAATCCAGAACTGGCAAAACCCATCATCTCTACAGTTCCACACAGAGCAAGGTCCTGTAAGCATCATCCACCATTTATTCCTGCCAACACTGTACATCTCTGTGCTTTCTTTCTAGATATGAAGCAAATTCCAAAGCCTTTGGAAAATAGGAAGTGATTTACATAAAGTATTAATGCCTCTTGATGCAACAGTATTCAGTATTTTACTCCTTATTGCTTCACATCAATCACAGTCTCTTAGATTTCAGAGGAATGTTTGCCCAGTCACTGTGTAAAGCCAAATATTAAAAAAAAAAACAAAACTGCTCATTTCTTGATGGAAATTAATTATGTATTTATTAGCTCATAGTCTGGTGGATCATGGGTATTTTGGAATAAACTAAAATTTAAAAAAATCATAGACTACATTTTGCATGCAAAACTGGCAAATTCTACAATTTCTATCCTCAGTTATAAAGATGAATAAAAAATCTTCTAATCAAACAAAGTAAGTCAAAAGCTTTCCACAGAATTTCTCATAAATGTAGTCAGGTTACTATTAACATTATATATCACTTTATAAAATTATGAGACACATACAGACTGCTGTTCTTCAGCAAGTACTTTTTGCCAAAATGGACTTTCATCTTCTCTTCCATAATTACTTCATGTTTAGATACAGGTGTCCAGAGGAAAAACCTATACCTGAACAGAAAAATGTATCAGCTACAGGTTTTACATTATTATCCTTAAGAATTCAGTGAGGAACTAAAAATTACATAATGATGAAATTACTTTGCCAAGGTTATGCACAATGGGCCTGGAAAAAAATTGGAATCAAACCTTTAATCACCAGAGCCTACTTAACTACAAAAGTAAGACTTTCACTATCTTGAATATGGGGAAAAAGAAATTTAAGTCAAAATTCTTTCATAACCCACTAGAAAGGTATAACATAGTTGGATACTGAAAAAATAAATCACAGTTTACATGCAGTGCTATGCCTATTTTGCCAATATTGACATATGTCCACTTTGCTAATACTGCTTTTTCTGTATTTTAATATTAATATATAACAACTTTATTCAGATTTGCTGTATAATAACATCTTTCTCTGAAACTGGACCAATTTTTAATATATTTTAAAGTACTTCTTTCAAGTAATAAAAATTTGTCAAGATTCTTTCAAGAATAAAAACTGTTTCTGTAATAAAAATTTGTCTGAAATTTACTCCAGCTTCTCCTAACTCAAAAATATCAGCCTCTAATGCTATAAAATCCAAGTCTAGTGTCAATGCCTGGTTTATTTTAGTTTTGTGTGTCCCACTTTCAAACCAAATGCTTCTAATGAGATTAAAAGGGGAAAAAAAATCAACTAAACAGAACAACTCACCTGGGCCTCTTAGAAGATCATTTCAAATCTATATAAAAAGCTTGCCTAGGACAGTTTTAGCATTGAGGAATAACATATTGGCCACGAGAGCCTGTGGTTTACTTTAGTACTGGGATAATGAAAAAAGCAGAACAATAAATAAATGATCATTTTTCTCCACTTTCACCAGTGTTGCCAGGTATGTTAAACAATGTTAAAACAGCCTGAACTGTGTAAACCTCCATTCCTCAAAAATTGTGAATAGTTTCTCCATGCTGGAATGTTTTACTGATTCCTCTTAAGTGATTTGCAAGGCTGAGTAGAAAAACAGAAATATCTTCTCTGTTTTTCAAATGAGGATCATGATCTCTGTGAGGTACCTTAGGAACCAGCACTGAGAGAGGATCAGAATGGGCAGTGGTTGCTGCAAGCTTTGTTTGAGTCCAAACAATCAGATTAAGATCTTTCTTTGTCATTGATGATAACAAATATGAGGGTGTTAGTTCCTTCCTTGCTCATCAGTGTGAAGGGATCTTCATATATCTGCAAACAATTCACAGCCATATTTCATGAGCTCTGGAACTGAAAGAGTCACTAGCAAATAAGGCTGCTGCTGCACTGGTTCAGCTCTATTAAAAGAAATAAATATCAACACAATACAAAATCCCACACTTGTTTCAGGGACCATATACAATTAAAAGCAGTATGATTATTCTTCACTGGGAAAATGTTATGGTCACTCAGATCTGTCTAAATGCTAAAAAGTGACATTACTACTAGAAATAGAGACTTAAAATTAATTTTAATAACATCTATATTTAAACTCCAAAATAGCCACACACTACAAAGCATTTATTTCATAGTAAGCTCTGCAACCAAACAAAACTTAATCCCTTATCATGGAACTACTTACCAGCCTACCAAGCCTTTAGGAGTTCTACATTAAAATGCAACTTACAATCTCAAAAGCCAACACAAGGAAATGGGAATTCTTGTTTACAGAATGTTATAAGGCAATTTAAACCCATGTACAAAGATTATGCTTTACTCAAGACTAATCCCCCTTTCTGTTTTGGAGCAAACATTCCCAGACCTCTGGTGGTTTAGGACACACCAGAGGATGTCCTAAGACAGCTCAAGGCTTTGCCTGCCATCAGCACAGGTGCTGCTGTAGGAGTCTGACCTGCCCCACAGTTGTTCCTGGGACACTCTGACAGTGTTGGTTGTGTATCTCAAGGCAGACATACAAATTTCTGTGTGTGTCTATCTCAACCTCCTCACCTCAGGTGACAGTAATTATGTCATAGGATAATCAAAGAGGAGGAAAATGACTGTGAAGGATTCACCAAGCTCAGTAAACATCCTTCCTTCTATTGTCCCCAACTCCTAAATGCACAAATTACTCCCACTTACAGCCTTCCTGTGTCAGTGGAAATCAGATACTTGAATTAAGCTATTTTCCACCAACCCCTACTTAACCTACTCACAGCCTGTCTGCTACACAGCACCTAAGGCAGCCTGGACTGACAAACTCCTCTGCAGGCAAAGGTTTCTCTTGCCACAGAATCATTCATAAGGCTGGTGCTGAATGGAGCCTTCAAGTGTTTCCAACTTAAAAGCCCTTATGGGATGGGAGCATCTTTTAAACAACATAGAATCTAGGATTTAGAGAGTAATAACTCTCCCTGAGGTTAGCTCAGCTGGTAAGAGCAGGGTGCTAATAACACCAAGGTCACCTGTTCAGTCCCTTCATGGGCCATTCCCTTCAGAGCTGGAGTTGATGATTGTTGTGGGTTTCTTCCAATACAGAATATTCTGTGACTCAGGTGAGATCTTTATCTCCTGTAGTGATGCAACAGCTCCTTGCTGCCACTGACTGGAAGCTAACTATCAAATAAATTACATTTTTAATGTCACAGTACTTATTCTTTGATTTTTCCTGGACACCAATTCACCATCATACTGAAAAGACTGAGAATGCAATTTATAAACAGAGAACTGGCCAAGACAACCTCACACAACGTCACCATTCACATCACTATTGGTAAAGTTAGAATGAGTAGCAATTCACATATTGTTTCTTTGCCTAAAATTCTTCCTACACAGATAATTTAACCCTTCCTTAGACACCCTGCCTCTCTGCTGGGCTTTGAAATTCAACAATAATAAAGTCTTGACCTTAGGTGTATGCCTTCTTCATGTTGTGAAGTTTCCTTCTAGATTTTGGGAGACATAAACATTTACAAACCCTCTCATGCCTTCTCAAAAACACTAGAAGCAGTTTGGCACAACTGAACACAAATCCCTTCCCACAGTCAGGCCTTGCCACCTCTCTGCTCTAGTGAGACAGAGCTCACCCTGGCAGCTGATCCCACTTTCTGGAGGATAAAGGACACAGACCAAGAGATGGGATGTTTGTACAAAGCTTTAACTCAAACAGCTCATGGCAGCAATGGAGAAGTCACCTGGGAGAGAGCAGCTTCTTTCCAAAGGGAGGGCAGACTAAGGAGCAGTGTAAACATAGGTCAGAAAAATTTCATCTCCCAAATCATCTTCCCCAGTCCCCACTGCTCCCTTTGTCCCTCAGCTGCAAGGTCCTGGGTGTGTTCAGCAAGATATTTTGGGCAGGATTTCCATCACTTGCAGCCTCACAACAGCACCCAGCTGTGGCAGGGACAGGGTTGCTAGAGCCCTGCTCCTACCTCCACCCACATTTTAAAGCTAATGCCTGATTCAGAAAATGGTATTCTTTAAGAATGCCAGAAAGTTCATTTATATGTGATTATAGTTTTCTAAACTCCTTAAAATTCAGAAGTTGGAGCTAATTTCAACATTAATTGCCTAAATATTCAGCCAAATTGCTTCCCTGCTCCCAAGTGAGAGGTAAAAAAACAGACTCATCTCAAGGTTTGCAAACATAATTGCTTTGGCATCCATAGCTGTGAAGTAGTGACAGCTCCTCATAACATAAAATTTATTTGAATATTCAAAAGTTTGACTTCAGAGATCACTGGAATTAATGTAGTTTTCCTTTTTTGGGGCTTTTTTTTATTTTGTGTTTGGTTCTATTATGAAGTAAACTGGACGTTATGCAAATTTTGCCTAAATAATAGTTACACAGAGAAATTACATACACAAACACAGATAAGCCCATCTCATCAACAAAAGTTATTAGAAACTCAGGCTGCAAGACTCAGATGCAGGAAGCAGGTTAACATTTACTTTTAGGTGCTCTTCTAAAACCAATTACTTCTCAAGTTCATTTCCATCACTTAAATATAATTTCTCCACCTCCCGAAACAGCTACAAGTGGTGCTTCCCCACACTTTATTTAGCACTTGGCCATGAAAATAGAAGAGCAAAAAATGCACACAGCTTATTTTGAATAGGATTTTAATTAATAATTATATCCCTGTTAGAAAATATTCCTATATGTAATATTTAATAAACTTTCTTTCATCTATTTGTATGTGACTTCTGTCAATCATAAACACAACAACCCTTTTTTAAGAACAGTAAAAGCTGTAATGGTTGACAAGCACATAAGAACGGACCTTTTGTGTACACCTGCTCCACATTTCTGCTTCAAAGAAGGAAAAGTGAAGAGTTTTCTTCTGCACAAAAATATATTGTAAACAGTGCCATTGTCTGACAATTTTGGCAGGTATAATTTTGCAAGAAAAGCAAAAATATCTTAATATATCTTTAAAGAAATCCCAGACTTACATGAATGTTCTGCTATGTTGAAAACTTTATGATAATTTGAGGCTGCTGTGCATATTTCCTACAGAAGAAAAGTGTGTATATAGACATATTTATTTAATTCGAGTCCTAACCAATTAGCATCTCCTCTTCCATCTCCCTGCCGCTGGTTAAAGCATCACTTCTTTTCCCTAACCTGCACTACACACACTTAACAAAGCTGTGGGTGCCTAAATGTTCTCCCACTTGCCATGTTAGAATCGTTTTTAGCGGTGTAGTTGACGACTGAATGCCTGTAATTCCCTAGCATGTCCTAGGGCAGTTTCCTAAACGGTGCCATTATCCCGACAAGTCTTCAGGGACAGGGCTAAACAAGGTTTAAAATGTTATCTACACGGGTCCTTCGGGTTTCTTGAAGAGTTTTTCTAGTTATTTGGGTGCTTAATATCAATGGGGAAAAGTGCTTTGATTCTTTTTCATTTGGCATTATCTTTCCACCACCATGTATTCTCCACAACTAACAAAGTTATTGCCCACTTTAATTTGTAGAAAACCAGCAATTTTTTATTACCTCTTGTATCTTCTAAAAATTTCTATAATTAATTTCATAACACCACCTTTCACAGAACATTTTTTTCCCTGAGCACTTCCAAAATTACTATTAGGAAGGCTCTTCTCCCTTATTATATGTTTAATCTTTATAAAACATTACCTCCACTAAATTTTACAAGAGTACTGTAAAACATTTAAGAAATGGAAAAAAGAAAGAGCAAGTGCCTCACATCAGGCTCCACACGATGCAAAATGCCCTGGAGTCAGTTTGTTACATTAATTATACAAATATTTCAAGTTTACAGGAGTCATTTTTTCAATTTATTTTACTTCTATTCACCACCATCTTATTCAAAATGACAGCCCTTGCATGTCTCACTGTCTCCGTAAAGGGAAAAAATTTGCAACTACAAAAAAAGCTGTACAAGTTTTTTTTCTCCCCCTCCTTGAAAATGCACTGCAGAACTACTCTGAACATCTGGGCATGAAAGGGAACTGGAATGGTTTTTGTAGTAAAAACAGCTCAGCAGAGTTACTTTGTCTTCATTTTTGTCTTCTTTACAAACTGATAGAAATGGGGATTGCGTCTTCAGTCTTGGGGATGCACAGTACATGAACACTAAAAAAAAAAGAGTGACTCCTGCTTCTGCTTTTGATTGAATTTGTGGAGTTATTTCAAAATAATAGGGTGAACCACAACTTTTGGCCAGACTTTTGGTACCTAAGTGAGAGTCTGGCCATTTAAGATTAAAACCTGTCAAATTATTGAAAATTACAATCAAGAGATAATTTGGGGTTAGAATTCTGGCAGAAATAGAAATGCTTCTTTGAAAGACATCTGCACCTACAGGAGTTCCTGTCTGTATTTTGGTTACATAGATCCCCTTCTCAGCAAGCAGGGGTTGGTGGGGTCTTGGAAGAACTGCTCAGAGTTGGAGCTGAGCAGAAGGCTCACACTATGGGGTGTCAATGCTGTGCTGCTGTGAAGACCAGAAACACAGAAATCCTGCACAGCACATAATATCTGTTCTTTTCCAAACTCTGCAACAAGCATCTGACAACCTCCCATTGGAGAAATCTGTTTCCTGTGTTTGCCTGCTAACTTTGATGAAGATGCTTCTATAACTTTGTAACATGTCAGATCAGAAGAACAAGCAAGATTCCAGTCAGTCACAAAGCAAACTGACATCCCAGATACCATCTAGCCAGAAGGAACATCAGTGTAATTTCAGTCTGTAAATTCCAGATTTATACAGTGGTAATGAATAAAATTCCTTGCCCATATTTGATTTTTTTTAAGGTAAAACTTCCTCTTTGCCACATTTTCATATCTACTGAGACCAATAAAATCACTAAGTGAGAATTAGCAGTTAGATCTCCAGGTACAATAGAGAATCACTTTTTAGATTCTCTGTTCTGGTTTGAAGAAACACAAATAATAAAAAACTTAAGAAATAAAAATGGAAAATTGAATATGGATTCTAGACTTAGACGGCTGCATTTTTCCCCCACATAAGACTACTCCTAGCATATCTCAGTTAATAAAACAGAGATAAAATGTGGGGGAAAAACACTATTCCTATAAATTTAGTGATACCATATCATAATTAATAGAAGATAAGGTGGTTAATACTCAATTAATTAATAGCCTGGTTAATAATAAAGAATAACTATTATTGGTAAGTAGTTAAGAAGCTGGTGAGACAAATCAGATATTTCTACACTTCATATTTAGACATTTTAATTTTCCTCATTCAGGAAACTTCCCTTGACTACATGATAAAACCAACCACAGCTAATAATATCATTTAAGAGTTAACAGTCTGACTCTGAAAATTAAATTACGAAATTAATTTTATTTTTGTAGCAGAATAATTTCTTCATTAAAACACATTGTTGACTTAAGGTGAAAATTGATTAAATATGTAGTTGTATAATACAATTAAGAGATCCCAAGCCTATAAATGAAACACTAAAGCTTCCAAAATACTTTAAGGAGATCAAAATATTACCATGAGACAGAAATCCACAAATTATTGCCTTATAACTACCAGAATAGTATTACTTCTTTTCATAAGATTACAGATTAAATTAAATTTGTCCAAACTAATTTTTTACCTACAATAGGTTGCCTTACCCATTTGAATGGGATTTTGGAAGGTGATTTAAACATTTCCTATTCTTAAGCTTTTAACATTAAATTTGATTTATAAGGTAACAGATAGTTAAATGCATTTCAAGAGGATTCTTTGACCTAATTACAATGTTTAGTGAACTGTGGTATTTTTCTCCCCAGTTATTTATTGGTTTCACAGCAGATGCTCAATCAATTTCGTTCCTGTTGATAGAAGGATTTAAATGTCTATCTTGTACATATTCTCAAGTGTTAACAATGATCTAGAACATGATGAACTATATTAATTTATTTCTATTTTATCTTGAACTACTAAATGAATGGAAAGATGAAAAAGAAAAACTGTAACTGCTAAAGTGGTTTCTGGAAAGTACCCAACGAGGAAAGGCCACTGCCATGAACTTCAAATAATAACCAAGCAACATGGGGCAGCAATGAAAGCTGTAGGCAGATAAATACTGGCAAGCAGAGAAAAAAGTGAAGCCCCTTTGCCATTTAGCTGAAACACCAGGTCAGCCTCCCAGCTGGGCAGCTGCTCAGAGCTCTCTCCTGAGCACTGGAGAAATTCCCAGATGGGGATTTGCTCCACAGCCTTCCCTGCAGAGTCCAGTGCAGGAGGCATTGTCAAGCTCATCCACTGGACTGCTGCTCCCAAAGCAGCATTGAGCAGGAGGCCACAGCAGCACTGTCACCATGCCCTGTCTCCATCCTTGTCCACAGCCTTCAGTGGCTTCAGCACTCTGGGGCTCTGCAGGAAACTCAAGATCATTTTCCTTCCCAGATCTAGGGATCCCTGTTTCTCTATGCCTGCCCTAATCATGACAGTACAGAGCCCTTCTCAGTACTCTTCCTGTACATTAATTATTTAAAATATTCAACAGACAACTCATATAAAATGTATTTTCCTCACTGAGATCAATACAGGATGTCCTGCAGCTGAGAGGTTCAATTCATGACAAGAGGGTGCTACACTTGGGCTTTTGGGCACGAAAAAGAGATATATATATATGAATGTAACTAGAGGCACAATGTAAATTAAATCTGTATTTGCTCATAAATAAACAAGGCAGATGTGCTAGAGGTGTCAAAGGCAGGGTGAGAGGAAGGCATAACAGAACAGCCTTCATAGAAAATTATTTCATTTTAGCCATCCATGAAACATATTAACTCCCTTAGAAATCTTTTCTTCTGTGCCTCTCCTGCAGAGAAAGCAAAGACAAAACTAGGAGGAAGTATCCCAAAAAAGAATACAAGTACAGCCCACATTTATTACAGAAAGTGGAGTCACCAGGTACAACCCAAGCTGCCACGTGGAGAGAACAGACAGCATAAATCACCTTCAGTTCCTACTTTGAGTAAATCACTCTCACTCATCTTGACCTCCCCCAAATTTGTTTTGCAAAGCCAGAGTTATCCATCAAGTGATCTATTCTGAGCAAGCTGAAGAACAGCCATACCTGCACATTCAGATAGCTCTCTCCAGAAAAGTCATGTTACTTTCCTCTTGTCAGTGGTCCAGCACAGACTCATGAGCTCCCAAACTCTTCCAGAACCTGGTAAAAAGTTACACCCAGGAGGTTAAAATAATGAAAGTTTCCTATGCCAATTGCTGAGGTCAAAAATATTTCTGTGTGTCACAGAACTACTGACTGATGCTGACACAACTTGTACCTAACCATCCTTGAAACATTTACTGGGCTAAACTTTCAGCATAATGATTTTAAATATGCATTAAAAAAGATGTTGTAACAGTTCATCAACAGCTCCATAACAGAATGTGAAACACAGGAAATGAGAAGTTCTTACTTTTCAAGAAATTCTCATGAAATGAGAAGTTCTAAACTTCTTCAAACAAGAAACAGACCTTCATCTCTATTTTGTGCTATAAGAAATACGTAGCACACAGCAGAACACAGCTTAGCTCACCACTATAAATATTAAATTGCAGGTCTCTGGTCAACATTGTCAGAGGAAAAAAAATAAGCCACACTTAGAACATGAGATGAAAACAATTCTTCTTTTGTAAGGTATGAAACTAATAACCCTCAGGAAGTAAGCTATGTTTCTGAAAGGAAGGACATGAAAAAGAGCCCCTCTTCCCCATGTTCTCACCCACTGAATTCCTCCCTCTTCAGAGAGTGACAATTTCCTATCAGAGTACATGTTCAGGTACAGAAATCAAAGTACAGGCAGTTTCAATTCCACCAAGATGCTGCATTTGAAACCTGTGGTTAGCACATTTTTTCCAACACTAGGTTTGCTTCAGAAACTTCTGTGCAGAAAATATATGGCAAAACAGAAAATTCTCTTGGAAATACAATTTGCATTTGAAGAAAGAAAAAGTAGTCCACAGACATGCTGCCATGTAAATTTTATATATGTGTGTATATATATATACACATACATAATATATCTTTGAACTCTGTGTATATATATATATATATGCTAACATATTTGAAACCTATACTTAGGGGGTTACTTTCTCCTGGACTCAAAACTCTTTACCTTTAGTTAGGAGAAAAAAGAAAAAGATGTTTTCATTGTAGTGTCATGTAGATTTTCTGCTGCATCCAGTCTGTATGGTATTTCTTCCTAAACTAAAACTCTTTTTTTTTTTCAGGCTATTGTCTAAACACAGACTCTGTGTTACAGCTGGGATTGTTTTCTACAAATGAATTCTGCTACTGCTACAGGAAGAGACAAAAACTGTTATTTGGAGAATGACCAAGTTGCAACTATTGCTTCAGTTTGGGGTTTTTTTTGTATTTTTCCTTCCGTTCTTAGCTCAAGCTGTTTAGAGCAGAAAGTACTCTTCTTCAAAACAAAATCCAGATTTGAGGATGGGTAAAAATTACTGTAATGTCTGAGTGTGTGGGCATCCTTACCACTCCTAGTCTGCTCTTGTGAGACTAACAGGAGCCTCAGAATAAAAAGGATTTCGAGGTGCTGCAGTGAGTCCAGAGGAGGGACACGAAGATGATCAGAGGGCTGAAGCCCATCTCCAGTGAAGACAGTCTGTGAGAGGTGGGGTTGTTCAGCCTGGAGAAGAGAAGGCTTCAGGAAGACCTTAGAGCAACCTGCCAGGACCAAAAAGGGGGTCTAAAAAAAGCTGGACAAGGACTTCTACATAGGACATGCAGACATAAGAAAAGGGCTTTAAACTGAAAGAGGGTAGGATTAGATCAGATATTAGGAAGTGTGAGGGTGGTGAGGCACTGAACAAGTTGCCCAGAGAAGTTGTGGATCTGTCCCTGGAAGTGTTCACAGACAGGTTGGATGGAGCTTTGAGCAACCTGGTCTACTGGAAGGTGTCCCAGCCCATATCAGGGGAGCTGGAACTGGGTAATCCTGAAGATCTCTTCCAACCCAAACCATTCTTTAAGTCTAGAAGACTATTATTTCATAACCAGTAGTGCACAGCTCTTGGCAACATCAGAAAGTATCTGGGTATGCCCAGTAAAGCATACTTCTTGCAGCCACCTCCATTTCAGACAGATCTCCATTTAGCAATTCCTGTGATTGCCCCTTCTGCAAGCCAGTGTCTTCTCCCTCAATATCAGAAAGCTGCACCTTCAAATAAGTGCTGGCAGGCTCTAACCTGCAGACCCCAAAATCAGCATCCCTTGCCATCAGACACATTCTCAGCTCATAATTTATTAAAACCAAGCCTGTTAAACACAAAGTTGGTATAAAACCCCCCTCAATAAATTAGATGTCATGGTTGGGAAACAGTTAACTGCCTTACTGTTGAATTAATGGTTTTCTTTGCCTGGGTCTCCTTCATGCTGGCCATAGAAGAAAACAGGCTTTCTATTTCCAGACTGGGGAAAAGGCCAGAACATAGAGGTATACCAAGGGAAGTTCATCTTTCCCCGAACTTCACACACATGGTAGGCAAGTGTACACTCAACTACAAAGCTGCTGCGTAGCAGGAAGACCAATATGACCATCCCCTAACATCAGAAGAGACTACCTGAGCTGCTGACTCCATCCCAAGCAGCACATGTGCCCAGATAAGAGGATGTCAAAATCCATCTACACTCACACTTAACTCACAGCATGAGCTCCAAACACTCTGTGCCAAACCCATGACCTATGACATGAAATGCTACCAGTGTAAGCCACAAGTCAGGAAGAATCAAAGGTGTAGCTAATTAAGAACAACACCAGTAATGGGAATTTCTTAGGTTAAAAAGCTCAGGTGATGTTAAATGATAAACCATAATCCAATGATAAACCAATATTACCCAGTGATAATTGGATATCATTGCTTTATCCAATGATAAACCAGTATTTCAATGCACAACAAAGAAAGTTAAAAAAAATCAAAATGTAATTCCTATATTAAAAGATCTAGTCTTAAACTGGATCAAGTTTCCCTGTTTCTCCCCTTTTTCACCACAAAAACTCAGCTACCAGCTAGCGTTACTACCTTTGCAATTGCAGCCAAGTCCCACTGTCTGCACAGCTTTGCAATCATTGCATCTGAGACAACAAAGCAATCATTTAAGAGAGAAGTGGCCACCTGAAGTCAGATGTGCAGGGTCACCACTGCCAGAGGTGACCAGAGGCTCTGTGCTTGGATCAGAGCCCATTCAAAAAGCTTTCTCACGAGCTGACCCTTCCTAGCCAAGGCAGCCACACCAGCTGGGTGTATCCAGCAAAGCCAAAGTATTTCTGTAAAAACTGTTTGAGTATTTTGTAAGAATTATCTTGTGATTTCAGAAGATACAGCATGGCCAGTCCCCACCCAAAACTCACAGGCTTCTGAAGACCTTTTGCCTGGCTCCTCTCCCAGCCCCTATTTTTCCAGTTTACATCTGTCCACGAGGGCTTCAATAAGGATCCATTTAATGATAAGGGTAAATATTCCTGAGTAGGTTCCCTCTTCTGGAGTAACTGGCCATCATACATGTTTTTCAAGGAAATGGGGTAAAAATTCATCATTTATCCACGTGGCACGTTTTCTATGGTGGCTGAGGGAAAAGGTTCAAAGTCTTTCTCACTCTGAAAACTCCCAATTCCTTCAGGTCCTTGACCTCACACTGCTTATGCAAAAAGTTTCCACTAGATGGTGTGGGATATGCAGGACATGTAACTATATTATTAGTAAATACATATTCAGTAAATAGTATTTCCCCAAGTTTCAATTTTAATTCCCTTGCCTTTCAAGAGAGAGAATTAGTTTATAGGAAAAGCAAAACACATACCTGGAAAAGCATTAATTCTACTTAGGATGTGTGCACACTGGTTTTCCAGGAGGATAAAAGCAGTAACCCTGAAATCCTATTATCCAGTGAATTGCCTTAAAAATTAAGCATGACATTATTACTTCAAGTAGGAAAAAAACAAAAAACAAAGTCATTCCTTTGGAGGGGAGATTTTTTCTTTTCCCCTTAGGAAGAGAAAACACTAAGAAGTCCAAGAGAATGCAGAAAACCCTGCTATTTAGTCAGTCCCATTTCAGCCCATATCTGAAGGGCTATTCTGCTTTGAGGATGTGACTTTCTTACTTAGGAATCTTCTACCAGGGGCCTTATGCAACAAGTTCTCTGTCCCTTGGCTGTGTCAGCACAGCAGAGCTCCATCCCTCTCCCCAGAGCTGTGACAGTGGGATCTGGAGAAGGGGGGAGGAAATTAATTATCAGAACTGCTGTGCACATTTCAACAGTTATTCTTTTGTAAGAATTAGTCTCAGATGATCTACACAGCTATCACCAAGGACTCAATAAGGCTCAGGTACAATACAATTGTTAATTAAGACATAATTTCTTCAGAAAAGTTGCATTATTGAGTGAAAAGGAATGAACTTGACTTTTGAATGAATTTGCAGAGTTCAGAATAAATAATAATAATTAAAAAGAAAAATCATAATCCTCACATATCTTTAACCTTGGCACACATTAAAATAAATGACAAAAACCCATTAAATCCTACTGATATTTTCGGGCAATTTTCAGTGCTGAATTGCATGATAAGTCTATACACTGTTGAAAAAACTGTAAGCAATCACACATGATCCAAAGCAGAAACTGATTCATTCCTCTCTGACTAATAATCAGAAAAACCAGAATAAAGTCAAAGTGCCACAAGGAAAAGAAGTGACATGGAAAGCCACCAGTTCTTCTTTTTGGGTGGAGCTCTTTGTGTCTTCCCTTTCTTATTTCCCTTAGCTTCCCAACTCTCTTACTCTTGAGTATTTTCTGTGCTCTGGTTTTTTTCTTCCTCAGACAGTTACTTTTTTCCCTTGCAGCTTCCCCAAAGAGGTGCAAGCAGTTCCTTGGGAATCTCATAACTTTATATTTTTGAATTGCTTGTGAGCTACATTTGAGGGTCTTTCATTACTACTTTATAACTCATTGCCAAGCAGGCCAGACTCAAATGAAGAGGTCATTCAGCTTTATTTTTTAAAGTCCATGACGAGACAGTGATACTTATGGAGCCAGACTATCTGGCAGCAGATGCACAGAATTACTTTATCAGGAGTTCTTGTCAAAAACTGTCTGGAGTTTGTGATTTTATACGCTTTTAGAGTTAACTATCATAAAACAGGTAGCTGAGAAAAAAATAAGTGTTACTTGCTTATCCCACTTCAACAAAAACCCTGTGGGAAAAGTTTGTCCAGTATTCTCATAAATTATTAAAAGGAATGTTCCAAGGAGGAGGAAGAAAGAGGGAGGGAGGGCCAAAAAAGTAATTTCATAATAAAGTGGATTTGCATGAGTGCAGACATAATCCATACCCACCTCAGGAGGGGCTGATGTAATGCAGTCACCCCAAAACACTTCTGTCCTACTGCCAGGTTGTGGCATGCAACTGTCAGGCGCTGGCTATGAGAAGAGCATCCTAAAAAGCCATCAACAAGTGGGCTACAGCTGCCACTCCTGTGCTGACAGGGAAATTCAGGAACAGCAACCACTATTTTTACCCTCCTGTGTGGTATTGTATAGCATATACTAAGTTTAGCCTGTCTTTGCTTCTAATAAAGCCATTGTAGAACCTTCTCAAGGGTTTCTGTGTTCCTGACTCTTACTGTCCTTTACAGGGACATCAATTATAGCCAAATTCATATTACTTTATCTACAAAAGGTTTCCAGGATCAACTCCATCTATCTTACAGCTTCAGCTAATCACAATTATCCCTAAAAATGCACAGTAGTTTGTCTGTGAAAAACAGTAGATGCATTTCTATCTTTAGAAAAACCCATGTTAAAAATGAGAGGTAAGATGACCTCAGTGGATAGCCTATGACCTTTTAGCTTTTAAACTTCCCATATAGGGGAAATTGCATTTTCAAGGGCCAGTCCCTAACACCATGGCTGGGGTGAAAGCAGAGGAAAACCTCCAAGCCAGAACACTGAAGTGCAACATGAGCACCATTAGAGAGCATGGGAGAACAGATTTTCAGATAAGAGTTAAAGGACACTGAGAACAAGAAAAGAGATTACTACAGTAAGATTACAAGATTACTACTTGATACATAGGACAGCCCAAAGAGATGCAAGCCTTGAGCAACATGGAGAGAAGAAGCATAAGAGACCAGTATGCAGGGAGCAGACAACAGAACTTCAGACAGAAGTATTAAAATAAGAGGTTTTTAAAAATTTATACATGTTACTCTATAAAGGACTTAATTACTGCAAAATATTATGCTAAAATATAATTATTTCCTTCTTCCTATACCAGCAGACCACTCTCAATATGTTATGAGACGATACAGACACATAAAATCGTTGACTTAATTAATTCTTGCATAAATCAAGAGAAAATTATATTCACAGGACTACTTACCTCACAGAAAGGAGACAGCAGCAGACTTGTTCAGCATTAGTCTGGAACATCACATCAGCAGACTTGACCCAACCTGAGGGCCAAGGCAGCAGCTTCAAACACAGCCCTTTCCCAGTGCTCCACTCCAGGGCAGTGCCCACCTGCAGTCTCTGAAGCTGGTGAAGCCTTGGACCCACGGGTCTGGCTCATTTTTACTCCGGAGAGGCTGACCCCTTGCTGGCTGGGAGCAGCTGCTCAGCTGAGGGAATCAGTGCTGGTTGTTCCAGGCCACACTGAGCTCTAACCAGCTGCTGGAGTTCACACCAATGCCCTGATCCTGCTTGCTAGCCCAGGTGGAGCCTACAGGAGGACCAGTTACAAGTCTGAGCTAATACAAAGCTGCATTTCATATTGTGATTTGCTTTGCTGAGGTCTGGACAAGCCTTGGGGGCACCACAGCACCAAGACAATTATAGCCACTGGAGAAAGAGCAACTAACTAATCAAGCCCAGTACCCTGTTTCTCCTCAGAACCATATTTAGCTCCTTTTAATTTATTTGCTGAGTTCCATATTACAAGCACTTGGACTTTTTGCCCTTGACACCCTCATTACAAAGCTACTCCCCAGTATTTTTTTTTTAGAGATGTTCTTTTCCATTTCTATTTAAAAATGTCACTCAAATGCAATGTCCTTTTCTCCAAAATGTCTCCCTTGGCTTCAGATACGCATTCCAGATTTGTATGACTCCTGAGGGGGGAAAAATAGACAATCCATGAGCTATATTCAATCCACTTTTTTATTTGAGCAGCACAGCCCATCGGACTTAGATAAACTAAGGAATCAGATTAATGCAGTCTGTCCTTTCCAAACCCAAAACCTTACATGCATGTTTGTACATATCTTTCCATGCATTTTAATTTGTGAGAACTCAATCCAAACCTATTTACTGGAGCCAGCTCTTTTAATGGCCTCATTACTTCCCCAAACCAACATCTCAATAAGGTTGGGGAAGCTGCCAAAGGATTTGGCTGAACCTCTTACAAGGCCACATGACAAATGGTAACTATCATTTCATTATCTCAGTGATAGGAAGGTCTGGTTGAATTCTGCAGTTCTGGATGATTAAAGAAGAGTGAGGAGTTTCTGCTTTCCACCCTCCATTAAAAAGAAGATTTTGACTGGACATTCAGGCATTTCCTGAATGTGCAATACATACCCTGTCACCTCTAGGCTCAAACCCTGGAATTCTTGGTAAATCAGGCAAAGCCCTGGGTATTCAAACACCAGAGCACCTGCTGCCTGTTAGATTCCTGAAACAAGGGTTTCAACCTCTGAACTTTGCACTCAGCCAGGACACTGCTGCTTTTCCAGCACAGCAGTTAAGTGAAGACACTTGCCCAATGTCACGCATGACAAAGAGTGGCAAGAGAGGCTACAGAGAGCCCCAAAGGTTCAAGTTCAGAGTTCAAGCTCCCTTCCCCGACACCTGAAGCTGACTGGTTCACTTTCAGACTGCAGAAAATCATGTTTCTGAGCAGACAAATGGGGATGGCTGAAGTTCTCCAAGAAACCCCAGGATGGAGTGCTTCTGGGAGAATATATCTGCTTCAGTGCCTGCTTTCACTGCAGTTGTTTTGCAGTGACCATTACTGTATTTCAGTAGAGAATTAACCCTACCCTGATATTCAACTGAAAGAAAAAAATTGTTCTTTGTTTTAATTATTTATTGATATTTTATGCGACAGAAGGAAAATTACATATGAGAATAAAGAAGTTCAAGTTGCTTGACAGTATCAATTTTCTCCAGTTCTTTTAGAAAATAGTAATTTCCACTTAATTGCACTAGAAGGAGCCCAAATTATGAGAACTTTGGCCTAAAACTTTTTTCTGAGACTTGTCTAAAATGAAGCCTGATGTGCACTGCCTGCCTCCCCGCAGCCTTCTGTTTGCTGACCCTATCATTGTATTTCCATCACTTCTGACATGTTACTTAAAGTACTGCAATAACAACAAGCAAAATAACATGGGATGGGACAGAACAACAGAGATGTTAAAAAAACCATACATGAGGCAAGGGACATCTGAAAGACCAGGAAAATAAGGAACTGCTTCTGTGCAGAAGTGCTGCTACTATAAGACTGCATATAAGTGTCATAAAATCCATGCAAGACACATAGACTCCCCTGAGGATGGTTTCTACAATTTCTCTTTCACCTCCAAAAAGTATTTCAGCTGACAACTTTTCAACTGCCTGACATTTCAAGCTTTTCCTATTACCTCAAAAAAAATGACGTCTCTGAGCTCCTATAGATGACCTTCCACAGCACCAAGAGAGAGATTCTATTAAACATTAAAATATTTCTATCTAAAAAATCTCTTATATATGATAGTTACAGTTTCTCTGCTCCTGAGTTTTACTCACCATAACACTGAAAACCAGCTCTGCTCAACAGCAGCTGTACACTAAGGGGAACCTCAACTCTCCACACCACCAGCCCAGGAGCCAGGAGTGGGCTCCCAGCAGGGACAAGCCTGAGTGAAGTGAAATGAAAAGTTCACTATTTCAAGTCTTCCTGTAATACTGGCAAGTCATCCTGGAAGTTTTGCTACTGGCTACAAGTGGAGGCCTCCTCACACTACTCTTCAGCAATGTGGAAATCATTCAATCCCCAGGATGCATCCAGACCACGTGGAGCCAGGTGAGGGATGCGGCACCTCGGGCGTTCAGGCACTCACGACCTTCATGCACTGGGACATGAAACAGAAGTAAATACACATGGAGTTTAAAGCATCACAGAAGGAGAGGAGAAGTTAATTCTCTGTAAAGAGACAACTAAAGAGCTACAATCATACAAGAGGTCTCTTTCTCACAGGACCATGTTGTAAGGGGCTCTTCCCACCCCTCTCCCTCCTCACCAGACTAAGGCTGCCCAGGATATACTACTCCAGCCTGTATTAAAGATAAAATCAAACCCATCCTTCCTAGCACAGATCAACAGCTAAAGAAATTACCTCAACAATACTCTCAAGTATCCAGCCATATCCAACTCAGTTTTTATGACCCATTACCCAGGTATCTCACCAACTATGTTACATTGTCTCTTGCATATTTATTAACTATTCATGTTCCGAGCAATGTTAACTTTTTTAAAAAAAAAAAAAAAAAGTAGCAACATTTACACTTTTCCTTCACAGACTGCCTTCAGACACTTGGCTAGAATTCAAACTTTGAATTTACTGCTCTTAATTGTGGGGTGTTTTCCTATCAGGCTCCTATATTAGACTGCTGGCGCCTACCAACTCGTAAATTTGTCTCTACTTTTTTTAGTATTTTTTGCACATCTTGTCTTAGCAAAGGTTCAAAAGTTCAGTAGAAAAAATACTACTTATCTCTCTGTTTGCTGGAAAGTCTTATGACAGATAATGTCAAGAAATTTAACACAATTATGACAACTAAATTACACAGCACTACATAGATCTTGTAAGGTTCCAGAAAACATTGTAAGTAATTAACTGTTGTTAAGAGGTTTACACTGCCTCACCAACACATACTAAGACCTAAATCTGAACTGCTAATAAGTGCATCAGTAAATTTTGTAAGGAGTCAGATTGAATTACACCATGGCAGGACGTCACTTAGTTTGCTTATTGCTTTCCTAATTGATAAAGGAGTATTAACAGCTGATTCTTTACTAATCTTTGCATCCTGGAGGACTTTGTAAAAGATTTTTCCATAGTACAAGAAGCCTGTTTCTCTCTCTGCCCCATCAACATCCACCAACAAAGGTACAGAGAGACAATTCTAGAATACCTTTTCTTGGAGAAGATCCAAGTGTGGAAGGAAGCAAGCACAGGGTTAAACCTGTGCTTGGAAGAAGTTTTTTCTGTCAAGTGGGATGGAATATGCCTCCTGGAACAAAGGTACTTTGAGTGTACACAGAAAAGCATACAATGCACAATAAAATGGAATAGAAAAAAAGCAATCCTCCTTAATGGACAACAAGTTACCTTCACAGATATTTTAAAGTGTTCTTGATTTACAAAAATGAGTATGTGGATAAATCTGGGAAAAAATAACATGAATAAAATATATTCATAAAAATAGAGTGGCTGTCTCTACTGGATTTTCTTCAGTAAATGCAGGATATTATATGCAGAAATGAATCCTAGTCCACATTACTTTTCCCTCCTACTTCTTACAAGGGATCTGTGCAAGGAAAATGAGCAAAGAGTATCACCAAAAAATTCTTAATTTAATTAGTAAACACATTCAAACACCAAAATCAATAATTCCCTATAATCAAGTTCTCCCTTTTACATACAGCTAAAAGAAAATCACTTCTCTTGACAGAGAATATTTATTTTTAAATTCTAAACTCATGTGTACACTCCTAGCACTTGTATCTCTGAAACTCTATAAGCAGCAGACTTGGGCTGGTAACAGCTGAGTGGTTTCCAACTCACACTCCTTCAAAAATTGCCATCCCCATGTGCAAATGTCCTTCTGCTTCCTGGTGATGTAACTGCTTCAACTGGAGCCAACAGCACAGCCCAGATAATGACAAGTGTCACTTAAAATAGAAAAAAGAACAAACCAACCAATTCTCCTAGGATAAAAAAGAAGTTGTATCTCTTATTAATTAAACTGGGACAGTTTTTTTGTTTTGTTGGGTGTTGTGGCTTTTTGGGTTTTTTGTTTTTTGGTTTTTTGTTCGGCTGGTTGTTTGTTTTGGTTTGGTTTGGGTTTTTTTTATTTATTTGGGGTTCTTTTGGTTTTTTTGTTTGCTTTTGGTTTTGTTTGTTTGTTTGTTGCCTTTTTTTTTAGTGGATTGGAATTGCATGGCCAGGTTGTGGTAGCAGAGGGGCTACAGGGAGGGCTTCTGTGAGAAACTACCAGAAGCTTCCCCCATGTCTGACAGAGCCAATTCCAGCTGGCTCCAGGATGGGCCCACCACTGGGCAAGCTGAGCCCATCAGTGATGGTGGTGGCATCCCTGGGGAATCATATTTAAAGAAACTGCTTGGAATAACAGCAGCCCCAAGAGGAGTGAGAATATGAGAGAGCAATAACTCTGCAGACACAAGGCCAGTGCAGAAGGAGGGGCAGGAGGGGATGCAGGAGCCAGAGGAGAGATTCCCCTGCCCCGTGGTGAGGCCATGGGGAGGCAGCTGTGCCCCTGCAGCCCATGGGGATCCAGGGGAGCAGAGATCCCCCCACAGCCTGTGGAAAACCCTGCCCTGGAGCAGGGGGATTCCCAACAGAGGCTGTAACTTCATGGGAAGACCACACTAGAGCAGAGTCCTGGCAGAATCTGTAGAAAGAGGAGTCCACGCTAGAGCAGGATTTCTGCCAGGATTTGTTATCTTGTGAGGGACCCATGCTGGAGCAGCCTGTTCCTGAAGGAATGCATCCAGGGAAGGGACCCACGCTGGAGCAGAGTGTGAAGAGATGTGTCCCTGGGAAAGACTCACATTGGAGAAGTCTGTGGAGGACTCCCGTGGGAGGGACCCCACAGTGAAGCAGGGGAAGAATGGGAGGAGTCCTCCTCTCCCTGAGGAGGGAAGGGTAGAGACAATGTATGGTGAGCTGACCACAGACCCCCTTCCTTATCTCCCTGTGCTGGGGGAGGAGGTAGAGAAAATGGGTGTGAAGTTGAGCCCAGGAAGAAGGAAAGGATGGGGGGAAGGTATTTTAAGATTTAGTTTTTATTTCTCATTGCCCTGCTCTAATTTACTACCTATCAAATCAAACCAAACTAATTTTCCCAAGTTGGGTCTGTTTTACCCATAACCCTCTCCCTGTCATTATCTCAACTCATGATCTTTCATTGTATTTTCCTCTCCCCTTCCCAGCTGAGGAGGAAAGTGATGGAGTGGCTTTGGTGGGTACCTGGTGTCCAGCCAGGGTCAACCCACCACATAAAATCCAGTCTTTTTACTGGAAAAAACACTGTGACAGTTGGTTTGTGACAACATTTTAAAGTTCCCTAGAAATCTTACAAAGGTAAAGGGAACAAAAAAACCTCATAAAAACGTTTTGAGTAATTTTAGATTTATTATATTCCCTCGTAGAATAACAAAACTAAATCATGATTAGGGCCTATGGAAAGACAGATGTATAAGGATTTATTTTCACAACATGGAAAATCAATGTCACTAGCATGTTTCCCCATTCACTGAAAGAAACTGAAGTTGAACATTAGGTTAAAAGTATTTTCAGAAGGGCAAATACAAATATTTAGTAAAGTTTTCAATGACTCTTCATACAATTATTAAACAATATCTACAGTTATTAGAAAAGCCGTTTCAAGTAAGACAAAATGACCTTGAGTGATCAACTTGATGAACTACTGAGGAAAGCAAATTTCATTAACATAATAACATTCACCTCAAAAAAAGGAAGCACACACATATTTGCAACAGTAAGTTATCTAGTTTGACTGAGATAAGGAAACACAATGTGAATACTTAGTACTCACTCAGTTAAACTACTACCATAGTAAAAATTACTGAATGTCAGAGAAAGATCAAGTGCAAAAGCCAAAAGCATGCACACAGTTCTAAAGGGATCAGGAAATAATACTCAAAAAATCTGGAAAACATCAAAAAGTGCTCAGGGGATGTAATAGAAGCCATTAAAAAAGACAGCATGTGTATTAGGATGAACTGAAAGACCATCAGTCTCTAAATGAGAGTTTTGATGATTTCAAGTCACAGGCAAACAACATCCTGAAGGAAAGCAATTGTTTTGTATGCAAAGTGGTGGAAACAATTATCAGCAGTGCCTTGGCCCTGCAGCTGTAGGATGTGCTATGCTCTTATTCACAGCCTTAAACACAAAGGATTAAAGAGACAGGAAAAGACAAAACTCCAGCACCAGGCAGACATCTCTGAGTTAGTAAATTAAGCAATTTGTTCTGTGATCACAAGGACAGCCAGCGTCTGCAGAAACTCAGTTTGAGACTGAAGAGAGTAGCTGGACTTTCATCTGCAAATTATGCAGTATTGTGCTGCCACATCTAAAAGACATTAAGTAGTGCCAAATCTCATTTGAGATGGTTCATCCTTTGCCTTTCTCCATGGAAATACTATCCAATTTAAGTCACAGTCCTGTGCTTCTAGGACACTGCTCTGTGTGCACATAACAAGCTCCATTCACCCAGCACAGCCAACATGAGCAGCTGCTCCAGAGCCACCAGCACAGACTGCCCTGGTGCTCTGCATCCTGTACCCGTGACTGTCAGCAGTTCCTCCAAACACAGCCCTGAGCTCCACCTCCACCATGGATCTCCCACCATAAAAGCAAAACAGAAATGAAAAAGCCACCCATAGGACTGCCCTTCCCCACAAACCATTCAAAGCATCTCTAGAGAATACAAAGGTTTTTTTCTCCAGAGAGTCTTTTCAGCCCACCTGTGAACAGAACCAAACATTGCAGACATATCAAAGCAGAAAACTAGGCATAAACATTACAACTGAGCAGTGTCTTTCCAAATTCAAGCTTGTTCTTTTCACACCTGGAAAATAAAATATTTTGGGATGGAGAGGTTTCTCCACCCTACAGCAGCTCATGCTTGGCCTACCTATGCTTTCACAAAATGCATCTTCATGAGCTTTTATTGACTTTTTTAAAGCATCTGAAGAGGGTACTAGAAGTTTCTAATTTTTTCAGGTTGTATGACATGATTAGGTGTCCACCAAAACACAAATTGGAGTATAAAAGAAGGAAGTGTCACCATGCACTCCACAGGTACACAATGATAGAAGCTTTTGATCAATGTAAGGATCAGTGAGCAGTGAGATCACACTTCTCCCTCTCCCATTCCTGTACTTCCTCCTACACTTGCAGTGCTCCTAAATAGAACAGATGCTCCTCTGAATCCCACAAGAAGTTGTTAATATACAGTTAATTATTCACAACATCTGGTAATAACAATACTCATTTGAAGTCAGCAGCTGCTGGCAAAGGTCAGATGCCAAAGCCATTGACCTCTGCATGACATCTGCTGCTTCTGCCCTGCTTCTTCAGTGAGTGGGATGAGTCCTGCCTGTGCTCAAGCAACAGACTTGCTCTCACATAGTAACAGTAATTCACTTTTAAACTATGATACAATTTTACCAACAATATTTTTTCCCATGTTTTCTCTCAATGTTCTTTTCCGGTCAGAAAACCAAGAGGGTTAGGCAGAAAATTTGCCCAAAAGCAGCATCTTTGTAGTCACAGCTGAGGAGAGAGCAAGGACTGTGCCAAGCAGAGAACAACAAAAGAAAGAAAGCCAGAGCAAGTCTAGCAGGGCTTGCCAGCCAGGTGATGCCACTGAACCACTGATCCCACTGCTTTGCAACCAACCACAATGAGAAGGACAGTCATAGCAAGGAGCCATAGAAGCACAACCCAGAGCCAATGGATAAGGAACATCAGGCTGAAGGACAGGATTAGAAGAAATACAAACACCACAAGATCAGGTGTGCAGCCTGTAAGTGTCAGTATTTTCAGACCAAAGCACTGCTGCACACCCGAGTTAGCGATGGCCCATCCATGTCCTTACCACCATCTACTCCTGCTGGTGCCAACCATTCCCAGCACCTCCCCAGGAGCAGAAACCTCTTCTTCTACATATTTTTAATACATCTTTATTTCTCTATGCCTGCTAATTTTTCTACTTCCAGCCCTCCATGCTCTCACTGACTGACACCCCCACATGTTGCTGTTTATACAGCACTGGTGTTTGGAAACAGGCACCTACTCACTTCCTTTCATTATTCAGGCAGGCAGCCTGACACCCTGCCTACCACTTCCCTCAGGATTTTATGCTGAGGATTATTCAGCTTTTAGACTGTGTTATAAATTTCCTGCCATGTCCCACAGAATGCCAAGCCCCAGCAGTAATACGCTCTTGGTGTGATGCCCATCAGTTGACATGAGAAAGATTTTCCTTTAAATTTCACAAGAGGACAAGACCTTGAAAGGCCCTCAAAGACCTTGCATGTTCCTGTAAGCTCCTTCTACTGTTCAAGGACTCCAAAATATCAAAAATAAGCATCCATTTACGTTCATGAAAGCCTGTCCTGTCCTGAGAGCAGAACTGGACACAGGAGCCCAGACTGCAGGCAAGACCATCCTTTGATGAAAACAGATCTCAGCAAGACTATGGGAACAGATTTGGTTCTGCTGTCATGCAGATTCAAAATGCCATCTCTGATCTCCCAACACTGGAGAAAGAGCCCAGCCCAGCTGTCAGAGGGCAGTGCAGATCCAGATCACTATGCAGTAGCACCACACACTACTTGATGGGTTTTTGCACCCCCAGGGAACTGGCACACCAAACTGTAGGATCCTGTAGACTGCAAAATGAGGCTTCTTTTCTTATCCTTTCTCTTTCTGTGGTCCCTTGGAGAAGGGCAAGATCAAACACAGCATACAGTGCTGAAAAGGTCCAGCTCCTTTTGAGGAAGATGTTCTCAGAAGCGCAGTCCCAGCTAAACCTTCACAGTAGCAGCCTTGTGTTGGTATGTACAGACACAAACACCACAGCTGCAGCCACTGAATTGGTGGCAGGTAATTCCTCAAGAAGACAGGTAGACCTGTGCTGGGAAAACTGAATGCTCCTGAGCATGTATTTTGGGTCACAAATCTCTCTCATTCAAAGCCTCTGTTTAACTCTGCACTTCATTCATCTCAATAGTTCAAGAAAATATCTAATAAGAAGTATCAAGAGATGTATCAAGTCAGGAATATTTCAGAATATGTCAAAATGCCTTCATCAGGGTGTATTGTACAGAAACCTTCATATACATAAAATTAAAAATACTTCCCTATGTTCCACACATTCCTTTGTTCACAATGGAAATACAGAATACCAAAGCTCCCATCTGCTTTTGCAGTGCTAGACCCTAAAATATTGGACATAGCTTAGAAAGGTCTTTAAGTCTTTCATTAACAAGACCTTAATGAAAAAATAATCTGTATAATGAGCTAAAGATCAACAAAATTACATAAAAATTCCTATTGAGTTTTGTTGTTAGGTTTTAACATCAAAGCCATCACATTCTATCTTATGGATGTTCTGAGAATAGCATTTCAATTATATATGCAGTCTACACAGCCAAAAAAGTTAAGTGTATTTTTCATCTAAAATATGTACATTCAATGTAGAATCTTTCAAAAACAACATGAGCACATACTTCAAAGCAAAAAAATAATATACTTCTTCCTTTTCTGTGACAGACTATTATGAGAATTCAAGCAAAATGAAAATGGTATAGCTATCATTGCTTTTTACCTGGGCTATTTCAGAACCTATCAAACAACTAAAAAAGAGAGAAACATTTAATCTATGCTAAATGTCACAAAGAGGCTTAGTGCTCTAACAGGAGTGTTGGAGGAGGATTTCTTGTTTATTGTTTTGAAATAGCTTCTCCATTGAAAATACCATCTCCTTTTCACTCTGTCAACTAGCAAAAGTCCTAGAGTTATATATTTAAGTACTGGACCCCTTTAGGAAGGACACCTACAGATGCATTGATGCACAACCAAATTCTCCTCACAAATTACAAAACCTGTATTAAGTTTATGTATATAAAAATTTGAGTTTTATATAAAAGGCAAGTTAACTTTATGCATAGAACAGCACAAGAGCAGACCTGCTAGACACTGAGCAAACAAAAGTACTGCTATAAAATTGATTGAAAAAGGTGAAAAAACATTAAACCTAAAAATGTCAGCTTAGAGCTTCATACAGAAATTAATTCAAAGTTTATAAAACTTTATAAAAACACAACTGAAGTGCAATAGCAACCAAGAAATAAAGTGCTTTATCTTCAAGTCTCTGCATATGTTTCTACCAATTTTTATTGCAAACATCAAGAAGCGCAAGCAGATTTCTTCAGCCAAGGTAAAAACGAAGCAAAATCATTGGTGCACTAACTTACCTACTTATATATATGATATTTGAATACAGGATGTTCAGTTTCTTTTTTGATCTAGTTTACTTAGAAGTCAGGCCTAAAGGTGCCTAAAAAAAACCACTTAAACTGTCTTTAAGAACTGTATTTAAATGAATATGTTTACAATACAAAATTGTATTAAAGAACTATGTGAACATGACTAGCTTTCTGAATATATGGGGCATGCAGAATTCCCACTAAAGCCAAAAAGCTTAATATATTTAAACAAAATCAGGGACATGTAAATAAGAGGCACTCCTTCCAGCATTCACATGCTGATGCTGGCCCTAGCTGTGCATATAAGGTATATTCTCTTCCATTTCCAGTTTTCATGTGACTGGTTCTGATATAAAGAGATAAATGGAATGAGACCCTGAGATTTAAAAGCAGATTACAATTAACCATTTTATTGTGGATACAAGTGTCACTAAGGTAACAGAAACTCCATAACCTCTTAGATTCAACACAAAATTTACCCACAGGAAAAAGCACACATACTTTGGATGGGAAATAATTTCTAACATTTATAAAATTTCTCTCTTAATCAAAAATCACAGCTAAAAACAGCTTTGACTCAAGTGAATAGACAGATGAAAGCATATTTAAAACCATAGGAAGTCATCATAAGTTTTACTGTCAAAAGGAAAAAGAAAATATAATGTCTGGGGGAAAAAAATTATGAATACATGGTAAGCAGTTTATGTTCCAAGAACCATAAAATGTTACTAAGTTCACAATCAGTAATATATTTTAAAATTTGCTGTGATGTTCCCAGATTTGAGTATGGAATGTTACTCTTCACCCTCTCATATGAGCAGGCAAAAACCTCCAGACTCCTAGACATGCTGGCATTGTGTTCAGATAATAAAGGTAATCTCAAGAAAGGTGGATAGTGTTCTACCAAAGACCTTCAAAACTCCAAATTGCACAAGAATTAGCCTCATGACAGGAGTCCAGTAGGGTTTGTTGTCCTTTATTTACTTTGCTAAAAAGTGAACTCACTAATAAACACCTTTCCTAATCCCTGCTACTACCATAACAGTGAAATGACATAGGCATAATTTTCTACCTTTAGAAAAAGCAACATAATCAGAACAGTCATAAATCTTTTTTATCCAGAAATGGCTACAACATCTTAAAATTACTTTAAGAATCAAAAGTGTCTTTTTATAGAACAAAGTAGTTTAAGATGTCCTGTGAACCTGCCCTTCGTTCAATTTACATATGTCTTGAGGTCTCCTAAATTAAAGGAGTAAGTGGAGTCAATGATAGAATACTTTTTTAGATGGTTATTTAAAGATTAGTAACTCTTAAATCTGGAGCTCTCTCTTGTTAGAAGTGTTCTTATGACACTCATTACCAAACTTACTTTAGGCAGTTAAGAAAATGAAGAGTCATCACTGGCACTGAGTGAAATCATCATGTGGAAAAGGACACCTTTGAGCCTTTCCACACCTCTCAGTTCTATTGGATTTACCCTGGAGATGATCTACTACACATATTTCATTTAAAGTATATTAAATATTAGTAAAAAAGGTAACATTAGATGCTTGCAAAAATGTAGCAAGCACTTTTATGACTGTCTTATGCTGTTAGCTTCCAATTTTTATGCCTTTTGCTCATTGTTGCTTTATGACACCCCTTAGCCTGGCTACAACATGCTCATGTCCTACTGAGCATCTGACAACCTCTTCTGACAAAAAGTTGTTAAATTTTGAGTAATAAACAGCTAATGTACCAAACTGCATTTTGGGCACTCCAAATTCTTGTCGTGTCATTCCAGCAGCTTTACTCCTCTGCATCTTTGGATGGTTTCCTGGTTTTTTTCAGACCTACTATTTCCAGGTGTGCTGGATGAGAAGAATACAGACCTTCTGAAAACAGATGGTTTGACAGAGATTGCACATTTCTGGGAAACTCTTACCTTCAATGGGAACTCACATCTCATTCTGAAAAACTTAAGTGTAAAATGTTTTAGGAGGATCTCAAAAGATGGAAAATATCCTAGGCAGCATCTTTTATTCAAAACATCTACAGTTAACACAAAGTAGAACAAAAATATCAGGATCTTACAAAATTTAAATAATGTGCTCTCAAGTTCACACACAGCTGTAGAGAAAAAGTTATAAGCCAGAAAGAGTAGAAACACCTCAATTTGGCAGTAGGACCAGAGCAGGAAGCCCTCTGCAACCAGGCAGGAGTGCTCTGTAGCAGAGAGATCTGTGGCTGCTTCCATGGCTGTTTGGGTCTGATCTGCCTTCAGAGCACACCAACAGCATTGCCAATTACAGAAATAGTTTTTGAAATGTGAACATGGGTGCTCTGAAAACTGGACTGAGACCAATAACTCATTTTGCAGCCATCTAGCTAGTTATTTGGATGTTAATGCTCTTCAGCCAGTAAAACCAAGACTGCATTTAAACCAGTTCCCTAAGAGAGAATGATACCATTTCCTCACTGCCTTCCTCATCAGCCACCTAATGCTTCCCAAAGCACTAAACATTTTCAAGTGCAAATATTGCTATACCTCCAACTGTTGCTATGCAACACTATGTCTTATATTTCCTAGAAATATGATGAAAATTGGACTCCTGATCCTTAGCATAACTACTATTACTCACCACCATATCATACACAATTAGGATTAATACTCATTGAGGAAACCAGGTAATAGTCCTCAACAACTTACTTACAGAATCCAGGCTCTACTCCAATGTATTTTCACCCCTCATTTAATATTTGACTCTTTTTTGAACATGACCTGCCCTGCAATTTTAAGAGAAACCACCTGAGCTCTTCATTCAGCTATATTATAGTCATTTTGCTTCAGAATTACTCCCACAACAGTGCCAGGCATGTCTTAGGGATAATTGTGTTTTATGGTTATAAAAGTTAGTGTTGCTGGAATGCAAGAGGAGTTAGAGTATCATACACACACAAGGTTCATAATGCAGCCCTTCTCATACCCATAGGAGAAGGAATCCCACCCCACAAACAATCCCACACACACCACTCATCTTCAGGCGTCCTGGACAATAAATCACCATATCAATCAGCATAACTTTCAGAAGCATAACTTTCTTTCAGCATAAAAGCAAGAGAGCTTTTTTTCTTCCTAAGGCAAATTATTTGCTCCTCTGCAGACATGCAGACATTTTTAGTGCCACTTCTGGGCAATCAGCTCTATCAGACAGATGGCATAATTTTTGAAGCAAGTGACATGGGCTGTTTGTTTCACCCCAAATTGGGGCAATTCATTTTGATAGGAATTTAATTCACAGTTAATAGAGATTGTTGGCATCTGGTTTTATATGAATTGATTGCACAGAGAAATCAGGTCAAGATCAGCTCTGGGTAAGGAGACAGACAGATCTAATGGTGAACTCCTGTCACTGCACATCAGCGTGAAATTTAGCTAGCCAGAGTTTGACCATGCCCCAGCAAAGACATGAGGATGTGTTATGTTTGCCCACTCCAATGCATTTAATAAAACAGGTAGAAAAAGGAAAAGACTGGTAAATGCTTAGCCATCTCACTTGGGTAGACACATCAGCAGCAGAGTTCTATTCACCATGTCTTACAGCCATGTTTCTGGCTATCTGGGCTTCACAGTGCCCCAGCTAAGAAGAGAGTAGTCAACAAGAAGTAACGACAAGACTGATATGATTTCACATAAAGTATCCATTTTTTTAAAAAATTAATTAAACCATTTTAGTGTAGAAGATTTAACTTATCAAAATATAATCAATAATCGGGATCATTGAAAGTTCTGAGGAACTGCACGACATTCACATTGTATTTACAGTAATTACCAAGGCAATTTTCAGCAAATTGGTTCACCTAGTTTCTCTCTCTAGATTTCCTAGGTGAGTGCTAATTACTTTGTCACATTAGAAAGCTTGTAAGTGAAGCTGTCTTTGGGGGAAAAATCATCTCAGTTCAAGTTAAAACTGCAGATAGAACATTTGAGAATGTGAACAAAATTATGACCAGACCTCAAAATATTTACTTTCAGAATCGGTATGTGCAGGGTGCAAGACGACGAAACTGATGTATGGCACAGTAGATTTGTTTGTCCTTTGCATAATAATACACTTGATACATATTCTATTTTCTATTTAAATTATTGTATAGCATCTGGAGCAGACCGTTTGAAAGCAGAGTTATGAATCTAACACAAAATGGACATTTTCCTGCACACCTCAGCTGTTTGTTGACAGTTCTGCTAAAGTCACAGCCACAATGAGAATAACAAAAATGGTTTCCCACCAATGAGAAAAATCAGTTCACCATTAAGCAGTTTCATCATATAAAGCTCTTTATTCACTGAAAATTAAGGAAGCCAGGTCCCCAACTTACAAAATCAACACCTAAAACCAGCCCGTTTATGCTGTTCACCGATTTTAAACAGTGCTCCCAAGCCTAAGCACTGGAAAAAATATGACACAAGAAAAAGGTGGGGTTTAGCAAAGGAAGTTCAGAGGGGGTTTTATTCAATCATAGCATATTCACATTTTTCAGTAATGACAAAGGCAAGGAATTATTTGCATTCATGGAACTAATGCTGCATCTACCCCATTCACAAGAGTTGGAGATGAAACTGTAGATAGCAACACAAACAACTGGGTAAAATCTCAAGAGCCACCAGAACTCAGCCAAAGCATTTCAATATCTCCGTCACAGCCAGCAGCCAATGACCAGCTGCAGGTGACACTACACTCATGTGTGGCTCTGTGACCCCTTCACACAGCATTAAGTGGGCTCCACCACCACCTCTCCCTCCACGGGTCCCAGGGGATGGTTCATGGCTCAAGTTTACGGTCTAGGTTCTTTAAGCAGAGGAGCAGGAAGAGTCACCTTCTTTCTGATGCATCTGGGAACAGCAGAGGAGGTCAAGAAGAGGGAGGAGGGAAAGAGCAAAGCCAGGAAAATAGAAGGCCTGCAAAGTTTTTTGTTGTCTTCCTTCAAACACTGCAATATGCAGAACACTTAGAGGATAAAAAACTCCAGAATTCCTGCAGACTGAGACTGAGTCTTCAGTTCAACTAAAATCTGGGTTTGCCTGAAGCAGTTCTTAAACTTCAGCAGACAAAATAATGTGAGTCTAGAAAATTCATTTCTTCTTTCTGGTGATCTGCACTTCTTTGGATTTTTTACTTTAATGTGGAAATAGGAATTTTTGTATAGCTTGAGGTAACTTTTGTTGCACAGAGAGCACCAATCAGAATGTTTTGCCTTTTTTTTAAATAAGACATGAATATACCCTTTTTAAAGAAAACCAGTAAAATATGCCAATGGCATTGCAAAATTGTGTCTTTTTGAAACAGCATTGGGAGAAAAAGTGTTTTAAACCATTGTTAACTACCAAATTTAAGTTCTGTTTGACAGTAGGCAACAGAATCTAAACTTGAATTTTTGTACCAACTGAGGAAACAGTGGTGATTTTTACATGGAAATTATTAGAACAAGAGTATGGAGCTCTTACCAGACATTTAAAATACAGAATGCATCATCACCTAGTACATTATGAGCAGAGAAGGATCCTCCTTACACTCAGCTTCACTTCATACAGGTTTTGTTTTGAAGCAAGTTACTGTGCACTGTACTTTGAAGGACATTGTAATGAACCTGCACTTCATTACTAATGTCAAATTTAGTAAATGTTTCGGACATAAAAGTTATTCATTCCTGTATGTGATAGTTTTAGAGTAAAATAGCAGCAAGTAGCCACTAATAATTTCTGACACTTGATCGAAGTAAAACTTGTAACCCTCCAAAATCTTTTAAAACATGTAAGTATAGCAGCAAAAAATCTAATCAAAAATGAAAACTGATGTACAGCTCTGACAGCATAAATCTTCAAGTTAAAACTGCATAAGAGAAAGATGTGGGGGGGTCACATTTTATTTCAGGAATCCCCTGGCAACCTTTCAGCAGCTACAACGAAAGCACAAGGCCCATTTTATTGCACCTTCTTTAGCAATTTGTGAATACCACTGAAGGCCTCTAATGATTTCTGCAACTGGGAGTTATTCCATCTTGCCAGTTAGCCTTGAAAATGCTTCCAAAGTGGGCCATACCCTTCTGCAGGGCACAGTGCTAAATCAGTCCTCAAAGTCAAGCCCCCAGCAAAACAGATCAGCTATTTCATGGAGGTTAAGGCCAGGAAGGACTATGCAAGCACCTAGTCCCAACTCCTGCATGGCATGAAACATTACATTTCTCCCTCAATCCCACTTCAAGCCCAATGGCTCTTTAAGACATGCCAGAGAATGTTTGTTCCACAGGTGGAATGCCTGTGTTATACAGACAGCACTGATGGTGTAACAGGATGGAAACCTGACAACCTGTGACCAGAGTCCCAGCACGTGGATGAGTACCAGCACACCTGATTTGGAGAAGAGAACACTCCTTCTTAAGTCCCAGCCTTATGGATAAGGCTTATCCTTATCCTGGATTTCTTATCCACATGGATAAGAAATGTCACATCTTCACAAAAAAAAAAAAGAGTGCTCTGTACAACCTCCAAGCTTTGACTGTCCCACAGAGCATCTCTGCTATTGAGAATTCTGAGAATGGCAAGAAAACCCAGATAGAAACTCAACCCAAATATATTTGGCCAACAACACATCTGTTGTACTAAATCCTGGCTTAGGCACCTGAATCCAGGTGCACATGACACTCACAGACATCATGAGCAGAGCCAAGAGGGTGTAAGCACATTTGTGGAAACAAGCAGTTCTGTTTTCTCTGTAGCCCACCAGAAGATGTGCAGAAGCTCAGATCACAGCCCACAGGGCAACTCACTGCTCCTGAAAGGAGTGCCATGACTTAGCAAGCTTAGCAGTGCTTGCAAGAAAAATCCCCAAATGGTGAATTCAGAACTAAGCAGATAAAAATGCCAATTAAAAGGTTTATTCTAAGAGAGTGCACCTCTAATATTTGTGTGCTATTTATGTTGAAACCCAGTGGAAAACTGCAAAAGAAAGTCTGTATTAAGAAAAACTTAACTACATAAATGGTAAAATCACAGATATTTCTACAAGTACTTTTATGGGCTCACCTAAGAATCCATTGGGATTTAAACCAGAATAAATCTATAAAGTTAAACAACTCTAAAGAGTGTGATTCTTCAAGGATTATTTAACAATTATTTACTGACATTTAATACTCCCGTTTTAAAAAAGTGAAAAAAGAGAAAGTTTAAAAAAAAGGGGGTGGGGGGGGTAGAAGAGAAAGAAAGAAAAACAAAAGACTAAGTAAATAAGGATGCATACAGCTTTGCATTGTGAAGTTTGAATGGCAATCCATCCACTGCTTCTCTTAATCAGAATAAAGTTGTTTTTTCCTTTAGACTGTTCTCGCATTTCTCTCATGCTTCACACAGTATTACAGTGACCATTACTGTAACCATCACTTTTGCTAGATGAAAGAGCAATACAGGATTCTACCACTGGGAATATAATAGACTAAAAAAATTGGAAAAAAACCCAACTGCAGCAAAATGAAACCAACAAAAATACCCCAACACCCTTTCAATTGCTAAGCACTTTTCTTTGTTTCCTGCCTTAGGTGCTGTTCAAATCCCTCTGAACATCCTGCCGTCTGCATTCACCTTCTTTCAATTGACAAGGCAATTTTGCACAATTTGACTATACAGGATCTTCTCGCTTCTGTTTATTCACTCTCCTCATTTTTCTGGGGCTCCTGGACAGAAATCAAACATGCCAAAGTATTGTTTTCTCTTAATAGTGTTCCTTGTCTCAGTGCTTGCCAATTTCCCCAGCATAGCAAACATTTAGTGTTGTGACTACCGAGCACTTTATTATTTGGTATTTTATAGCAAAGAACAGTACCATGAAACTTTCTTGCCGTCACGTTTGTATTCAGCTCCTGTGCCTGTGTCTCTCCCTCATTCTTCTTTCTGAATTGCTGCTGGACAAAGGAAAAAGGTAACAGCTTTGTATTTCTAAGAGAAATGAACATACCCAGGAGGCTCCTAAGATCTAAATCGTAAATTGGCTGGGAAAGGAAAAGCAGCTAGTAGCATGAACCTGCATTTCTTATGTGACTTTAGCTTGGGACAGGCAGCCCTTATTGTGCCAGGGTGCTTATTTGCTGTAACAAGAGCAGGAAGCAAACCTCATTTCTCCATTCCCACTTCTCTGAACAGTGTTAGAAGTGCCTTGTGGTTCCTGACAATGAAAAGAAAGGATATTCAGAAACATCAGCTATGTCTGCCCTGCAGCCTAAAGCTGAGTTTTGTCAAAGTCTGATGGGTCACCACGATTACTGCTGGTGGCAGCTGCTGGGTGGCACCACACCAGTGCCCCTGCCATGTGGCAGGGCTGGTGCAGAGCAGCAGGTGCCACAGGGGAACCTCCACACCAGGAAAGCCCCAGCACCTCCCTCCATTCCAAACACAGCTGAACAGTGCCCCAGCTCCCCCCTGAAACAGAAGGGCTTCGTTCTCCTAAGTGCTTTCACACAGAGCACACACACATTCCCTCTCCTGCCCATTTCTGTATGTGATTCCTCATACCCCCATCTCATGAGCTTGACCTGTTCTTACAGTGTTTTAGTGGCAACGGGGGCAGGTAGGGGGCAGGTAGCAAATGAAAACACCACAGGCTTTGCCTTTTGAGAAGAAAGATTATATCCCACCCATCTCTGAGGGGATGTAGAGGGATAGTCAGCTTTTGGAGGACAGGTCCTTTTTGGATAGAAGGAATTTCTGACTCTACAAGGTCTTGGAACAGAAAAATAAATATTTCCTGAAATATTTTTAAAACACTTCAACAAGAAAAAAGTTCTTCATATTGTATTCCAGAACTTTGCTTGCACTTTTAAATTAGTTTTAAATAAAACTGCTTTATACCATAGTTAATCAACAGTATTTCTGAGGTTAACAAAAATTCCCTTTGCTGCCAATGCACAAAAAAATTCTAAATGCTTGTTCTCAGAACAAAACTGGTACAAGCTAAATATGCAACAACTAGACTATAAAAAACCCACCATACACTCTCACCCTGTCATTCCCAACCAAGAGTAGCCAATTTGTGACAATTAGCACATTGTGCACAGCACAATTCATCCGGCCCTTCACGGGGCTGCCGGGCAGATTCTGGGTGGCTTTTTGCATTAGCGCTTATCAGCAGCGCTGACAAGAGATGCCGGGCGTCAGCAAACACCTCCTAAAACATGCAGGAGTTTGGCTGCTGTTTCTACCTGTCAGCCACTTCTCAGTAAGCCCTTATCAGGAGGAAGAGCACTTAATCACAGCTCTCCAACAGCTAATATTAAAGGAGAAGACAGGATGACTTCTGGCAAATTAAAGTCAGCTGAATTTATCACCCTTTCCCTCATGGCCAAACTGTTTCCCAGACCAGTGTGGGATAGTTTTAATCCTTTGCTCTAAGATAACCACAGGTTTTTTTCTTCCTTTTCAATTGTCTTTTCCATTAAAGGCTGGGTCTTAACAAAGAATGAGCCTGCAGAATTTTAGTTTGCTAATGCAGGATCTTGTTCCTCAATCCATAATTTAACTTACTCCAAGGTATCCCTACACAACATACTAAAGGTATAAAATTTCTAAGCAGCACCACATTCTGAAAAATATTCACCATGTTATTTAGTTAGTAGCTAAATATTGCTCTTGGATGCATCAGAGATGCCTTGACATGGAAATATCTTAAATATAAATACGTATATATAAATAATGCATAATAAGATCTCAAGAAAATAGAATATATAAATATATAAATATATATATATAGAGTCCATTATATAATAGATATATATATAAAAGATAGATATATATAAAAAATAGATATATTAAAAAAGTGCACATCTAAATGTGACCTAGAACTCATTTTCCTTCAAAAACTTCACAGAAATATATTACAGCAAAAATGCCTATGAATTTCTAGTTTTTCCTTCCTTTACTACTCCTATCTCAAGACTAAAAGCCTGATCTTCCCTCCAAACCTCATTTTTCCGCTAATATTTTCAAGAAATTACTGCACCAACAGCCTGACAAATGCACTCTTGAGAAGTGTGAATGACAACAGCCAGGGAGCTGGGTTCAAACTCTGCTAAATCAGTCTGACAAAGAAGATTCTGAGACATGCACAGAATTGCAAAATCCATTTTCCTTTTGAGTCCATTAGGAGACCTGAATAAAATAGTTCTGACAAATACAGCACATTCTGACTGACCACAAAAAAAATCAACATAGAAAGGCATCTGAAGGCACTCCCAGAGCTGTATGGAAAATAAACATCTTACAGCAAGGTTTGCACTGGATTGACAGAAAACTAGAGGTAAACTTTCAAATCACAGCATCCACATGCTCTGGATTCTGTAGCTTCACTTCTCAGCATGAGCACTGCCACAGCATAGCAGAGATGTGACGAGAGGATCGGGGTGCACATCTGGAAAGTGGGGCTGTGCCAGCTCGACACATCCTCTCTGGGGCTCGTCTGCTCCACAGCAGCGCTGTGGGCTCGGCTGCCCTCACACCCTGCAGTCCCCTCCCACTGCCAACAGCAGTTTGCTGTGATTTGTTAGCAGAGAAGTCAAAGGAGAGGGAGGAAGCTGTTCTATTCTGTCAGAAATCGTGCTTTTCTGATTATCTTGTCCTCAAAAACCCAACACATCTGAGGCTAGTGCTGCAGCAGTAATGACTAACCTGGACAGCTGCAACATTTCTGCTTACTCAAAAAGAACCAGGAAATTGCCATGAAAAAGACCAAGAAGATCAACATATACAAGCATCCCAAAGAGGAGCAAGATTAATTTTAAATAGGGCTAAATACTTAAATAAAAGCAAATATGAAACAATAAAACAGACGATGAGGAAAACAGAGTATATGTTAACATACTCATGGCACACTGTACCTCAACACTTCACCCAGACTCTTGAATTTTTATTGATTTTATTTGGTAGCTGTGTCACATAGAAAGCAGTGCACACAAGCTTGGGAACTCTTCAAGTTGGCATTTCACCAAAATAAAAAGAAAACCTTAAGTTTAAACTTTCCCTTTGACACAAAACAAGGTATATCACTGTAGGACACGCTGCAGCAGGAACTGGTGTGGGTTTCAGCTGGAAAATGAAGCCCCTGAAATTCAGGTCTGTGTGTCCAGTCCCAATACAGGCAGAAGAGAGTGGGCAGCTGGGCCTCACTCCAGCCAGAGGAGGTGACTGTGCTCCAGAGGGCTGCAAGTCCTGTGACATTTCATTCCTGTACAAGACTCTAGCTAACAGGAGCTGGAGAAAAATGGGGCACTGTCCTGTTCTTTTAGCTATAAAACTTAAGAGCAGTGCAGAACATCATAGAATGGCTTGGATTGGGAGGGATCTTAAAGATAATTTCATTCCAAATCCCCTTCCATGGGCAGGGACATCTTCCACTAGAGCAGGTTTCTGGTCCGTGGATACAATTCCTTCTCATCATTAGGGGATCCTGAGCACAGATCCCAATCCTAGTGGAGTATGCTCTACCAAGTGCTCTGGGACAGGGATTCCCCTTTTACATCTCTTTGCACTCTGCATCACAACATACACACCCTGCTAAACAAGGGGTGTGACAGGGGGGTCTCTTGTTCCAGGCAGTGCCGAGGGGTCACAACAAACAAAACCCAACAGTACCACCATTCCACAAAACTGCTACTGATGCCAAAGGATTTACCTTCAGTACAGCATTGAGGGACCCTCTAGCCACAGCTCCACAAACTTTCCCAAGGTGAGATGGCACAGTTCAAATTCTGCTGTAAGACAGAGATTATATTTGAAATTTGATTTCTTCCTTCTAATATTTTACTTATCAAGGTAAGGACATTTCAGTCTGTGGGTCACTGAAATATAATGACATGCATTATAAGGAATTATTTTTAAAGCACATTGATACAATAGCCATGGAACTGTATCAGCAGTGCAAGAAAAGCCTACACACCAATATTCACATATTTTATTAATATATTTTAATGAGACTAAAAGTTCACATACTTTCAGGTTCCCTTAAGTATAATGTGAGATATGCATGAGGATGAGGATTGAAGGAGCTATGAGTGTTCTCAGGTCCCTGGGTATAATAATACCGATGGCTCTGAAAGAAGCCTTCTTATGCGCACAGCACTATGTCAAGGTTTTTCACATCTTCTGATGTAGATCATTTGGTTAAATAGCCAGAACAGAGAGTTATCAGGTTGGGCAGTTGTATTGTTTTCCTTGGGATAGTTTGAAAGGTATTTGCTGTGCCCAGTATTTTTCAACTCATGCTGCATGCATGCAAGAGACAGAACACTAAAAGGATGTACTTCCACAAGAGATGTGGAGAAGGAGGATGGCTCCCTTCAACCAAACAATATATTCATCAATCACGCAAAAGATTTTTGTTTGGCTTTTCTCCTATTTGCACGGCAAGTGCTGCCTCTCTGGCATAAAACTCATCCCAAGGGACTACACAGAGCTTCCCCAGCTTTCTGCCTCAGTCAGCAGCACAAACCAGCAATGCACTGCAAAAAGGAGACTCCTACCCAAAGACTCCACATGATGCTACTGACTTTGCTGTTCATGATCATCTTCCTGCTTTTTGGGACATAAAAAGATAGCAATTGTGCAGTTATCAAAATCTTTACTTCAGATTTCTAACCTGTTTTTAAACATAGGATGGACCAAAGACTAGGCCTAAAATAGTTAATGATTTTACTACAATAAATGTGAATGTGTTGAACAACTACTGTATTTTTCAACTGAGAAAATTTCCCACTATGTACTATTGAAAAAAACATTAGCAGTCAATTAAAGGCTACAATAACTCCAGAGAGCATTTCTGTTGCCTGAAAGCAGGCTCAATGTGATTTTGAGTGGACAGTCACTACAAAAATTATTTTAATAGTGTGCTGGGCTACTGAACTCCAAATCTCATGCAAAAGGCACAGACAGCTCCTAGGAATTTCAATTATCAGTGGTATCTGTGGCACACATGCAAGCAACACTGAGTTTACTTATCCATTGCAGCCGGTGAATCTGATGAAGTTGATTAAATTACTCAGGGATTCCTAGAGAATGAATCCTGAATGAAGTAATACAACTACAATTTCACCTAGGTAAAACACAAAGCAGAGTAATAGGCAGAAACAAGCCTCTAGCAAGTTTGAGGAATTTTTTTTTGTTGCCATTCAAAGTACCATTAAATGATGGAGAGCTGGCATTATTTATTAATTGGGTTGTTAATTTAAGAATCTTGCTAAAGAGCACCCATAAGACCAAATGCTTGTACATAAACATAGCACTCTAAGTAGAGAGTTTTATTTTGAAGGAGGTTCTTGCAATGCTAATCCATGATTTCCACTTAGAATTAAATCCTTTCTATGCAGAAACCCTTGTTATTAACATGCAGAAAGTGCACTTAAGTCGCTTATAAAATACCTATTAGGAAATGACACCTTTCAGATAAAGAGCATACAAGCAGTGCTGGAAGGGAAGTTACTGATTTTGCCCACTATTGTGCAAGGCGGAATTAGCAAAGGTATTCATGGCTGGAGCATTCCACCAAGATGAACAGTTCCCAGGGCAGTTTTCCCCTGTTCTCACAAGGCATATTTCTCACCCTGTCTGCCAGAATTCAGATCTGTTTTAGTTACAAGACCATCTGCTTTTTGGAAAGCTCTTTTTTTTTTTTTGATGACAGATGGATGAGGTTCAAATTCTTGTTGTAAACCAGCAATGAAATTTTACAATTCATTGTCTCTGCTGCTTACTGTCTTGCATTAATTACTTGAAAGAACTCTCATGGGAAGAGACAGTTTTCTGAATGCATACAATTTTTAAACCAAAATAAGCATATAAAATAAATTTCTGATGCTTTAACTACAAATAGCCTAGCTTCAGGTTTGTAACCTAGTTCTGTAATCCTGTACTGGCTCAGGTTTCTCTTTCATGTCCCAGAATAAAGGGATGTGGAAGCAGAGGGAGTACTTTAAGGAGCTATCTACAGTGTTAGATAAAGCATCATATTTTTCCCTCCAGAGTCTCACAATATCATCTGGCTCTTTCTAAGTCTTAGTTCTTCAAGTCTGATGTTTGCAGAAGAGACTCACATTTTAAAAGCTCCAAAAAAAGCCTCAAAATAATAGACTTCTAGCCCTTAATATTAAAGGAATAAAACCATTAAAAGTTGATAGACAAATATATGGGTTTTGCTTTAAATCTTTTATGTTTTAAAAAACCTCTCCCTTTTTATTTCCCATTTGATACCATTTTGCAGTGACAAGCTTGGAACAGCAAACAAACCTCTAGGATACCACTAAAATGTAGTAAAAGGGTACTCACTAATACCATGCTGGCAAGTCTGGCAAGCCTTGATCTGCAAGCCATAAATCCACTAGCCACCAGCTCCCTGGTACATACCTCAGCAGAAGGGAAGTGTCAGGAAGTGCATCAATCAGACAGGACTTGGGTGCCCCGTTGCTGACCGCAGCTGTATCAGGTTTGTGCCGTGGTTCCAAATCAACACCCTGTTGCTGCCCTCAGACTCAGCACTGCTTTACTCACTGCCTCACAGTCAGGGACTGGGATTAACCACCAGCACCTGCCAGGCATGCACATAGCCCCAAACAGGATGCATTCCTGGTTTTGGGGGAGCTTCAGGCAGAGCCCATGTCGGCTACTGTGACAGGAGCCTTAATCTGTGTGCAGACAGGGCATGGACCAGAGGGGAGCCAAAGAACAATCGAGCAAAATGCTAAACAACCCTCCAGTTCACATCCCTATGTTCACCCATTCCACCTGTGAAAACAGTGAACTACGTGCCATGTTCCCATTATTTCTCATCAGCAAATGAGTGGTGCCCACAGAGCTGCAGTCCCGGCCCCGCCGCGCTCCAGCCGCGCAATCGCGCGCTGCCGGGAAGGGTCACGGCCGGACCCCAAACCAGGCACAAACGCTACAGAAAAATCCAGCCCAGATCAACAACATTTGGAATCTCTGTCCTCTATTATTCGTTCACTATGGCTCCTTTGTAGGCTTCAGTCTTGGTTTCAATGAAGCAACTGTTTCGAGAAAAAGAGAAACTCTAAGAAGCAGGGGAAGCGTGACAGCAGATATAGAAGTGAAAAAATATCTAACAAGTGTTTTGCTCCAGTTGCTTCTTGATTTCACAGAAAAATCAAAAGCAGATGCTTTATTTACTGTTCCCATAGTACTGTTTACTGTGCCTTCATCTATTTCCTGAAGTTATTCCCATTTTCCCCCTCTCATTTACTAATAAAAGAAATGAAAGACACAAATAGTATAGACATGGAAAAGAAACAGACAGATGAGACGTTTTTCATCATGTTAAAAATAATTTTCAAGACAAAGTATCTACTAACCATGTTCTTCTCTGAGAGTAAATACCATAATTACTCATCACAACAAGTACAGTCTAGATGCTTCCAAGCTTTCTCGAACTACCACGTTTGTGGGTTTGGGGGTTTTTTAGTCTTTTTTAAAAACCCACCCTAAACCCAAGAAATTTTATTTACACAAGTATTTTCCAGCACTGCCATGATGACTGCTCAACATTCACATCTACTCTGGAGCTATGACCATAATCCATGCATTCTTTTTAAATCTTGATTATTTTAACAAAAAAGAATATACCAGAAGGAATCTCTGTATTGAAGGCATTTGTCCTGAAGTCATATTGGATCAAAAGTAGTCAGGACTATATATTACAGGAGCAATTAATTTAAAATTAAGATAGCAATAAAAATGGTACAGAGCATTTGAACATCACTGACAAACCTGACTGCTGTAACATTTCCCCCATGTTATGTCTCATCATCAAAATTCCAGCACTGATTTTTTTTTTCCCAAATGCTGGGATATGCCAAAGGGTAATTTTAAAACAACTCAGTACAAGATGTTACTGATTGATACCTGCTGCATTTTGCAGCATTTGCTGGTGCATCACACTGCTCCACAACATGTTCTCCTAAACCTGGGTGGCACTGACAGCCCTACATTCTGCTCCTTGCACCTCACCAGATATTTTCAAGAAAAATTTTTTTTCTTGGTTTTTCAAGAAAAAAAGCTGATAAATCATTTCTGCCTCCCTCAACACTCAAAGGCCAAATAATCTCTTGATACTTCAGCAACGCCTCAGTTTACGGCAGAAAGTGGATGGGAGACTCCTGGTGTTCAGCAGAGGATAAGTGATGCTACTGACCTCTCCTAGGCTGTGGCCAGCAATCAGGAAAACATCAGGAGCTTCACAGCATGCCCCTAGACCCTCCTGGAAACTAAAAAGCTGTACAAATACTTCAGCCCCAGAGTTAGGTGGAAGGTTAGCAGTAGAAAACCAACAAAACAGAAAATCCAGAGAGAAAGTGTTATATTGACACAAAACCAGGAGGGAGCTTTGAGGAAGAATGTAAGGCCTTTCCAACAACACTCTGCAGAGGAACACTGGCAGTGCTGGCTGGGATGCTTCCTGAAAATGGTGATAGATAAGAGAGGGACAAAACAATTCAGGAGAAAATGCAGAAGTGAGGGGTTGGTCCCAGGTTCAAGCTACTGACACAAAATATCACCTCATATGACATAATATGACCTCATTCTGATTTGGGCAGGAGACCCTCTACATCACAAAAGACTCAGACCAATGTCAGCTCTGCAGAAATAACAAACACCAGCTGATCATTAACTGGTGGAATTTGAGCAAATAAAACTTCCTTAGCAATGGGAAACCTCTCTATCCTGATACCCCAGTGTTTGGCCCTCATGTCTTACATTAATGGAAGGGACTTCAGCTTCAGACTAGGATCTAATGTGTTTCCCTAATTACACTCCCCACTGCTAAAAATACACATTCTTCCATAGTTCTCACTGCAAAACTACCTACCCTCCTCAAGTTCAGGGTCAAAAATGCATCCTCCCCGATTCAAGAGGAAAGTAAACATCTTTCTTGGAAGGAGTAATCAGATGTATTTTGCAGCTCATGAGGAACAAAGATGAAGAAATCAAGCAGTTCCTCAAGATGCCACCTCATGCAAGGACTGGAGTGTTAAAGGACAAGACTTTTCTCCTCTTCAGAAGGTCCTGTAAATCCTCTTGAATAGAACAAGGGAAAGAAAGAAAATAACACCTCCTCAGCTCTCGATGGTGGGAATCAACACCCAGCTGGGTGAGGACTCTGCTTCTCAGGCTACAATCTGGGGTCTGTTTTCATCTTCATGTGCAGATGTGTCTGCCTTGAAAATGGGAAAAGACTCATTTCCTAAGGAGAAGCATGGTGCCCTGGGGCTCACCTTGAGGGATCCCCATTTACTGTGTTAACACTGCCCAAGTCATGCCCGTGGCAAACACTGTGCCCAGCCTCTGAGGTCACTGTGATGGCAGGTAGTCTCCTTACTGACACTTCAGTAGAAGACACAGCATTTATACGGCCTGGGGAGGAAAGGGTGGAACTATCATCTCAAAGAGCAGATAAATTTAAGTCTCCAATTAAAATAGACAGCTTCATGATTACAGAAAAAATGTACTAGGGCAGTGCTGAGGGCTACAGAACTGAGGCTACAGTGAGTAGCCTGAATGAATGAATGAATCTACTCCAGCATGAAAAAATAAGGAGGAACACAGGACCTCTTTATCACGGCTCTCTTCAGTGTATCAGGACCCAGGAGCTACTAAGAATTACACCTTGGAGCACAGAAGAAGGTAAAAAGAGTCTTGCAGTACTTGTTTTTACAGCCATCTGCCTCTCTCAGGATGTTGCACTCTTCAGAAGAATATTTTGCAAAATCTACTTAATATATATATGTAAAAGGTTGTGGAGATAAGGAAATGCTCTCAGTGCCAAGTCTCTTGACTTGCCAGGTGTGAGAATGAGTCCAAACTGATGAAGTAAAGATGTTCAAACATAAACATACTTTGTAAAATACATTTTTTAAAAACAAAGTAGAGCTTAAAAGATCACGAAATTGGGCCTTTGTTCAGGATGCAGTTTCCCCCCATACAATTCAAGCACCTCACAAGAACATCTGTGACACAAGTATCCCATCACAGGATGGGCAAAGGTTGCAGTTATCCCAGAAAGAAAGGAAGGAAATTAATTAAAAGGAGGAAAGGGCTGATAAAGAAGTGCCATAAACCAGGATGTTTCCTTTGATTTCCAAAGAAAGGTGAAAGCAGAAGAGAAATACAGAAACCACACAAGCTAGAGACATACAAAAGAACAAGGAGAGAAAACAGTCCTGAGAACAACACACTGTCAAAGTCAAAATCTGTAAAGAAAAATAATTCTGACTCATTTAAATGACTGAAAGTCAAAATTGTTTATCAAGTACATCTGTTTTGCTTATGCACATGGGCACAGGAAAGACACAGTGCAAATACCTTAGGCACACTATCAAGGAAAGTCAATTTCCAACTTGGGCACTTAAAATACAAACACCTGACATAAATATATATGCAGAGATAAGGAGTCAGAAGGAAAACTTCAAGCAAAAGATACCAGGAGCACACACACACACTCCCCACCACACTCAGAAAAAAAATCATTTGGAAAGCAGAAGTGAAAAGAAAAATACCCTCTGAACATGCATGTTTGGTAAGTGATGAGCATGTAATTCAACTAGCCAAATATATGTAGTGAATATTCATAACAGCAGGAAAACACCAATAATAGCCATAAAGGATCACAAGATTCCCTTTAACCCCATCATCTTCAAAGGGTTGTTCAAGAACAAGCCCAGGAATGGTGCCAGGGAGGGACAGGTATAGTAGTGCTAGGTTGCTGAAGCTCAAGCTGCTCAACAGCTTTCAACTCCAGCTAACTCAGCTACTGCACCTGGTCCCTTTCAGCTCCTAAAATCACTGTACTGTGCTGCAGCAAAACTCTAGCTCACTGCTGAGAATTCACACCAGTTCAGCCAAGGCTGGGAAACTTCCATGTGCTACAGCTCTGCCCCACCACACAGCCATTCTCACTGGAATAGAGGCTGCCTAAAACAAAGCTATTTCATTTGGCATAACCAAACTGATCAAAATCAGTTACTTTCAAATACAAGAATCAACCCACAGTGAATGCCAGTCATGGCTGGCATGTGGCAATCAAGTGGGAATCAACTGACCCCCTAAAAATCTACTACTGGAAAGTGTTTGCATCATTAAAAACAACCATAAGGCAAATTTCTACTGAACTACATCCACCCTCTTCCAAATAAAATTAATGAAGTGAATAATCAGCTGTGGAAAGAGTTGTTTATAAAAAACTGAAAAAAATTTCCTTAAAGGAGATACAAAAGAGGTTGTAGTGTCCCTAACCAGAGATAGAAGGAAAGAGTGAGACACCACTGTCCCAGACCCCACTTCAAAGCCTTGCTATCTCCCAGCTTTGGCTGGAAGCAAAATCCCAAAGGAGAAGTAATTTTCAAGTACTGAACCTACTTTAAAAAAGTGCTTCAGATTCAAAGAAGGTGTCTTGCAGAGACTCAGAGTCTGTCCCTCAGAACTACAAACACAGCAAAAAGGTGAATTTAAACTCAGCCTATCTCAAGACTGCCAGTAATAAATGCAAAGCATGGTGAACAGAAACAGCTTCAAACATTTGAGCTAATAGCATCACAAAACCTGATAACAAGGTAACTCCACTGGTCAGATCTCAAGATGAGAGGAGCAGGTTGTGACATCATCCACCCAAGAGGCAAATAAGAGCACAATCCCTCCAGGGGCACAGACTGCAACCACAAACCTCAACACATTTATTGCCTGAACAGGACCTGGTTATTAGTTCAAGTGATCATTGCCAACCTACTGATACTGCTCTGCTGACAATGATTTCACAGGCAGCTTCACATCAACATGGATGACACAACAATTCACATTTCTTCTCAGCAACACCAATCACCCACCATTGCTGCAAATCCTCCCAGAGATGCTGCCCCAGTGCCCCAGCCCTCAGACACCAGAACAACAGCCCACAGACAGTGCCCTCACCATGAAGACAGATCTCTCACCAATGTAGTTTCCACCCCAGGGGAAGGCAGAACAACAGGTTGACTTCCTCTGAATTTGTGGGCCTATAGACAGAAAAGCCTCTCCTTTGCAATCATCTTCTCCCAAATAAGATGATGGGACGAGACAGGAAATAATCAGTTAACAACATAGCTTTGAAAGATCATTTCCTGGAAATCAGATTATTTTCCAAAATCAGCAGCATCTATGCCCATTAATTCAGACACCAACAATGGATGTATACCACTGGATAAGTGATCTGGCACTTGCTAAAGCAACTACAGTAGTAGATCAAAAATGTAAGTATTTGGCCTTGGGGAATTCAGAGAACCAAAACCCATTCTTGTCAGAACCTAAATGAAATCCAAAAGGCAACAGCCACTCAGTAATCTACAGGTCCTAAACCAAAGGTCTGAGGAACTGCTCTAGCATCAGATTGCGTTGTCGATATAAAACGAAAAGGTTAATTTCTTATTAGCTCTGCTTGGCATATTCAGGCTTCAGACTACCCAAGACAGTTCTTTGTTGTAGAAAAACCAAGAGAGAATATTTGTTCATTCCAGGTACATCTCTCCTTCTTGTCATATATATAGTTAAAGCAAATGATCAGAAGTCAATGAGTACTTTAATTGTCCTTCCTCTTGGACAGCTGGATCAATTCCTAGAGCCATTCCCTTAGACCCATGGGGCTCGTTGCCAGGGCTATTAGAAGGATCTAGGTCCAGAACTCCACAGTTCTGTCTAACAGCTGACAACCAGCTATAAAGCCATAAGCATTAACTTGAAAATACCTAGATTTATTCCCAAATATAACAATTGTAAGCAGAGTTTTCTGTGTCTCAGCAAGACTCCCTAGCAGACATAGTGATCACTGATAAAATCATAAAGAAAGGCCCAAGTCCAATTCAGACATAGAAAACAGCCAAATGTGCTCCTCCCTCCTAGAGGGTCAAACAGGGGGTCCCAGCCACCACCACATCTTAGTTTTGCGAGAGAAATGATACAAGTGGACTACCACATAGAGAGTAATTATTCCATAACAGGTAGCCACATCTAACAAATTTTAGCGGTATGTGAAGGTCATGATGGGGTGCATAGCACATGAAGGAAATCAGCAGTGTTCATGGCAGAAAAAAAAAGTTTTCCAGAAATTATTTCTTTTAAAGAGAGGAGCAAGAGAGCATTTAAATGCATCTCTTCTAACCCACCTTCCTCACCCCAATGCTTATCTTCTGTAAGCAAGATATATATATATGTCTTTATATATATATATATATATATAAAGACAATGAAGGCATAATTCACAACTTAGTGAACATCCCCAACTCCTATTAGTTCTGCCTTTATATCCTCCCTATCTATCACATAATCACCTCTGCAGAGGAGACTGACCCAAAGTATGACAGAAAAAAGAAACAGATGCATCCACCACTTCCCAATAGACCATCCTCCAGAGTACATGAAGCCAGGAGAGCGTGGTAAGACACACAAGAAGGGGCTGATGAGACCAGCCCATGTCTCAGGTTTGTGAGGACGGGCCATGCAGGCAGGCAGCATTTTCCACACTGAGGATGAGGTTTCACTTACCCAGCTCTCTACAGGGGAGCGCCACGCTCCAGCGGGGAGGCCGGGTGGCTCTGCCATGAGGCATTCCGGGGCATCACAGCACAGGAACTTCAGGAAACCTAAAAGAGGAAAGAAGTGAGTCAAGAGTGAGTGTGCTGAACCCCCTTTGGAAACCAGCACTGGCAGCCTCCCACAGACAGCCACAGCTGAAAACCCTGCAAACAACACTTCATCGAGGCTGACTAACCAAAACATTGTTTGTTAAAATGCAATTAAAGCTGGCAGTATGAGCAATTTACCACCTATTCACTTCAGAAAAATATTGCCATAATCTCAAAACCAAATATTTTTAACCCAACAGAAATGCCCTGCAGCAGCTGGGTGAGAGCAAGGAAAGACAGCCAGGTCTTTGAGTCCTATTCCCCACACACATACCCATTCCCTTGCCATTCCCTTGCCATTGTCTCTGATTGGCAATGTGATTTTTCCTAAGATTAGAATGACAGGTGGGAATTGCAGGAGGAACTGTCTGTATGTAGCCATAATGAATGCATTCCTGAGACAGGGAAGCTGTGATGACTGGGACTGGCTTTGGTACAGATCAGCCTGCAAAAGGGTATAAAATGCTGGAGTCTGACCCATCTGGTCCCCTAAAGTTGCAGGCAGATTCAGGTGGATAGCACCCTCAGCCTTTCCCCAGACAGAGATGCCTACAGGGTACATCCAGTCTGAAGACAGAGAACACACACTTTTGGACAGGTGAGTACCAGCACTAAGATCCCATCATGTGCAGAAATAAAATCCAAAAGTAGCCACAGAGGTGCTTTGTAGCTTGTAATTGTGCATTCTGCAGGCCAAAGACTGCAAACCTGTACATTTCTAATTGAACCTGTTTATGGTATAACCCTTTAGACCTGCATTGGCAATATTTAGATCCTGTTAGCAATAGATCTAACCACAACCATCCACATCATCAGTGTCATGCTTCTCACACCTGAGTCTTGTCTCTACTACTCTGCCACAAGATAGCAAACAAATGACCCAACTTCTTAAAGCATCAGCTAACCCTTTCATCACAAGGCAGAGCTGACATATGCCCAAAGAAATTCTGAGCTCTCAACATTTCTAAAAGTTTATTTCAGCTTTATTTCACCAATACCCATTTCTAAGCTTCGTGCATTTGTTAGTTCTAGTCATTTCAAATAAAAAATTATGTCTAGAAGCAAGAAAATAAAAGAGAACGACAACATTATTTCCATCATTCAGGAACAGTACAAGTTTAAAGATTATCAATGCCATTAATGTGGTTTAGGTTCAAGGTGACAATATCTTGAAATAATGACCGTTATTAAAAGTACACCAAACAATGTGGATCTACTGAAAGGCTGAGATTATAATTATACAACTTTCCCTTTACCTTGCATATAAGTGGTTTAATGGATATTTCCCAAACCTAAAGACAACATTTCATAATCACAAAGCCTTGTAGGCTGATAAACACAGCCTATGATCTCAAAATTTCAGAACAATAATAGTTTTAAGAACACTGTTTGACAGTAGGGAATCACTGGTCACACCAATGCAATAGTGGCAATGGTCACGTTAGTGAGCTTCCCACTACCCCAAGAGAAAGCAAAGGCAGAATCCCAGTGCCTCTGCCTCTCCTTGCCCCAGTTTCATCAAAAGAGCAAAATGATCCAGTATTGCCTCCACATAATTTTTTAGAACAAGCCCAGGAAATCTGTTAGCAAGAACCACAGATTCACATTTAGGACTGGAAGGGCCAAAGTACTTGAACATGTACAAATAAATGAGCCAGGAGAAGGAAAAGAAGACAGAGAGAATAGCTGGGTTTATGTCTTCAGAATTGAGAACAGCAACACTGTTTATTTAAACCAGAATGCAGTCTACACAATCACAACAGGCAAAATCAAAATCTTTTGTACAGGCTATACTTGATTAAATTAGTTTGATTTTCACTATAAAATTAAAAAATAATTACTGGTTAAAAAAATAACATAAAATATCCTTTATCTAAGGAGTGCTGTAGCTGGAGGAGAACATAGTTCATTCTTCATACAAAAAAAAAGACTAAATTGCTTGAACACAAAAGATAACTCAAATTCATCTACCAAGTTGTATCCAGCAACTCTGTAATAATTGCATACAGAACACAAACATTCTTTATTGAGAACTCACAATATCTAATCAGCTATAATTCTGAATTTTATTTTCCATTTGTGAATTACCAAGGGAGAAAACTGCACAACAGGGATGTAAAATAATATTCTAGCTCAAGATATTTTGCTAACACATAAGCTACTACCCACCCCTTCCCTAATGCCTGCAAGGCTCTTCTGCTTCAGAACTTATTTCAATTGTTAGTTTCTCTTTGAAGGTATTTCAACTATAATGCAAGCAATGCTCTAATGAATTCTCAGTGCTGTGCTATCTTTCCAAAACAGCTCTTTTACGTCATCTACAATTTTGGATGCTGAGATGTACTTGCTATACTCATATGCATCTCTGTTTCTGAGGAATGTCAATATCATCATCAAGTGAGATGTTTTAAAGTTTCTAAACTTAGAAAAAATTAATAATAAACACACCAAAATTAATTAATAATAAACACACCAAAAAAAGCCCCAAATACACATCTTCTATGGGTTGATTGCTTAGTCCCATTAACCCTTCTCACCCTACTCCACCTGCCCAGTTGCTGACTGGTCCTGCAGAGTCTCTGGGGCCAGGGGAGGGGGTTTGCAGGGTCCTGCGAGTGGCACAGCCCGGGCAGCACCACACCAATGAACTTCACCCCTCTCCCTTACAAGGTTCATCCTCTGAGTAAGCAGATCTGGTAGCTTGCACTCCTCCCCAAACTTGCCTCTGTCAACAATCATTTTTTAGATTCATGAGTGGTCGCTGCCATCCTGAGCTCCCAAAACACCAAGAGCTGCCCTAGAGACTTGTACTGGATACCCCAGCAGAAAGCAGATGGCAGCTGCCTCATGCTTGGAGCATCCAGAGACCACAGCCCTTACTGCTAAGGGACACTTCTGACATTGTCCCATGTCATGCCTTCCCTATGACGGCATCTGAATACATTTTGCCACCAGTTAAGGTCCCACTGTGACAAGGACCCTTCTGGAAGGGCAGAGGCAGTGGCAGCACAGCTTAGGCCTTTGTCTCCTGCTGCAGCAGTGACAGGCAGGCTTTTCAGTGAAGGAAGAGTATTGTCAGCTGCATCTGTACACTGAACTATCCAAAACTAATTTAAGTAAGTTAAAAGGAGAATATTATAAGAGGAAAACAAAAGGTTACTGGTCTGCCTTATGAAACAGATATTTTTTCAATAAACTAAAATATGCTTCTTTGAGGCCAGCAGTCAAGGGAGCAAATACCTCACTTTTACCAGACCAACTGCAAGAGCCATGCCAAGCTCACTAAAAATGCAAAGGCAACAAAAAGCCAGAAATTCCCCTCTATTCCAGAGCATTCAAGTATTTTATCAATGAATGAAAGAATTAAGCCAAAATTAGCAGTCTTTTTGACACAGATAATCATCCTGTGTTCTTTAAAGAAAAGCAAACATTTCCAGGTTGCAAAAGAGCAATGACAAAAATGTATTTTCTTGTGTAACCAGCAGCTGACAATTTTATACAATAAATAATGCTATTTTATATTAATAAGTACAACATCAGCAACACAGTAAAGTTAACATATTAACACTGACAGAAATTATCTCTGTTCTCTATTAATCTGCATTCTTTACAGATGGTTATTTATAAAAATTAAACATGAAACTGAAAGGTTATCTATGGCCATATTAGCACACATCTGCTTGTGATTCTGATTTCATGTTTGCATGCTATTCTTGGAAAAGCAACCCCTTTTAAGATGTACCAGATGTGACCAAGTGTTCTTAATCGTAAAATATTTGTTTCAGCAAGATAAAAGTTCAGGGCCAGGAAAGAAATCACATATTCTGAAAAGAGCAACTGCCTTATACTGCTGCTGCTGAATTCTCCAGAGGGAAAGTGTTTCTGAAGAGGGGAAAATGCAGTTTATTTAGTGTGCCACTACCAATAATCACTCTTATTTTTAAATATGGAACATTCAAACGTATAAACATGGACTCAGTTTCAGCTTTCAAGCAGAGAAGTTTGCATTACAAGAGCTGCATCACCTATTCACTCTCCAGCATGGGACTGATACAGTGACCTTCAATCTCCAGTGGCAGCAGCTTAAGCAGCCTTCCACAAACTGACTTTAGAGATCTTGACTTGCTCCCCAAATGACCTCACCAAGATTTGTCCTGCTCACAACAAGAAAGAAACAGCTGTGGGATGGGAAGGTGTTGCAGGCAGCAGATGAGAGCAATAGCAAGCAACATGAGGGAGTTCATGTAGACCAAACCAAGGAGAGAGGGGTTATTCAATTCTTTCTTACTGTCTCCCTATAACCTAGTAACTGCTTAACCAATTTCCTAAAAGTAATAATTTTAAAAAAGAGTTCTGGACCATCAAATTATTTGTTAATTATGTTTGATAGATACCCTTTGAATAAATAATACTGTTAATCCATAGGAAATAGATATAAAAAGAAAAAAAAGGAAATGAACAACATAGAATAGCTGAAGATTAATTTAATGGTAAATAAAGATATTAACGATTAAAATTTAATTAGGAATGTTAAAAAGATGTTCTTTATACATCTCAGACAACTGAGCTACCACCCTGGTCTTTCAAGACTCACATTTTGCTTTTCACTCTCCTGCCCCACTAGTTCACATGCATCTTCAGACTCAAATTAAGTCTCCAAGAAGGGAACACACCATCCTTCAAAGAAAACCTTGGAAGGTACAAGAGTTTGACCATGGTGGCCAGGCAGAGAGGCTGGCAGGTCCTGCCCCAGAGGTGCAGGGCCAGGGTCCTCACCAAGCCTCTGCATCTCTCAGCCATACTCTTCCTGGCACCAGAACAGGTTTTTCATTTGGGCCTGTTGCCCAAATATTTGGGACCTGCAGAAGATTCCTCTCCACCACCACACTAGGGTAAAAAAACGCAAACATTTGTAAAAGAGTGTTTTGCCCTCTTTGCTTCCCCTTCCATGAAGCACAAGAATTCAGACAGGCACAAATGACACAAAAATCTGTCACCACACATGGTGTGTCTGTCACCACAAGAGGCAGGTCAGAGGGCTGCCCCGTGAGAAGGGGGCTCTGTTGAAGGGAAAGTTATGCCTCAGAGCTATATAAAATGTAGCTAATTGAACTGCACAGCTCAGTGTAAATTGGAAAGAGCCTGCTTCCACTTCCCAGCCATGAAACAAGCAGAGATGGTGCCTGCAGACACAGAACAGAACACAGAGCACACCTGAAGCCACCCGTGCAGGAAGGCAATGACTCAAGGACTCTTCCTGGGACAAACAGGATGGGAAAATGCAAAAAAAAGATACAGTAGCAATGGAGTAAGGGCAGAGGAATAGAAACATCAGAAATCATTCATTTAGTGCAAAAGCACAAGCAGATCTGAAATCCTTCCAAGCCTCTTCAGTGATGATGTGTGCTTTTGTAAGCAGAAGTAGCTCTTAACATACTTTTTGCTTGAAATGAATTCCTCCTAATGGAATTCATTTCAATCTAGAGCTGAACAGCTTCCATTTTGGATATATGAAAGCATCCAAATGGTGTTTCTCACACACCTCTGCACCTTTGACATCATTTCAGATGCACCCCAGACAGATGAGCAAGTCATATACACACACAAGTGGTACATTAGCTACAGTGAACAGGAACATCTGCATTTAGCTATGGTACCTTGAAATCAGTAATGTAGCCAAGAAAAGAACTGTTTTCAGCAATCAGATAAGTCATAAAGCTATTATTAATTCATATGGTTTCAGTCTCTGTTATTTCTTAAAATTCTTCAGGATAGAATCATTTCGGTTGGAAAATACCTTTGTAGCCATTGAGTCCAACCATAAGCCTAACTCTGCCAAGTCACATTTAACCATAGAAATCTAACCACAACTGCATGGCAGAAGCCAAAGAGCAAGAAAAACCTACCCTTGGTGAAAGTGGGTAACAGGGCACCATACACTACATAAGAGTCTTGATGGACACACCTTTAAACTTTGTAGAAAGTTGACTACCCCTAGAAAATGCATAAACTGAGTCATAGGAAGAATGTCTAGAGTCCTCAGCCAGCCACCAGTGGGGCACAACTGAATTTGTTTTACCCTGTGTTCAATCTTCTCAGAAAGATTTACTAAAACAATGTTTTTATTTAATGTCTTCAAGTACATATCTCAGAATAACGTGATTAATTGACAAATACACAAAGACTTCTTCCCTCTGTTCCTATTGACATTAACTTGTTCAGAATAAGTTTCCCAGCTCTATCTGGACCACTGATTTTCACACAGCTCTCAAAGGAAAGTATGTCAGCAGGACAACTGGTATCCTTCCTAATATTCATCATGTGTTTTCATTTGGGTAGCACCACTAAGGACAGGACAGTGGAAACAAAGTATGGAGTGCTATACCCTCCTCTGCCCCATCTACCCCAGACTACCCCATCTGCCACACTGAATTCAGAGTACCTGCAGATGGTACAACAGTGAAAGACTGGAAGCAAGTCTTCCCACCAGTGCTCCTGTTATTACCAGCAGCAGAGCTGCATTGATGCTACAGCAGCAGTGACAGATTTTCAAAGAAGCTGCAGCATGTACAGAAATGCCTTACACAGTCAAAGAGAAAATCTTCCTTCCAATTTCCTCAGGCTTCAGACTAAAGAAGCAAGCTCTAAATCAAGACAATTCATGAGCACATAGGGAAAGGCAGATGCCCTGTTTCTACCTGCACTAGAAAATGTCATGGTTAAAAAGTTCATGTTGGCATAGCTTCACTGAAGGATCAGCACAGGATCTGAGCACTCTGTTGATGATGCAGCACTGGACAATGTAAGATCCAAATCTGAACTGCAAATGCAGCTACTCCAACAATCTGACCTGCAAATGCACACTATAGTGTGTTAGTGAAGATAGAAGAATTTGCTGAAAGACAGCTGCTTCTATTTTAAAGAAAGATGACCAGTGATATAATATTAATCACCAAAGTCATTAAAATTTTATGACAACTGTAATAGCATTATTTCTTGTACATGAAAATAAAAATGAGAAGTCAAATTTGTTTCTTGCATTTTTTAAAACACAACTCTTAGTACCAAAAATTCTACTATTAAAGAGCAATTCATAGCTGAATAAAAACCAGTTAATGCAGTGTTCCACTAACCTTCAGAAAAGCTGTTAATATTCAGGATTCTGCACAGCAGGGTAGGGTTGAGAAATTAATCCTTTTAAAGTTGAATTTCAACAACTGACAAAGGCATGTGTTAGCTGAATTCTATTTATGGCAACCATCCAAATATCAAATAAAGTTTTCCTGGCTGTGCTTCAGTCATCCCCATTTACAGCTAAAGAGTACTTTTATAAATGTAGACAGACAGTATAAAACCTGTGTCTTGTTTGCATCCAGATCCACACATCTCAGAAAGAGAAAACATTACTTAGTAATTGTCACTTCAAGAAATACACCAGGAATGACTTACTGAAAAGTCCATCCTGTACAGTTGTAAACTCCAGACAAAAACCCAGGAACTCAATAAAGACTACTAAAATACCACAGTGGACAAGGCAGAGCAACTAAAGAATGACAGAACTGCACATATGTGAATATAATAGGGTACCACTCTGCTAAGGAGTTAAACACTTCAGCAATGTATTTGAAAGGCTTTAGCACATATAAGGAATAGAACTTAAAGATGCATATTTCTCTCATAAACAACACAAAATAGGAAGTGGTGCTGGTGTGGAAATCAATCTGTGCACAACATCTTAAAAATTAAAAGTGTAAAAAAATCCCTAATGTTGCGATGTTTTAATCTTACAGCATGCAGGAAAATTAACTAAGCTTGTGTGTGGAAAGAATCCAAATATGCTGTGTATGAAAATTCAATTAAGAAATTCAAACAGCTTCATTTTGCCATACAACACTGTTGGATACAGTTGTTATAACAATGGCACTTCTTTATTCATGATTCTATACTAAACTGAATTCTAAGGGTTCTTGGTTTTCTCCCCATCTTCACATTCTGTCACTACAAGGATTTCCTTTCTCAATGCTCAAAGAAACCCAAACACAGTATGACCAAGGTATATCAATATCAGCTATTTATCAACTGTTTTAAAATATTACTATGGTTTCAAAGTCAAAGTTCACCAGAAACAGAGAGGTGATGAAGTGCTCCAGACAGTCATCCACCTGACCCTCCATTTGTTTTTGTCATCTCTTATACTTGCTGTAGAACAAGAAAGGCAACAGCAGCAATATATAAATATAGGCACTTTGTCCTTTTGAGGCTACACCACAATATTTGACATGAAGAACTAAAGCATAGAGGTATTGAGACAGATTGTCCCTACACTGCAGCCATCTCTCAGGTTCAGTATTTTATTATGAACCTGGATGTAGAGGCTATGTTTGTAGATTTGATGTGTCCTATTAGCTCCTAGCAGGATGTTTAGCATCTTGAGCCCACAAACCATCTTCACATTTCATCTTCACTCATTTTAGTAAAGCACTGTTATTCAAAGGTATTTTCTTTCATCATCCCCAAAGGTAAGAAATATTTATGCTTCATGCAACCACTTTGGTTTCTACTTATAACTCAACTACTATGTTTGATAATAATTTTTGAAAAGAAACATGAAGTACTGTTTATTAAAATAAATCTATACTGAAAGCCTGACAACTGTAACACCACTGCTAATAAACTGAGTGATCAAGTATATGAAACCGATGGGTTGCATGAAAGCAATGGAGCTCAAAACTCTTGTATCACACCAGCTTCTCTCTCTGGTATCACAGGATCCTAGATTAGGAGATAAAACTGCACAAACACTTGGAAGGGAGCTCAAAGCATGGCATATGAGTCCCAGACTTCCTTCCTTCCTGCTTAGCTTTCTGACACCTTCAGCCCCACCAACAACTACTCTAAACATACTCATGATGGAGACTGAGAGGGAAAAAATAAAAAGAGGAAAGTGGAAAAGAAGATTATAAAAAGCACCCCTTTATAGTAAGAACCTGAATGATACAGCAGAAGCATATCTTATGGACAGCATTTGTTCAAAGTAAGCTTTCATCAAGCACAAGGTGATACAATTCCATCTCAGGCTCTGTATCTACAGGCCCTTTGTTCTTTCTAAAAGCAGCATTGTCAATGCACACCAAGCCTCTCTTACAGTGCAGATAAAGATGGGTGCAACTAAGGATGTGCATACTCAGCCACAGGCAAACCTGTGTGATAAACACTGCACCTGAAAGGAACTCCTCAAGGAAATAAAGGTGCAGGTTGTTTGTAAAAAGGGGTTATGAAACTGTTAAGCAAGTCCTGCAAATATGCTCACACACAGGTCTCAGGAGACAAGGAGGAACCTAAGCTGGTGACAAAATATGAATGGAAGATTCTTTTCTGTACTACAGAGCTAAAACACCAACAGAATAGGAGGAAGACAACAATATAAGTCGGAGTGTAACTGCTCTAGAACTGCCACTTTGTGTAAAACTCAAGGCAGGCTGCAACATTTCAAACTTTACTATTTATTAGCCCTCTTCTTTTCTCTGATAGTAGCAAACTATAGGAAAAGAAATAATAAAGTTCAGAAGAACACTTCTATTGTGACACCCTCCAATTTCTGACAATTAGCTACAGAATTGTCACTTTCATCTTCCTCCCCCACTTCATAAAGCAACTTGCACAACTCTTTCAGTTAATGGTCACACCAGTAGCTCATGTTACACTATGAACAAGAGAAGAAAACGCTCAGGGCTCACAGAAGCTACTGAACTCTGCAGCCTCCTGTTTTCCAGTCATTCTGTAGTGCTACTATCAAAACTTCCTGATTCTTCTACTGGAAGAGCTGCAAGAGGCAGATGTGTGCAGTACATCCCTCACTCAGCATTGCTTGTCCAGCATGGCACCTCCTACGAGCTACAGAAAAGTATTATTACAGAAAGAAGCTAAGTGTTAATTCTGTTCCTGAGAACTGCTAGCATTAGTTCCAAAGTTCAAAACTAAAAGCACCTACAAAGCACCAGTTCCATCAGTCACTGTCTTGCTCGAGTTATCGTTTGGACCATGGAAACAAAAAAGTTCTTTTGGAGTACTTCCAATCAATAAATAAGTAAATCACCAAACCCCAAATGAAGTATCAACAATTCTCAGCAATCAACAAGCAAATTGCCATCATTTAATATTTAACCATGCAGGAAAATTGTGGTTTGACTATATGACATCTTTAGGACAAAAAAGCTATTTGGGAGAATACAAACATTTTTCTTGTTGCTTCCACATGACAAAGTCTCAGTTTTACAGTTGCTCAGCTGTGTAAAACAAAATTGGGGGGCCAGGATGGTGAATAGAAAGTTCTACTCATGCTTGCTGCAATGCAAAAATGCACTTTATTAGTACACACATATTAGTTTGAAATTCTTCAAAATCAATGCATCAACTAAAGCAATTACACATTTAATCAGTTCAGATTTAGTATCTGATATTTGCTGAACTGTTATAGTCACAGTAATTCAGCTCTGCCTGGTTACAATGAATCTAACTTTGCTATATTTGAATGTTTCATGTGATATTCAAGCACAGAATAACTGGCCACGAGGTTTTAGGTTTTATGCCTCAGTGATTTTTTTGTCCTACATTACTGATTTGTTTGTACATTTGGGTTGGTTTATTTCAAAAAGGACAGTATGTGTAACGTCTGCATCTCTCTAAAGTAAGGGGACAAAGGTGTGAAGATGGGGTTTGGGCTCAAGTTGCTATACATCACACTAGAAGTTACTGGACACATCAAATCTCACAAACATAACCTTTACATAGAGGCCTATAATAAAATACTGAATCTGTGAGGTGGCTACAATATTGTGACACTTTTTCTGAATACCTCTATGCTTGAATTCTGTATGTCAAATACCATTGTATAGCCTCAAAAGGAAAAAGGGCTTATATTTTTCATCACTTCCATTGCATTTTTTCTTCTAGAGCAAATGTAAGATGTGGAAAAAATAACCCCATCAGGAAAAAAATTGTGCAAATCTTAAAAGGCTGAGAAACATTGTTCTGAACATCAGTAAATTGGGGGTCAGGAGGACTTCTCTGTGTCTGAATTCAAAGGGTGCATTGCACCTAAGGAACTAACATGACTGGCTGGAGCGCCGGATTTGCTCTGTGTTTCTGGTGAACTTTGATTTTAAAACAATAGTTATGTTTTAAAGGAGTTGATAAATAGCTATTATTGATATTCTTTGGTCATACTGTGTTTATATTTCTTTGAGCAGTAGAGAAATGAAATCCCTGTAGTGACAGAATGTGAAGATGGGGAGGAAACCTAGTATCCTTAAAATTCAGTTTAGTACAGAATCACAAATAAAGAAATGCCATTGTTATAGCAACTGTGTCCAGCAGTGCTGCATGGCAAAATGATGTTCTCTTTGAGGGGGTGGGCAACAGAACTTGAGACGGATTTTCACTGACTAGCTTAATCCACCAAAGAAGGAATAAACAAAATTGTGGTTTAAATATTTACATCACTGTACTTCATATCTTCGAATCTTAATAATTTTCAGCTTATTTGGTGCCCTTTGCAGATATTTGTTCAGAATTTTTTAAATGTCAGCCATAAAAATAAAACGAGCAGGAAAAAGTACAACTTTATCCCTCGTTAAAAGTTGCCAGCAGCTCTCGAAACCGGCGGCCTGCAGAAGAAAGAGACTCTTGTTCTCGCCCTGCACACAACGCCCCACGTAACCTTTAAAACCCCGCTGGACACACAGAATAGCACTGATGCTCCGGCCAGCAGAAGGGCTGGGCCGCAGATGTGCCGAGGACAGACCCTGCCCGGCTCGGCCGCTGCGGGCAGAGCCGCGGAGCCACCGCGCTCCCTC